>VWZZ01007592.1:417975-567945 GCA_013399095.1 Psophia crepitans
CGTCTGCTGCGCGGCCCACCGGGACTCCTCAGGTAAGTCGGGCGCCCACCTTGCGAGGGGAAATGGCGCTGCGCGGGTGCGCTGCGGCGCAAGGGGCGCGGAAGGCCCTTTTCCGCCTCGGCGGGCGCCTGAGGGGGAAAGGCGGCGCGGTGGTGGGCCCTCCGCCCCGACGCTTCCCGGCGCCGCCGGGCGTTGCGCCGGGTGGCAAAGTCCAGCTGCGTGAAAACAACGTGGGAAACTTACAAGGAGAAGCGAGAAGGGAGGAAAAAAAACCCCACACCTCCCAGCGGACCGTCCGCTTCGCTTGGGGCGCCGCGAAGGCGGCGGCTGCTTCGCCGTCCCCGGGTGCCACGTTCCCCCGTGCCCGCGGTGCCGGGGTCGCCCCGGGCCCAGCGGCGGGAGGGGAGGCGGGCCTTTGGCCTGGTACCTTGGGAGGAGAAGTCACTCGAGCTCGGGCAGGTCGCCGGCAGGGCGTCGAACCGTCATGGGTTTTTATTCGCGTTCGCAGCTTTATGTGCAGAGAGAGGGGCAGGAGGGTTACCCTGTCTTTCAGAAAGCAGGTGGAAAAGTTTCATGTTGAGCAAATTCTTCGAAGCCAAAGCCGCTAGCGTGGTGAGAACTGCTGGTGAGCAAGTTATCTCTTTGCCAAACAGTTGCACCTCATGTATTTTTGTATCCTTTGACAGTAACGGGCTCGGCTTTTTGGCTAAAGATGTCAGGCAGAATTTCGTGGCCGGAGCGTTGAAGTGCGGTAATTGAGCACTGGTGTTAATAAATTGCTGTACAGAGGGGTTTGGTAAGACAGTATCCAGTGTTTTCCTTGGGAGTTTTTAAAAAGCAGTTTTCTTCTTGATGTCAGAATAAGAGTTGTGCGAGAAGAAGTGAAAGAAGAATGAGGGAAGGGAAGATCTGAGAAAATACAGAGAACGTGTTACAAGAAATCGAAAAGAAGAAGAAAGTCTGGAAGGGAGAATAAAAAGCAAAAAGCAGATACAGTGCTGAAAAAAGCACAGTATAAAAAGATGCCACAAAACCAGAATTGGTTGTTAAAATTTCTTGTTTAGTTAATAGAGAGGATGAGAGACATGGTTGGTTGAAATGTGCTATTTAGAGAAAGTCACTTCAGCAGCTGGCTGACTTCGAGATTCTTCTTCACAGTTTGACCAGCTCAGTACTATTTAGATACTACTTGGCACTTACACAGTGGAAAATTCACGAGTATACTGGGAAGTAGTGGTAAAATTCACTGCATAATATCTCTGAATATTTTCCTTGCTGTTCAGCCAAACCTATTATTAAGTCACATTAAAAAAACGCAGTAGGAATGTGATTGACAGTGCATTGCTATTAAATACAAAACACTACTCAGCAGATTCCTAATTTAGACAGCAGAGTAATAGTCTTGTGGGTCTGGGACAGCCAAGGTCCATTTCAGCCTGGTTAGTGAAAGTTTTGTACTGTGGGGCCATCTTTATTGTGGCATAGAAATAGTTTTAGGGCATTTTTTTCTTCATTATCTTAAACCTACTTCTAGTTGTCATAGAGATGTTCTTGTGCTGTCAGGGGTGTCAGCTTCAATCAGTAGGGTGATTCGTATCTTTTTAAAATTCCATGCTGTGCTTTGTCAACAACTTTTTTTTTCTTTTTAATGACAAGCTACGTCACATCTGAAAGTGAAACTAGGATTTCTGTATCATTTTGAAAATGATACTTCTAATCTTTGATGGCGTGTTAATTCTAAAATGCTCTCCCAAAAGCAGTGCCAGTTATTTTAGTAATACTGCAGTTGCACCCACAAACTGGTTCATGTATGAGCCTGTCATGCTGTGTATCATATGCAATACATAGGTTTTTTTTAAAAAAAGCTTACTAAGTGAAGTTTATTATTAATTATATTTTATGGTACCTGCTGTCTGTGTCAAGACGAGATTCTTTGCTCAGTAGGCTTGCAAATTAATCAGGGGTTGATTTATGTGTTAAAATTAAAGGAAGAATCCTTGTTGATAGGATGGGACTCCCTCATTTTATAAAAACATTGAAAGAGATATTTTTTTTATTTTTTTTTCCCCCAGAAGAAAAGAATGCTCACTGAAGAGCAGGAAGATGTACTTAACATGGCTTATACAAAGGAGCTAGTATAATATGCAAACAGCAGTTGCTGTACTTTTCTGGTAGCATGTCTCAGACTGTGATTACACTTTTAAAAATGAAATTCCTGTGGAAGTGATACTGAATCATACCCATATGTAGATATTTGTTTGTTGTTATACAGGCAATGATGTTTTTACCATTCGCCATGACACGCTGAACAAGTGCATACAAGTGAAAAACTCATGGATAGTGATAGATGACTGCAAGGAGACAAGTGAAGCTTTATGGAAATGGGTATCCCAGAATCGCCTCTTTCATTTGGGGTCCAAGCAGTGCCTAGGACTCGACATATTCACCAAATCTCTGTCTCGCCTGAAAATGGTTGATTGTAACTCAGGACTAATGCTGTGGTGGCGATGTGCTGATGCTTCCATCCTTGGTGCATCTCAGTACAAATTGACTATCAAGACTACCTATGTAACTGCAAGCATAAACGCAACAGACCAGTGGAGAAGGAACAGTTCCTCTGATGATATATGTCGGTATCCTTACCATGGTAAGTCCGCACAAAGGTTTGGAGGAATTTTTTTTGGTTTTTTTTTGTTAAGGGCTTTTTGCTGTATGTATGTGCCAATAAATTTTTAGAATTAGTCATACAAAAAGACTGATCAGTAAAGCAACAGAATGTTTTGCTGTAGAGACATACTGATACTCAAGTATAAAACTTGAACTCTTTCTAATAAAAGATAAATATTCAGAACTGCAGAAGTTATTGAGTGGCTTTCTTAGCATGTTTAAATCCCTCCCCCCATATTTTAGTGAGTGCCTATTTAATTATCAACCTATCAACCACCTTCTGTCAGAACTGACACTGAAGGGTTTGGAGATATTTGCTGGTATGCTGTACAATCAAATTCAGTGCATTCTGCTAGCTCGCATCCTGTTGGACTGTCAGGAGCCATCCGTTTGCTTTGGTCCAGTAGTTTGTCTGCTTACCGTGGAAGCAAGTCGTACCTGAAATCTCATGCTTGCTGGAGGAAGTGGTCAAAACTTGCTTTACCATATTTAAGAGCAGAATTTTCTTTGTATTTGAATTGTTCAAAGTGGCCAGTCTGAAGAGCCCATTTTAAAATGTTTTCTTTCTCCTGTATGCGTTCCTAGAGCGTTCTCCTGTATGATTCCTAGAGCCTTATTCTGTAGTACTCTCTGCACACCACCTGGATTTCAACAGGACAATGTATTTTATTCCTACTTACCAGGAAGGAGGAAGCAAGTTTCTGTTGTGTTATGCCCCGCTCAGAAGAAAAAGTGCAGAAAAATACTTTATTCTCATTTCTTTAAGTTCTGGCATTGCTGTATGTTATCTGTAACAACATGATAAGGTGTTTTAAGGCCACAAGTGCTATTTGCATGCATGTCTGTACAAGCAGTAGCATTGATTTGCTGTCCTTTCCTCCCCTAGACAACTTGTATCTACCTTTTTTCTTTTATTTTTTTTCTTGCAGAGGTTTATACCAAAGATGGGAACTCCTATGGAAAACCCTGTGAGTTCCCCTTTCTGTATAATAAGACATGGCATCATGACTGCATTCAGGATGAGACACATACGGGTGGGAAATGGTGTGCCACATCTGAAGATTATACTCGTGATGGAAAATGGGGAATCTGCTTACAACCAGGCATGTTGGGTTTCTAAACAGACATTCTAAAAGTGTTCTGTCACTTCCCGTATATACACTGTCGTGTTGCGCGTTGCGATTAAACTGGGTAAAAGCAGGTCCGTTTTCTGTTCTAGTGTTGACAGGATGATCAGCACACACTTACGATGTAGTATATGTGATTACCGGGACAAAAATCAATAGGCCTTCAGTATTCTAATTTTTCTTTTGAGATGTTCATGCTGTTGCAGTATAGTTGTAGTTACAAGTACCTTCTGCTTCCTTTAAACAGAGGATGGTTGTCATGATATCTGGGAACATAACCCGGGGTCTGAAAGTTGCTACCAGTTTAATACACAGTCTGCTCTTCCTTGGAAGGAGGCTTATATTTCATGTCAAAGGCAAGGGGGAGATTTACTTAGCATCCAAGATGCATCTGAATTAAATTACATACAAGGTAGGTATAATTATTCACACACTAATATCAGGAAATCTTCACAAGTTAATATAAAGTGAAGACAGCATTTTAGTTTCTGTCTTAAAATTCTGGGTTAAAACTTGTTTGTACTTAAAATGTGTTGATGCTTTCATTTGTGTAGCAAAAATAAGCTGCTAATCTTAATTGAGAGTTTTGATTTATCTGTGTGACTTCATTGTAGTGGCTACCTATTGTTTATATTTATAATGAAGAATGCCCCCAAAATCTCAAATATGGGCCAGAGTTGCAGTTAGTGTTTTAGCAGCTTGTTACTCACTCATCATGAAATCGTCCTCACTGATGTTCAGGCTTGGCCTGGAGGAATTATCATTGTCCCTTTGGGAATGTAAAACCAAAGGACAAACGTCTGAAGGCATTGGGAGGGAAGACTTGTGTGGGTGAATTCCTCCTCAGTTCAAGAAATGTTGTGTGTCTGATTATAGTAGCAATCTTTCTTTCCTCAAATGCATGCCCTTTCAGATTGCATTTTTAATTTAAAGGAGACCGATAAAGGATGAGCATTTTATACTAATTTGATACTAACTGTTTTCTTAAAAAAAAATTTTAAAAAAATCTCCAGGTAAAGATGACATCGCTGAGATCTTTTGGATTGGCTTAAATCAGCTGGACGTTTCTGGAGGCTGGCAGTGGTCAGATCACAAACCTTTGAATTTTCTCAATTGGCATCCAGGTAATGATGTTTCTGGTGGGATTATAAATATTCACAGCACAAACTAGTGTTTTGCTTTGTGCTTTCCCACCCCCCACTTTTTCCAAGGTGGAGAGGACTGTTTACAAGGGCATGGAATAGGACAATGTGTAATGGCTTTAAACTGAAGGAGGGCAGATTTAGATTAGATATTAGGAAGAAATTCTTCCCTGTGAGGGTGGTGAGACACTGGAACAGGTTGCCCAGAGAAGCTGTGGATGCCCAGTCCCTGGCAGTGTTCAAGGCCAGGCTGGATGGGGCTTTGGGCAACCTGGTGTAGTGGAGGGTGTCCCTGCCCATGGCAGGGGGGTGGAACTAGGTGATCTTTGAGGTCCCTTCCAACCCAGACCATTTTGTGATCAGACTTCATCAAAACAATCATTGTTGTTTCGTTTGTGTTAAAAGTTTGGAAGCATCTTTTCCTCCTAGCCAGTGAATCTTTCTGCAGGAATTCTGTATTCACGGATGATTAGGTTAATAAATCTCTAAAAAGCTAAAACTTAAACAGTATATTTGAGGTCTGTTTTAGTAAAGAATCTACAGCTTCCCTAGCTGCTATATTTCTCCTCCCACCGTCAGAATGGCATTGACTTCCCTCAGATATTACAATTATTGATGTGTGTGCAAGAACTGACACTACTTGGAAGCTGAACTTGTGTTTTTAAACTTCAGGGTTGCTAAAATTTGTTTTGAGGTGAAGATGGAAGTATAAAACCTTCGAAAAACATATTTTTTGTTACTCACAAGTTCCTAGTAGATATGGTGAGAGTCTTGTTTATTTGGAATTGTCAGCATGTATTTGTAATATTCTCACAAATATGCCCTGGATGTATATATATATGAGAGAGTCCTGGAGGAAAAACAATCAGAAATACTGAAGCTAATATTGTTCTGTCATTCAAGCTGAATTTGACCTGTTAAAAGTGGAATTCTCTTTTTCCCTCAGTTTCTAGAATAGTGCTGCAATGTGAATTCTGTGGAAAGATAAGGAATGCTTTCTGTTACTTTCCTGAAAGCTTACTAAGAAATTTCTGTGAGATTTTCCTAATGCAGTCTTTCTTTTGGAAAGTTGAAGGACTTTTCTGCTCCATGTACTACTGGCTGCACCTTCTTCTGGAACTATGATGACACTGTAGGACTGTAATGCAGAGCTAGAGACGAGACTGCCCCAAGTTACAGTGGCATAACTTAGTCTGCAGTCATGGCAGACATACTAATGTCTACCGCTCTTGTGAAAAATACTTACTGATATCTGACGGGAATTTTGCTAGCTGCAGGTTGTGCCTGTTACTTCTTGTCCTTTCACTGTACACCTCTGAAAAGAGGCTGGCCCTGTCTCTGTGGTACTCTCCTGTGAAGAATTAAGATCTCCAGGGGAGGCTGGGGATAGCAAAGAGAGTTCTCCTCTGTGATATTTTTGATCTATGGCCTTGTCTCAGGTTTCTCTTAAGGTAAGGGTTACGGTTAGTGTTGAGAGAAAGAGTGCAAGAGCTGTGTTTTGAGTAGGGCTGGAAAGGGGCTGCCAAAAGAAACTGAGGGCTGCAAAAAGGGTTCTCCCCTGAGATATTTCTAGTCTGGGAAAGTGCACAGCCAAGGGTTTGTTGTATTGTAAATAGAACATTCCTCCTGGTTCTATGATTAAACATTGGAAAATAAGTGCAGATTCCTTGATTCTGAAACTTTCTTTCTTAGGAAAAACTTCTTGTGAGACCTGTGGTAGGACAGGTGCCTTTCAAAGCAAGTTATGTTCTTCAAATACAAGGTGCTGTACTAGGCAAAGGGTATTATTCTTGTACTGAAAAGCAGTAGAAAAAAGCAGCAGTCACCACTTTACTGTTTGATAACTTGTGCTCTTCTATTTTTATTTGTTCCTGTCTATAGATATGCAGAGTTTGTCCCCGCTGGATGGAACTAGCTGTGTGGTGATGAATGCTGCCTCGGGTCAGTGGCAAAGTTACCATTGTGGGACTCCACTTCCCTATGTTTGCAAGAAGTCACTCAATGACGTTTCAAGCTTCCCAGGTAGGACAACTTGCATTTTTCTATTTGTATTTTAATATGAGTGTAATGTTCACTTATGGAGTCTCTTTTTTTTCCCCTCCCCAAGCCTTTGTAGGCATCTCTGCCAAAACACTTTCACAACAGCTTTGGGTTTTGTAGCAGAGCAGAAGCAAACTCTGTATCTTCAGTGTCAAGATGATGCATCACAAACAACTTTATTTTTTGCAGCTTTCTCATTCACACATAAAGCATTTCCCATCACAGTCCTGCCCTTTTCATCACTTTTCCTCTGTGGCTTGTGCCTTCTCTTACGTGCTACTGAAAGTTGGGAACTGACAGTTGGCACCTCAAACCTTTCCATCTCTGCTTTAAGCCCATTTCTCTCACTCTTGTTTGTATTGACAGAAAATGGGACCTACCTGAGGCTTGGATCAAACTCTGTTGAATTCAAATAGAAGCAGTTCAATGACCCTACTATCCTTTGAAACCAGGCCCAGCACTGGAAATCAGAGTGTAAGAGTTGGTAGCTTGCCCAAGGTATAATCTTTACTGGATCCATAGCAGCTTTTACAAGATAAAAGCAAATAATACAATAGGAAAACCAGAACAGTTTAAAGCTTTGTTCTCTCCTCCCTAGACATTCAGTCCTTCAGTTTTTACAGTGCCGAGCTGTGACATACAGCTGCTTCCATGCTTTTGGCCATTTCCCTACACTGGGGTGTCCCAATCCTTCCCATACCCATGGCCTGTTCTTCCATGTGTGCTTTGGCCTTACCCTGTTTCCAGGGCTCATGCCTGTGCGTCTCTCACGGGAAAGCTTTCACAGGAAGATGATTGTCTTTGGCTGAGGGGGAGGACTAGGGGATAAGAGGGATGAAGCAGTGTCCTGAAGCTGGAACGTGTCGTGGAGTGTCACTGTCTAAGCGTGTTCTCTCTGGCTGCCCCAGGGGAGGTGTGCACCTTTGAGGAAAAACATTAGTAAGCAGTTTAAATTTAACTAAAATGGTTCAAGTTTTTAAATGATCCCCTGAAAACTTTTTGTCAGTTAGCCGTCCTTATTTGTTCTCTGGCTCCTCAGTGGGATAGGTAGAGTTGTTACCAGTGTTTATGTAGTGTTTTATTAAATGAAAATCAAAATTCTTGTGATTACATTATTTTAAAGTGTATTTTGAACCAGAAAGGCTGCTAGTATATACCTTTTTCAGCAATGTGTTAAAACAAGTTTGAATTTTTTATCGTCGTAATTTTCAGAAGAAAAAAATATTTAAAACTAAGCTTTTGTTTCATTGTGAGCTATTCAAAATTGGTGTTATGCGTGGTGCTGTATATAGGTGATAATACCCTATAAAAGTGCAAACCCCTGCCAGAACAAAACAAGCAGCTTTTTGTTGAAGCTGCTGTCCTGCAGTGAAGTAACTTGTTTTGCCTTTAATTGCTTCTGGAATCGTGCTTACTGTTACTTCTGAACCTTTCGCTTACACTGAGACCAGCTTAGTGTAATGTATTCCAGCTTTTTACTTTCACTCCTACTAACTTCTTTCTCCTTCTGCCTATGTCATCGCCCCAAAATACTACTAATCACTATAATGCTGCTCAGTCAAGTATATTTGCTTGACTAAATTGTGACCGTTTCTTAAAACATTAGCCGTGAAGAGATGTGAACGCATTCTGACTGCTGCTTTCTGGATGTTTTCAAGGTACTGCCAGATTTAAAAAAATGAAGAAAATGCCAACCCATTGCACTAGCTATGTAAAATAAAAGCCTCTAATTCCATTTCTCTTCCCTATTAGAGTTTTGGAGACACTTGGATACTCGCTGTGATTTGGGCTGGCTTCCCCACAATGGTTTTTGCTACATGCTGATAAACAACCAGGCACCTTGGAGTACAGCACATGAGTTGTGCAAAGCGAGTAAGAGCAACCTCATCAGCATGCACTCGTTAGCAGATGTTGAACTGGTTGTTACAAAGCTTCATAATGGTAAGTCAGGATACTTGTAAAGGTCAAGCTCCAAGTGCTGCACACCATAAATGACAAAATGTATTCCATGTTGTAGCATATGATTATCATAACCTCTGGCTTTTAAATGAAAGTGCTAATGCTGAGCTTGTAACCAGGCTACTGCTGAGTGTTGCTGTTCAGGTCCAGTCCCTCTGTATTAGCTCTTGTTTTGGTTTGATCTCTATTTATTTATTTATTTATTTAGTGGGCTGACCTACCTCTAGTTGCCTAATACTTTGTGTTTAATTTTCTCATTCAAAGAGAAATCATAGATAGTTGGGTCAATATTTGACTACTGGGTCACTGAACTAATAAATATTATCTGTACTCTGATCTCATGTTTTTTGTGGGCACTCTAAAAACTACATTTGGTTGAACTTTTTTTTACTTGAGCGTTCGTTATTTCTGGGTTGGTTTATTTTCCTGTTTGTTATCTTCTCTGTGAAAGTTACATTCATGAATATAAGTTAAGAAACAAGACAATGAAAATACACTGTAGTTGTCTCAAATCCCCTTTCTCACTGTAAGAAAAAAGATTGTGGCATTTATGCTGTTCAGTATAAAAAGATAATTGTGCCAATTTCACATTCCTTTCCAATTAGTTTGAGTATTATTTTGAAACTACGATGTTGTCCTAATTTTAAATTACAGATGCTAAAGAAGAAATGTGGATGGGTCTCAGGAATGAAGATGTACCAACCTTGTTCAAATGGTCAGATCGCTCCGTTGTGGATTTTACATATTGGGATCAGAATGAACCAAAAGTTCCTTTTAACAACACTCCTAACTGTGTGTCATATTCAGGCGAGGTAGGAATACAGTGTTTGGGGTTTTTTATATTATTTTTTTCCGTCATAACAGAGGCAACATTGATGTGTCCAAAAGTCAAGGGGACGGTAAAGCAGATAACTGATTTTATTTCTGGAATAATATTTAAAATACAGATAATCCTTTTTCTACAAGTGAATTTCTTGAAATTGTTTAGCTGACACTTAGTAGCTGTGTACTGCAGAAAATGGAAGAAATTGCTCACAGCTCTGATACTGCCTCTGCTGTTGGCCAGGCAGTTGTCCTTGTCACTCTGCATTTTGGGTTACCATATTCTTGCATGTCTGTGACAGAGAGCTGGGAAGGAGGTGGGCTGAACTATTGAGAGAACGAGCTGGGTTCAGTCATCTCCAGGACCGTGGGGGACCCCATCTGAGGATGGGTAGTGAGATACCTCAGTAAAAGAGAGGACAGACACTGGGGTGATACAGTACAGAAGCAGCAAGGTGTCAGTGGAGGAAGGAGGGCACAAGGGTGAGAGGGAAGCAGGCTGTATCCCATCTCCCAGATTCAGTAGAAAACTGGGGCAAGCGTCTGCCTGCTGTGCTCTCAGGCTGGCAGTGGAGCTCATGTACAAGCCCAGAGAGACTTGGCACCACGCTGGCCTTTTCTTCCCTTTTCAGATGTGATCCAGAATCATCCTATCTCTGCATTTGTCAGCTTTCTCTATCCCTTCCAAACACATACCTATGCGTGTAATCCAGGGCATCCCACCCCGAGTATTTTTCCTAGAGACATTTGGCTTTCCCTCTTATGAAAACTCAGCCCCTGTGCCATGGAAATGGAAATATTTTAGAATTTTAAATAGACTTTTTTTTTCTCCCTCTTCTCACAGTTGGGACAGTGGAGAGTCAAATCCTGTGAAGAAAAATTGAAATATGTGTGCAAGAAAAAAGGAGAGATTTTGAATGAAACAAAATCAGATAAAAGTTGTTCGTTGGAAGAGGTAATAGGAAGTCTGTATTTCTTTTATTTTCACTTGGTTCAGAAACCTGTGTAAAACTACTTATTTCCTCTACTTCCTGTTTCCTTCTTGCCCGTACAGTAAAGTCTATGGAACATTTTAGCTGAAAAAGGGCATTTATGTAGCATGAGCCAATTTCAGTTTCTCCTAAGCAGGCTTAGGATGTATTACCACTCTGTTTATTGATGGAAGTATTATGAGCTTGAACCGAGGGATGTTGCATTTTATTTATTTGTTTGGGAAAAAAAAAAAAAAAGCTTTTACTAGGTATGTTGCTGCTAATGCCATTTGTTCTGTGGTTTTTGCTTTAAGTATGTTTTGAAAATTAGGATAAGCACTTTGCAACATAAAGATATTCAGAGGTTGATAAATAAGAGGAGTTTTCTGTTTCACTTGACTGTCATTTTTGTTCTTTGACTTGAATAAAGGTGGGAGATGTTTTGGTTGGGTTTTTGGTTGTTTTTCTTCTTTTTTTTTTTTCCCCCCCAGTATAACATGTTACAACATAAACAAGGCTTGAAAATAAGTTTTCTGTTTTGAACGATCTTGGGATGGTATTACTTGCTACTTCAGAGTTCTTTTTGTTTCAGTTTTGTGTGGCATATTGCCTGCAACAGGAAACATGTTTACCCCTTATCTTTCTGCACAACCTTGGGGTATTTTTACCTTCCTGTGCTATTCAGACACCCATGGCGTTGGTAGGCTAACAAAGAGGTAACACATTAACGTGCCTTGACATTTCAGTGTAAATATAGGGAAAAAGATGTGAATGTTTTGTAAGAGAAATTTTGTAAGTTCACAGATTTTTTCAGTATAAAATATTTTTTTTCAGAAGTAAAGAAACACTAGTAATACCCTCTTGTTCTTTCACTGTTTGAATCCTGGCGTTGGTGGAACAGCATGAAAACTCCTATTGTTTTGAATAGGACTATGCTGTCACCCTTGTGTTTCTCTCTCTAAATGCACATAGCAGTCAGAAGACTGCACAGTTGAGCGAAAACAGTGGTGTATTTTATTCCTGTGGTTGCATTATTTCTTAGAACTGTGAATCGGAGAGTTGATAATACTGAACCTTGTATGTGATGCACTGCATTTCTTTCTTTTATATGCTGTGCTGGCTTGTGGGGACCAACCAATGTTAGCAATGATTTATTTTCCCCCGTAGATAATGCCTAAATTAGGCTGTTAAGTATAAACATGTTTTTGTTCTCTAACCAGGGATGGGAGAGACATGGAAACTACTGTTACAAGATCTATAAAACGGAAGTTTCATTTGGAGCACAGTGCAATCTTACAGTGATGAACAGGTAAAGCACATCTCTGTAATTTATGGGCATGTTTTACAGTATGATCCTGGAGATACAGTCAGTGATTAAAGCCTCTGTATGCTAATTAGTGGTTTATAAATTAAAAATAGAGATAAAATTGCTTTTGTGGAGAACTAGCAAACTGTGTTTTCCATGGTGTGACAATGGTAAACCTACAGTATAAAACCTTGGAAGTATGTGAATTCCCAGCCTGCTGACCCTGTGTTGAATACAGGACTGCCTGGACAACCACTTGAACTATCTCATGTAACAATATGCCTGGTTTTCAAATTGACTCAATAGTTTCAGATATCTTCCAAACATTGACTCAAATTAATATGTGAATTTTCAGATTTGAGCAAGAATTTATAAACAGTCTAATCCGAAAATACACCAAAGTTGAAGAAAAATACTTCTGGACGGGTTTGCAGGATATTAGTCAATCAGGAATATATTCCTGGGGTACAGTGGATGGGGAAAAAACTGAAGCTGTGACATACACTAACTGGAATTCCTTGCAACCAGGTAAATTTAACCATTAAAAATATATGTATATAAATATTATCCTTTTACATTGACCGAGCATTGTAGCGCCATGTTACAGAGCTCCAAAGAGGAAATAAAGTATTCGTTCAGAAATCTATGGATTTTTCTTTTTAAACCAGCTAATAGTTTTAAATATCTCTTTGGTGGCTTAAATCTTAGCGTTTTCAGGAGGATGTGTGGCCATGCCCAGTGGAAAGTCTCTTGGGAAGTGGGAAACTAAGGACTGTAAAACCACTAAAGCATTTTCTATCTGCAAAAAATATATTGGGCTGCCCAAGGAACCAGAAGTGCTCCCAAAGCCAACTGATCCCTGTCCCCCTGGGTGGCACAATGGATCCGGCCTTGCCTGCTACAAGGTAAGGTGTTATTCCTATTAGATGTTAATTGTTCATTACTGTTTTGCAGCAAGCGTGTGATCCGCTGTTTTGTGGCTTATCGCTGCTCTGAAAGGTATTTCAAAGATATTTTATGCTGGGAGCAGGAGGAATTCACATTGATTCAGGTTGAACTGCCTCCAGATGTTCTCATGCGTCATCCTGTGCCGATTCCTGACAGATGCAGTGTGCCTCTCCTTGCCCTTTCTGTGGCCAGCTCCGCACATCAGAGCTGAGCGGGGTGACAGCATTCGCTCTGTGATGCCGTCTCAGGATGCTGCTGATGGAGGATGCTGTGTCTGCCATCATCGGGCGTGCAGAGACACCCGAATCGGGAAGGAGAGCACTTTGCATTGCCTTCCCTTCTCCTTTTCCTTTCTGTACTCAGAGTGTAGACAGGAGAGGTGGGATTTTTCTCGGATTTGAATATGGGTATCAACCTTTATTAAAAAAAAAAAACAACAGTGCAGTCCTAAATAGTATTTTACTGGTTTTGAAGTAAACACTGGAAGTAAGCAGCCGTGCTGTTAGCTGGCGTGGCTTAAACAAGTTTGTATTTAGAAATGCAGGTTTTTATCCTTCTGTTAACAATCAAACCAAGTTAAAACTGAGGCTGTTTATTGGATTGTTTATTCATTATTTCTGGACTCAGTGTCTGCAATGAACTGTGTCTTGTAAACAGCTCATGTAGCAAAGTGGGGAAACCCAGCCTGAACAGCAAGGCTGTGCGCAAGGATCCCGAACGGATGGGTCTAGTTGATGTGCAGCATAGATGTCCCATAGCTGATGGGATCTGACAGCTGGCCCTGGCAGTTTGTCCAAAACTCTTGTTGACCAAGTGCAGCACGGCTGTGCAGCGAGATTCAGATGGCGGGAGCTGGCTTGGACTGAAGTCAAGTGGAGTGTTAGTTGAGGTGTATGAGCCAGGAATGCAACTCTAGATACATGCAGGTAGCAAAGGGACTTTCTTCAAAACATGAAAGTTGCAGTAAAGGTTGAAGTAAAGGTTGCAGTGCAAAACTAACCTTGCAGTTTGACTAGCACAAAAGAACTGACTTCACCTCCAGCACCCAAAACGGGCCTGGTTTCAGTGAAAATTGGGCTTTGCAGTTCACCGTAAACTTGAAAGAAAAACATCCCTTAAAACCCAAAATCTGGCTTGCAGTTTTGGAGTGAGTTGGGTGTTTTGTAAAATCTTTCTGGTAAAGAAAAACAGAGAAAGCCTACCATATGGAATATGTTGCATTTGAAATAAATTTTGTCAGCTAAACTTCAGAGTCTGGCTGCTGTCAAACAAACTGAGAAAAATAAAATAATTTTTAAGAAGTCAAACTCTCTCTCTCTCTCTATGAAAATACCAGTTATTCATTCTTACCTAGGGTGACCATATTTGAGTAGTGCAGGAGTGTTTTAAAAATGCTGTCACTTGTGTAATTTTCTACTCTCATGTTCGGCTGTTGTGAAGTTCTTCCACAGTGAAAGAGTGCTGCGAACCAGGACCTGGGAAGAGGCAGAAAGGTTCTGTGAAGCACTTGGAGGCCATCTACCTAGTTTTAGTCACTCAGAAGAAATCAAGGCGCTTCATTCTATCCTGAGAAAAATAATCAGGTAACAAACTAGCCACGGGCTAAAATTTTTATTTCAGTCACATTCTGCAGTAGAGCACAAATGCTGCTGCTGACCCCAAATGGCAAGTATGAGATAGTGAGCGGTGACTGCGTTTCCCACAGTAAAAACGGGTGGATGTGGCATTTGAACTGCTGGTCATGTCACTGCCTTCCTGGAAAATGTCAAGGGAGTACAGCTTGGGCAAATGTTTCACATTGCTAGCAGCAGCGCAGGAAACAAGAGTTTTGCTTTGAGCATCTTCCATTACATGAATTTAAGTCTCTGTGTTTCCTTCTTTATGTTGAATTTTGGCCTAGCTGGGTGATAGATGTTCCTATTCTTTACTGATACATTTTCTTTAGAGATGAGCTGTTATTTTTGTTTTTCAGCTAGGTCTCATCTTTATTCATGAAATGCTTCCTGACTAAACTGGGTGCTATTTTTTGAAAATGTGAATAATGTAGTGTCCAGCAATCTGGTTGGCACAGATCCCATTTGGCATAACTGCAATAACACTATATGAGCATTAGATGGGTGTGTTGAGTTTTCTGGTATCAACAAATTAAATGCTACATAATTTATGAGTCTAAGACTCTATTTTTAATCAAAGGAACTGTCACTGCAAAGCTTTATTAGGCATTGGTGTGATGTCAGATCCTTGTGTAATTTTTTTTTTTGATTGGCAGCTTGTTTTTTCAGAACTTTTGCCAGCTTAAACTCAAATGCTGCCAGTTATATGATCTAAATTTTGTCATCAGCAAACTAAATTTGGATTATTTCAGAAGCTGCCAACGTACAACACTGTGATTAAATTTTAAAAGTTGATGACTGAAGAGATGCCTTCTTGAAAACCCAGTGAACTTTTTATAGAAGTACACAAATCACGAAAATTACTCAATGTTTATGTTAATAGGAGACGAAACCAAACTTGTACGCTCTATATATAGATGGTTTAGCTTGTATAAAAGCCACTTGTGACTTCTTTGCTAAAGTGACTAAAGTTCCCGAAATAAAAATCAGTGCACAAATTATTTTTAGCTATAGATCTTATGATCACGTTTTGCAATTACAAATTTTGTTTTAGCGTACCTACGTCTCTATTCATGTTTCATAGCAGATTAACTTATATTTTCTTAAAAGTTCTTGGAGCTACTTTTCAGTTGCAGACCATCTGAGTTATTAATTACAGTTAATGGCTGTTTTTTAAGGGTGGTGACTTTCTGTCTTTCCAGAAAGTCAGCTGACGTGATGCTGCTGCAGTTCCTGTATTTCAGAAAACTCGAACTTAGCGTAAAAGAAGGAAAGTCTCAGTACTTCAATATTATTCTACCAGAACTTAAGTAAGGGGTAATACATTGAGCCCAGTATAAACTGACTTTGCAGTCAGTGTTGCAGTAACTGCATGTGTCAGGTATAACCAAAACCACAGTATTTGCATCTGGGTTAACCCCTTTTCAAGCACTGCAGAGCTCCCTGAACAGAAATACTATGTATTTGATACTGCCTGAAGTCTTTTAAATAACGTTTGTTTGTTTAGATAATGTAATTAAGTGTTTAGGTTAGTTATGCTTTTAAATTACTCAGAGGTGGTGATTATATATATAAAGTGTTTTGGAGATCAATAGTGAATTGTGGCTTGTCTGAAAATAAACTCATTTGAGAAAGAAGAGAAGAAACCAAGTGAATTGTTTCACCAAGAACAAATAATTTGGGTAACTGGGCGAAATCATCCTAAAATATTGTTAAATGTGATTAGCTGCTGGAGTGCACTGGCATGCAGCTTGTCCGTGTTCCCTGCATTTACTCAGTGCAAAATCTGACCTAAACTATTCATTCCGTGCACTCCTTTTAGCTTGGGGAAGGAGCCACACCTTGGCTTTTTTGTTTTGGGTTTTTTTCCCCTTGCACAGTTCTCTGGTGACTCATTGAGAACTGTTTGTTTTTAAATGTTAGCAAAAGTCAGTTTGGTTCACCAGGAAAAGGGCAGCTTGCCTAGTCCATTCTGTTCTTTACTCAGGTTCCACCTTAGAGGCAAATAAGAGCTAGAATTGCTCCAGCCAAGTCGGGCGATTGCCATTGGAAAGGAAAATAAAATTTGCCTGCCAACCTTCTCCTGCTTGAAAGAAATAGGAGATAACCTCTTTTCCTTTGAGGGACATGATACAGGCAGAACAGATCTGGTTAAGTTACTTCCATTCTTTTAGGATTGTTTTTGCAAGCATTCTGCAGCTTATAGCTGGCAGCGATGCTGGACTCGGTGAGAGTAACAGCTTGGATCGGTTAGAAATAACATTTCAGTGAGGACACCTTACTGGAAAGAAATCGGTTGCCTTTTATACGCATAGCTATGCTGCTGTAATTGTCCTGAATCTAGAAAGCCTCACTAACATTTAAATTTGCAAGAAAAAACTGATCTTACTCTCAACACATTGGCCAAAACAGCAATAAAGCTAAATTGTGAGTTGTAGTAATTGCATTAATGCAGCTTCTCTTTTATTCTACTAAAGAGTAGGTGATTAGCATAATGGGAATTCAGCTAGTGACAGCAGCCTGTTATGGAGGGAACAGCAGGAGGTCACGTGGGCTTCATATATACTTTGAGGCCAGCACTGCCTAAAATTAAATGGTGTCTTAAATTGCACCATGAGGGAGTTGGCCCAGTACCTCTTGTCAAGAACTAGGTTGAACTACAAGCCACAGTAACTTCACTTAGGCTCTTAATCTTGTGTCAGAGCTGACATAAGGGAAAGAAATCCTTTTTCTATTACAGCAGCTAGAATATGACAGTAGAAAAATTACTGGTTTATATTCCCTTCACATTGATTTAAACTGTATTTATCCACTCCTGCACAACATTGAATTTTATGAAATTTTAGTCCTGTGTGAGTGAAAAGCCACGGGTATTCTGCAGGGATTGCTGGAGATTTAGGATCTTTCATTGTTTATCAGTGTGAAGTCCATTGTAAAGCACAATTTGCACATATTTTTAAGGTTGAAAATCAGGATGATATAGATTTTGGAGGCAATTACAGGAATGTAGTTCTAAGAATACTTATGCACTGATAAATCCATTTGGATACCAGTCCATAGGGTGAGTTTTAAATGCTTTTCAGTGAGGAGACAGATACCTAAAGTACAAGCAAATTCCTTGCTGCAAGCTTGGTTGCAATAGTGAGTCTTAATTTATATTTGTCTTAAATAACTGGTGGAATTCTTTTCTGTGATGAGGTGATAGTATAATTTCAGAGGGTTATCCAAAAGCTTTACTTAAGCTTAAAAGTGTTATCAAGGATAGTGTAGCAGTTACTGAATTACTCATGGTCATGTCTGAACAGATCCAAAAGAAGCAAAAAAATGTACATTAATGTGTCAAGAGCCCAGTCAGCTGGAAAACATTGTTATGTTTGCAGGCTGGTAATTGCAATTTGGCAGATAAGCTGGAGACATTCTTGACCTGGCACGCTTTTTAAAATTATTATTTATTAATTTATTTATTAAATAAATGCCAAATACAAGTTGAAAGACTTTGAAAAATTGCTCTAGTTCCTCAGGTAATTACTGCAAATCCTTTTGAAATGAGTGTCTCAAATTTTCTTTTTAGTAGATATTCCTCTGTGATGATCAATTGCTCAAACCACACTAAGCCTGTAGGTGGTGATTAGGAGGGGAGGGTTAAGCAATGTCTGATTCATAATTGGAAAGAACAATCGCAGAAGAATAAAATCCTAAAGGCAAATTGCCAAAAGCCACTTAGCTGTTTGACAGCTGTGAATGTTTGGCTCACAGTTTTCCCTCTGGGGTGATATGGGGCATTTAGGCTCTTTAAAGGCTCCTTAGTGATATCATTAAAAGACGAAAGACTATTCAGTATGATAAGATCGCACTAGTGTGATAACACTATCCCACCAATGTCAGAAAATTAATACCGGAGTTGAGAAAAAAATAAAAATTAGATTTATTGGTGACTGATGTCATTCTTCTTAATGGGAACTCTACCAAATAAAATGATGTTGCCCTTGGATTTCATGGACTTAGTCCACATACTATGGGCTGTTGTTGGTTGGTGCTGCACGGTCAGTCATTTCAGGCTCAATTTAGCATCTTTATGGTGATAGGTGCAGAAAGGTAGTGGCACAGTCTTCCCAAAGAATTTCTTAACATTGCCCCATTATTTCATAACACTGCTTATGCAGGTAAGCCTGGGTCTGAGTCCATGCCTCCCTCGGTGTAATAAAGTTATTTTCATAAACTTTCCAAGTTCTGTCTTAAAATCACTTTGTCAGCGCTACTTTTTTGGGAGCCTTTTCCAAACTCTGACCTCTGCTGGTCAGACATCTCTTTATAATTGTGAGCCTAAATTTATTTCTGAGTCATGGTTCCTTCAAATTCAATGTCCTTTTTTCTCAAATAGCTCCTCTTCTTGGGGCTTTTGTCTCCTAATATACTGTAAAGAACAATTATATCCTTTTCCCATTGTTGCAAAGCTAGCCAAGAAAATCCTTAATTCTTATTAATAACATAAGCTCTCATTTCCTTGCATATCCTGTTTTCCTTCTCTGTATTTGGTACAACAGAAATTCATGGAATAGTACTCCTGATACAGTTTTACGAGAGTCCTGTACTGCGGCATCAATACCTCACTGTTGCTGTCAGACCACGTTGATGGGTGCCTTTTCCACAGCTCTGTTGCAATAGGGTTTTCTGTAGCCTGTGATTTCATCAAAAACTCATGGTCCTTCTTCCCTCTGCTGCTTCCAGCTGATACCATCATTCAGAAAAGCATCTATTGCCTTTCCTGGGCAAGGTAGCAGACTGGAGTGAATTACTATAAACTTCAGTACCTAGCACGAAATTGGTACTTTGGGAAGTAAAGGTTGCAGTGCAAAACTGGCGCTGCAGTTTGACTACCACATATTTTATTTTCATATCACGGAATGTTTTGAGTTGGAAGGAACCTCAAAGCTCATCTATTTCCAACCCTGGTGCCATGGGCAGGGACACCCTCCAGTAGACCAAGTTGCCCAAAGTCCCATCCAACCTGGCCTTGAACACTTCCAGGGATTGGGCAGCCACAGCTTCTCTGGGCAACCTGTTCCAGTGCCTCACCACCCTCACAGTGAAGAATTTCTTCTTCGTATCTAATCTAAATCTGCCCTTCTTCAGTTTAAAACCATTACCCCTTGTCCTATCACTCCATGCCCTTGTGAACAGCCCTCTCTAGCTTTCTTGTAGGCTGCTTCAGATACTGGAAAGCTGCTCTAAGGTCTCCCCAGAGCCTTCTCTTCTCCAGGCTGAACAACCCCAACTCTCTGAGCCTGTCCTCACAGGAGAAGTGCTCCAGACCTCTTATCATCTTCATGGGCCTCCTCTGGACTTGGTCCAACAGGTCAATGTCCTTCTTATGTTGGGGGCCCCAGAGCTGGATGCAGTACTCCAGGTGGGATCTCATGAGCGTAGAGTAGAGTAGAGCAGAGTAGAAGGGGAGAATGACCTCCCTCAACCTATTGGTCACTCTGGTTTTGATGCAGCCCAGGACACAGTTGGCTTTTTGGGCTGCAGGGGCATATTGCTGGCTCGTGTTGAACTTCTCATCAACCAGCACCCCCAAGTCCTTCTCCTCAGGGCTGCTCTCAATCCATTCTCTGCTCAGCCTGTAGTTGTGCTTGGGATTGCACTGACCCATGTGCAGGACCTTGCACTTTGCCTTGTTGAACTTCATAGTATAGTATCTTCATTATAGTATCTTTAGATCCATAAGCAATAGTAGAGTATGGTAAAGGGTGTTGCTGCAGATTTAGGTATTTACATTGTAACCCCTTTTCTTGGGGGGCAACTTTGTATCTTGGAGTGTAGCTGAAAGTTTGAATTTCAGCATCCCCTGCTTATGAAAAACGAAAAAGTAAAATCTAGGGGAAGAAAAAAGTTCTGACTGTAATCCTGAAAAATGGAGTAAAATTTTCTTGCTGTTCTTTCAGGCAAGCATGGGAGTCAGTGGTGTGATGTGCTCATTTATGTCTATGCCTCTTTTATGAAGGTGCATAATTGAAATATGTGTCCATGCAGGTACTTCATATGAGTAGAAGTTTTTGTGTGGTTTGAGGAAGAGTATATTTGAGCTGATGGTGCAGAGAGAGATAATCTGAGATGGACAAGAGAGAGAGAAGCAAGCCAAAAAATTGGGTATGCGTGATTCTGGAAAAAAAGTGTAGAAAAGAGGCCTTAATATGAAGTGACAACTGATGAAGTGGTGATGCAGCAAACAAAGGAATTACCTGATTTAGTTAGTTTTCTCTGTGGTCAGGGAAAGACAACCTACCCATCTTCTTAAAGAAAAGTTCAGGAGAGGACCTAGCTGTTAACACCTGTTTTCTCTCTGAACTGCTACAACTTGCTGTAGTTAACCTTGAGTTTTGCTGTAATGCCATGACATAGGTCAGTCTTTTTATTAAATGAGCTGAACCATATACTTGGCTTAAGATTTTATCTCGTTTATTTGCAGCAATGACAGATGGGTATGGATTGGAATGAATAAGAGAAGCCCAGATTCTTTGGGAACCTGGCAGTGGAGTGATGATAAACCCGTAAGTTAACTTTTAACCAGGAAGCATCACATCCTGATTTGTTTTAGCTTGGACTGGATTTAAAGTAAATTAATAAATATTTTAATTAAAATATGGCAAATCCTTCAACAGATGAATAATTCAGAAGAAGATTGTGCACTTAAGAGCTGTCATCCAGGCAGATTTCCAATTAAAAACATGTCTCTAATAAGGTTAACCTGATTTCTGTTTCTATTGCATTAAAATGTTTTAAAAGAAATATAGTATTAAACATCTAAGAGCTCGTGGAGAGAACAAGATGTCTTCATGCCACTACTGAGGGGAGGGTTTATCAGTTTCATTTCCTTGATTTGTCAGACTTCTCCAAAAATATCTTCCTCACTGTAATTGATTTATTTGCCTGAAATTGTGAGTTCTTTCCCTCTCCACTCCCTGTCCCGCCCCCAACAACAGCTACACAGACTCAAAACTGATGCAGTAACTGCCCTTTAACACCTATTTTGAGAGTGATAAACATAATAGGATCCCAGGTTTGGATGGTTATCTCTGGGGATCACTGTAGCAAAAATATGTAAAGTAATGATTCTTTCATCCTGCCCATCCTGTAGGTAACTAGTGTTGTTATGCCACTCGATTATCTGGAAGATGAGTATGATACAAGAGACTGTGCTGCATTAAAGGTTAGTTTCACAGTTTTTAATAACAGCATGCATATTTTTACATGGAACTACTTGGAAAAATACTTTTGCCAGCCATATATTGAATTTAGATCAACTGCGGAGATGTTTTATTTGCACAGTGAAAATGTTTCTTGTGTTCCCTTTATCAATCTGCACCTATTAGCAATTTTCCCTTATTCAAGCAGTTTTTTATGAACAAAGCGCCGTGCTAATAATAATCTTTCAGAAGACTCCTTTTGAGCTGCAAAATGTTTTAGTAATGATGCTATTCTCTATTGCATAATGCCATGCTATGTATTTCTTGTATATTATGCATAAGACTTAAGGATGTAACGTGGGGTCTAAAACAAAAAAGGAAACAGAGCCCTATCAGTAACTTTTAAAATCTAGATGAGTTTTTCTGAACTGCAAATTAAGAAAATGTTTCAAACCTAAAGTAAGGGAATGATATAGCCAAGATAGAGCAGGTGTTTGGGTTTATTGTATGTATTTCCTTGTTTATTTGTGAAATAGACTGTATGTGCTGTGTCAATTTCTAACTCAAAACGTCAGGCCTCTGCTTAATTCCTAATTATGTTCTTCATTGCTGAATTTGGTCTGGATGGCATAAGTTTTAACTTTCCTGAAGCATCACCTGACTTGTTATGAGATCATTCCAATACCATCCCTTATTTTAACCTAATTAGAACCACCCCTGCTTTTAGAATTTACTGAAGGAAAGGCTAGTTGTTTCCCTTGCTTCTGTTCACAGTCATTTCCCCTCATTCTCTTTTGTGTTCATGACCCCAGACCAAGAAGCTGTCACCATTAAGCTACTAAAAGTTTTAGACCAGAGGAGAGAAGTTTGAAAGGGGACACTGTGAATATAGTAGCCTCCCTCCCCTACCTGCTAGGTACATTTTCTTTCACTAAATGATAAAAAAATTCTCATTACTGGAGAGATCAGCAAGAGTGAAAACAGATTTTTAAGCTTGATTCTAAGAAATAATGATTTCTGTGCCAGTTCAGGTGGTTGCTTCTTTTGAGCAGAAATGAGAATCATTTCAGGGCAGAAAGTTGCAACAGATAATTGAGTAATAAGCATGGATGAGATCCTGTACGCTACAAAAAAGCAAAGAAACAACATTCCAAGAAGAGACTTTTGTATGTAAACTGACCTTAAGCCCTTTACCTAATTGCTTCACAGACTTGGCTAGCATGGAGAGCTATAGCTGAAGAGTTAATAGTTGTATCTGCTCAGCTTTTGCAAAATAAATTGTGGGAGTAAACCCACAGTAAATGCCAAAGTGCCATTTTAATACAGTTTCATCTCACATTTCAGAGGCCTGTGCCATACTACTAGTTCTCTGTTTCTACTTTTATGCAGACCTCTCAGTTTTCACGGAGATCATTTTGGAGATTTTATTTCCATGAAGGCAGGGACTTGGAATTTTACTTCAAACCTTTTGATTGTGAAGCTAAACTGGAGTGGGTCTGCCAGATAACAAAAGGTAAACTGCCATTGCATCCACTTATTCCTATAAAAGAGTTTATTATTTATTACCACTGTCGTTATTGCCCAATAACAGAAAATTTACAAACTGTTTTATCACTTCCTTTCTGAACTGTTAAGAGGTCAGTACTTGTGATGGCTCACCTATATCACATACAAACAGACGTGCACTTAGAATATTCAAAGATAGATCAGAAAATGACCATGAGGAGGATGGAGTATTACTGCTCCATATTCCTTCTTGTCCCGTGAGGTGAGAAGTGGGCTCCTACTAGGTGAGGTGATACAAGTCACCAAGTTGCAACATTTGTGGAATTTACTTAATCTTTCTTAGTGTTGTTCGTAAATAAATGACCACAGGCGTCTTGGGTGTACAGTTTGCTTCATCCTTAGGTGAATTAGTCATCTTCTGGTAAAACTAGCTCTTCATTGTAGTGTGACAGAGGAGTGGGAATGCAAAAGAATGGCGTGGTACATCTGCACAGACCCAGGTTTTTCCATGCAGTATGAAAAGTGCTGTAACCCAGTAGGCTTTTACATTTTGGTTGTTCGTCAAAAGGCATTTCTGGGGATGAGACTTTTCTGTTGTGGGGAGATATGGGTAGATATACTACTTTAATGCTTTTATTTTGCCTGGGAGAAAAAAAAGCCACAGTTGTTTAAGACTGAGGTACGCAAAACTACCATTAGTTTTATATCAGCTTATTTTAAACTATTAAACCTGTGTATGATTTCCTTCTGCTTTTTATTTTTTCCATCATGCATACTGAGAAGCATGAGTATGATACCTCACTTCCATTACTAGTGATGACAGTCTTGTTAGAAGGTGAACTTGAAATGACTATTCCTTTTTTTCCTCTGGACAGGTAGCACTCCAAAGACACCTGAGTGGTACATACCAGGTAAATGGACTTCTTGCGTATTCTTGTATATATAGTTGTTAATACTCTATATCTTTTATTACTTTTGTTATATTACTACTGTAATACTTGTTTGATACCAGCAAAGGTCACAACTAGCAGAATTTGATTCTGAGACAGCTCAGAATGCAAGAAGGAGTGTTGGCTCTTCCCAGTGTCAGACTGATACTTCTTATTACATTCGGAAAAAGAAAGGATGAGTTTTTCAGAATTTATTTCTTACGCGTGTGGTATTTCTTCTGTACAGATGAAATTGGAATTCATGGAGCCCCACTTGTTGTTGATGGAGCAGAGCTGTGGTTTGTACCAGATAAAAACCTGAGCTTTCAGGAAGCTATTTTCTACTGTCAAAAAAATGATAGTGATTTAGCATCTGTGGAGTCGTACCCAAAACTCAGGACAATATTATCTCAAATAGAAAAGGTAAGGAGGCGTAATCTGCCTTTCACAAGATACTTTTCACTATAGGGAATTTTTCTTGCCGTTTTTTTCAATACAAGAAAATGTTAATCCTTAATTTCTTTCTTTTTCCTGTTGGCCTTAATAGTTTTTAATTGTACTTAAAAGGAAAGGATGAGTTGCAATTATTTTAATGTCAGTCTTGTGAAAGATTTTTTTTAATTTAAAAATAGTCTCAACAACATGGGGGGGAAACCCTACCTCCAAATGGAGATAAAGCGTCCTAACAGGACCGCTGTGTAAACATCCCATTGTCTGCAAATACTTCACTAACAGTTGTGCTAGTTGTTAATTTTCTGCACAGGACAGCACATCATTTTTTACCTGATGGGAGAATTTAATTAAAAATACATGATGATCTAATAGCCTTTACTGAAAGGGATTTGGGGTGTTCATAGCATGAAAGTACATTCTTTTGAGGAATCTGACCAGAACATTTCAAGTTTCCACGCCTCTGTTACTACCTTTCTTCAGTGCTACTGCTTGTGAGACAACAATACTTTCTGAAATTAGCAGCTTGCAAGCTCTCTTAATGAAATTTCTCCTGACAAGAAGTTACCCAGAAGGAGAAATTACAAGGCAGGAGAAATCGAGGATTTGACCTGCTAAATCTCTAGCCTTTTCCTGAAGTATTCATTGTTAGGCTATCTGCTGGAAGAGCAGGACTATTCTGAGGAAGGAACGAAGGTCCTGGGGAACCACATTAGCTTTAGTCAGCTTGCAGCTGTGCCCTGGTTGTCTGGTAGAGTTCTGGCTATGAATTTTGTGGGAATGATGTTTCTAGCACACACTTAAGACAATTCTGCAATATTTCCTGTAGCTTTATCCAGCACAGTGGAAAAAGTGGGCTTTTTTACTGGTAGGTGCAGGGTTCCATCTACTTGACATATCAGTCTCAAACTGTATCCTTTCCTATTGCTGAAGAACAGTAATTCCTGCACGTTTTAGGAACATTTTAAGTCAAAATTAATTCTGTCAGTGATTTATCCTTGGTAGAGTCTGGAGCTCTTTCTCTATGGGTTGTAAAACATGGGTTTTTTTGTTTTTTATTTCCACAGTTATCAAACAGCGAACAGAAGTGGTGGCTGAAGTTTATTGATTATGGCTACAGCTATCACTCACCGTATGTAGAATAATTATGGGATACTTTATTGTAAGCTTTTTTTGATGTGCTGCTGAAGAATATATTTTCCTTTGGAAACTATTCTAGTTAACTATTTTATCCCCAAATT
Source organism: Psophia crepitans (assembly GCA_013399095.1). Taxonomy (NCBI): domain Eukaryota; kingdom Metazoa; phylum Chordata; class Aves; order Gruiformes; family Psophiidae; genus Psophia; species Psophia crepitans. Next base: position 443,884 of record VWZZ01007592.1, read on the forward strand.
TGTAAAAGGTTACTTCTTCCATATCATCCCAAAGAAGTAAGATAAATAATTTGAACTAAACTAGAAAATGTCAAAATACTGTTGCAGTATCTTAATTAGCTGCCAGATTCTGAGTTCTATTCCCATTACAAGCGTTGTTGACATCAAAAATTTAATTCATAATAACCGTAATAACTGAATTCATAATCCATTTCTTGTGTGTCTGTCGGAGCCTCTAGATTTCAGGTTGTTGGGCTATGATGTCTTAGGTTTGTCATGTGAATCTTTGAAAACTGTGGGCCTAATAGCTAATGTATTCCACTGGTCTTTAAAATGCTTTATTGGATATTTAAGCCCATTTCTATGTTCTGTCAATAATTGGGGAACTGAAAAAAAAAATCTGAAAAACCCTGTCTATTGGCTCTGAGGGTATCTGAGAAATACCTGAAAACAGGGAATGTGAAATTGGCTGAAGACATAGACCTAAGTAATGCCAGGGTCTTGGAGGGTTTATAGTATAGCCCTGTAGAGCTGAGATGACTCATAGCAAAACTGGATCGTGCCATTCATGTCTGCAGCGAAGTATCGTGGGCTTCTTACAAGGAAAATTTTTCATTTGCCAAAATGCTAGAGAAATACACTACTTGAGAAATAAAACCGTCTATCGCCCATTCTCCTCACTTGTCTGGCGATTAAAGTATGGTGATAAATAACCTCCTAACCTCGTTCTGCACATCGCCTCAACAGTTAATTTGGGCAAGGTACATAACTGCTGAACCTACCACATATTTGTTCCTAGTCTAGTTTTTTCCCCCCTCTGTCCTTTCCAGTGTTGTAGGGCATCTCCTAGAAACAGTTACCAGCCCAAATTTTTGTTTGCACTGGCTCTGTTGCTATCAGAGTTTCCGCTTGAAGATCACATTGGATTGGAGATTGACTCTGAAATGTTTGTATCCAGTTTACAGTTATTTTCACGCTTCCATGATCGATTCCTGAGGGATTGCTGGTATGTTTCTAGAAAGAACTGGTATAGAGGTAAGGTCGTTTTTCTTTTTTCACCTCTCTCTGTCATTACTATATTTAAAAAAAAAAAAAAAAGTAATTACTGTTCTGCCTAAACTCTTATATTGAATGCAAATTGATAGTGAATTAGGAGTGAGTGGCTTCTCAATGATAATCTGACTGAATTTCATATAATTTATTTCTTCTTTATGGTGGAAGCCATGATAGTATTTCTTGATGACCAGAGGCAAACCTGAATTCGGATGACAATTTTTTATGATTGATTGTCACTCCTTCTGCAACATAAACTGATTAGGTGAAATCTGGTTTGGGTGGTTACCTTTTTGTGTTTATGATGCATAGTCTGAGCTCTGGAAATTAAGTCTTAGAGTTCTGTTAGTTAGAGCAGTTTGAATCCTTGCGACTGCATATGCATCTGGAGATGCAAATTTCATTAAGTAGTGAAGTCATATTGGAAGAGGCACACAAAGTAATGGAAATGCCAGCCAGTGGTACTTGAAGCTTATTTCCTTTTTCAAACACTGTTTTATATTGAGGAAAATGTATAACCCCTGGAGAAAAAATAGTTCCTCCTGTCTACTACTATTTCCACTTTAAAGCACATTATTCTGTTTTATGGTGCTGACGTGTTTTCATCCCTCTTACCCAAAAATTGCTCTTGTCTAGGAAGCCAGTCCAGTTACTGTAGGAGTCATGTAAAGCAGTACAGGCCAGATGCTTTCCATATGGATGCTAAAGGATTCCTTTTGGCTTTAATGACCCTCAGGTCACACACCCTCTGTGCTAGAATATGAGATTAGTCCTTATATTCAAAATCTTCTCATTTCATTATTTTTCTGTTTTAAGTTATCTCTGCCTATATGAAGTGTTACTCCTGGAGCTAAGGGATCAGGCTCTGGATCTTCAGGAATACTGTTTTATGTAGTATATATAAATATTACTTATTTTATGCATTTGTGTTTGTCTTTTTCTCTGCTGTTGCTTCAAATGCTTTAGATTGCATAGTTCTTCATTGTGGTTGCACTGAAAAGGACTTTACATCAGATTGGTCTTTATCATGTCATAAAGTATGCATGGCAATTAGAGTGTGACAGGCTTTACCATAACTGGTTTTTAAAACTTATATTTCTGCAGACTACCCAGTTAACTGTAATGTGAAGCTACCTTTCATCTGTGAAAAAAACAATGCCTCCTTACTAGAGAAACATGATCCCAGTTACCGCCCAGTCAGAGGAGGTTGCCCTAAAGGTTGGCATCGGTTCCGGAATAAGGTACAGAGTTAATACAGATCAATCACCCTTACCTATTTTTTGTAGTCTTGTAAGTTGGAGTGCCCTATTGAAAGAGGTGAGGAGGTAGCCCCTGTGTTCAGGAGTGAACTGGGAGGTGGCTTTTGAAAACTACATGCAGTGATGAAAATCATCTCCCCCACTTTTCTGTCCCTTACTCAGGACTGATGGTTTCTTAATTTCAGAGCAGTAATTTTCAGGTTTTTTGCTTTCCAGTCACCACCTATTTAGGTCTAAGAATGTTGGTTGTATTGCCTAATCTTGGGCTCTGCTTTGAAGGAAGAGAAGGATTAGAAGGAGAGGATGAGGTTTCTGTGGCAGAAGTGTCTTGATTCTTGAGTAATCGTAAGCTGGCAGCAAGCTGGCAGACACTCTGCTTCCTAAGTTGCCTTAAGGACTTAACACTTAAGAACAAGAAACAGCTTTTAAGAATAAACCAACAGAGGTCAGAAGTCACACTATTATGTATTTCGGTGCTATGTTTCAAGGCAGTCATCTAAAGTTGGTGAGACTGATTCCTGTTACTTGGCCCACCGTTGTTCTGTACATAAGAAGGAGCGTGCATCAGATCTGCACATTACACTGTGCCAGGATTTGCTGACATTTACTTCATGTCATTGCAAACTATAGCTTTTGAGTTCCCATGTAGTTTCTCCCAAAAGGTGAACATGTCACAATACAGGTTCCTGGCCCAACCCTGTCTGACTCTAGAGTTCATGTATGAATTCTCATTCTTAAAACAGTATGTGATCCTGATGTAGCCAATTAAAAGTTATTGAATTCTAAGGCTCAGTGAATGAGGGGTTATTCACTGGGATTATTCATCACTTTATATTTAGCTGTTCCATTGAATCTAATAAGAAATGCATGCAGCTAGTATCAGTTCCCTTGCTTTCTGAGAAAAATAATCATATTTTATTGCAGGAAATGAGAAATGAGTTTTTAGGGTTGCTTTAAGAAGTTTTTCTTATGAGTTATTGCTTAGGAAGCAATGGTTTGATGAAAATCAGTTTAATTATGTTTATTTTACAGTGCTTTCTAAAGATGAAACCTGAATATTTAACATTTAATGCAGCTAATGAAAAGTGTGTAACTTTCGGAGGCTCTCTTCCATCTATCTCAAATCAAGCTGAGCAAGGTACGATGGTGGACTGGGGGCACTTTTTTTAGCATGCAGCTTCTCTTCCAAATTCGGTATAGTTCTGCTTAAGAATTTGAGCATGAAATCACTTAGTTATCTAGAGGCATACTGGGAGCATTCTAAAAATCCAAAACCAGTTAAAAATGGCTTGTCTATTGTTGTTTGCATCACTGGAAACATAATATGGAAAGGCAGTCAGCAGACATTTGAGCCAGTTCGAAGAGCAACTTCTCTGTATGATCTTAACCTGTTAGAAAAAAATGTAAAACCTTGCATCAAGGGTTCAGGATAGAAGGGTCACCGCTGGATGAAGAATTCCCATGTTTTCCTTCGCAACTTAAAACATAACTGAGACTGTAGACTTTGCTCTGTGCAAAACACCTCAGGAGCTGCTTCCAAGCTGAGCTCTGCTGTCTGTGTGGGGATGAAATGGCAAACTGCTGGAGCACATAGGACTCTGTGTCTAAGCGTGCTGAGCAGCTTAACACGGTAGTGTGTCTAAACCCACCACCTGCAAACTCTCCAGGACACTGGCAGGAGGGTGAGAGTCAGGGGGACTGCAAAACACAGAACTGTTCCACCTTGGGACCTGCCTCTCAGCTCTCACATAAGCTAGAGGCATTGAGGTAAATGCAGCGAGGAAGAATCGCATTCACATTGGCTGCAGGTAATGTTCAGCCATAAACAGCTGAATGAGACAGCTGTATTTCCATCCGTTCTCTTGTGGATAACTGACATTTCTCTGCAGTAGCTCATTTGAATTCTGCAATGTGCACAGTACATAGTTTGTTTATGAGCAAATAACCTCTTGCCAAATGGAATATGGGAAGTGGACTAGGGAAGCCACTAGTGTACCTGCAGGCAGCAGCTGCATGGTCATTTATTTTACTGCTGTTGTTGGGGAGGAATAGGGTTGTAACCCTACAGGAATATACATGTCCAAGACCTATGTGGTTTTGGATGCTTTTAAGATTGCAAAAACATAGCCATTCTGAAATGTTGCATAGCAGGATCTTTTGTCTGATTTGGTGCACATGGAAGTGTTTGTTATTGTTTCTTGTTTGGTTTTCTTTCCCCTCCTGTAATGGACGTTACCTGTATGGAACAAATCACAGTCCTCTTAAAGAAGCGTGCCTCTCTCTGCAGGCTGCTTTTAGTCTTCTCAGTGGCACTGGGCGGCTGGCTAGCTCTGACATGTAAATCTTCAATGGCTTTGTCTCAGAAAATAGGCTGGCTAGTCTGGCATGTGGCTGATAGTTAAGACATGTCAGCAGTAGCTAATTAGGTAGCTTCAATTTGTCTTCCTAATCTAGACAAGCTCAGTGAATACCTTTGGTGCCTGGGTGGTTACTGAAGCCCATTTTTTCCTGCCATAATGCTTACTAAGAGGGGTCTGATTTAAGGTTTTCCTGGCTGAGTTTTTTTCCAACTAAACCTGACTTCCTTTATTGTGTCCTCCTTTCTCTGATGGCGGGGTGGGCAAACTCTGCCAGAATCCAAGAAATGGTTGTGATTTATGGTATACATCAGTAGGAGAGGAAGATGGGAGATAAGACTTCCTCCACCAATTCAGAGAGGGCAGGAGGGAGCTCTTCTGCTGTCTCTGCAGGGAGACAATAGAAGATCCTGGAGACCTGTGGAAAAGCTGCTTCTGAAATGTGGATGTAAGTGCAAGAATACAAAGTAGTGGGCAGAGAAACAGTTTAAATCCACTACCTGCTCCTGAAATGAGAATTTGGAGGACAAATGCCAATAATAAAATCCTTTCAGATAAAATCAGTATGAAAAGTGTTATTTTATGGAAGGAAGGGAAGATAAGCTTTTGGCAAACAAAGGGCTGGGAAATGAAGTTCATACAAACAGGGGTTGCATTATCTTACTTGTGTGGAGTGTTTTTTCAGATGTTGACTTTTGTTGCCTGAACCACAGTGTGTACATTTACTGTTCTGCCCAACAGATTATATAACGTCCTTGCTTCCCGGTATGCCGAGAGATATTTGGATTGGTTTGCAGTTTCTGTTCAGCACAAGGGAAAACAAGTGGATAGATGAGAGTAGACTGTTGTACAGTAACTTTCACCCACTCCTGACAGGAAGATTAAGGAAAATTCCACTGGATGTAAGTTCTGACATTTGACTTCTCTTGACTATTGCATAATGAAATTTGGAATACTGACTGTATGAAAAAAAAATCAACAACAAAACAACCCCAAAAAAAAAGAAATGAGACCACATTCCCAGTTAGTGGTTTTAATTGGCAAACAAGGTGACTGATGGTAATGGAGTTCTGTTTACCTTCACTTTGATAACAGCTTCTGAACTGAGATATGAAACACTGAAGGGTGCAGGAAAAAAGCTGAAACAACTGTTTAATGACTCTTCTGGAACTTCTATTTGCAATTTAAAGATTACATTAAAGTAGTCATCAAAAAGATGCCATCAATAATTCTTGGTTCAGTTACACTTAGAATGCATCTGTAAACCATTATACGTTGGTACCTTGTTCGCAGCTTTGCCCAGGGTGAAGCATAATAAATATAATCAAATCACACATACAAACAAGATTTATTTTAAGCGTTAAATAATTTCATTTAATATTCTCCCCTGTATTTAACTTACAAATTCTTTTTGATTCCAGGCACCTGGTAGAGTTTGTAAAATAAGTAAGCTGTATTGCACCACTCCTTTGAAACTTCTTAAACAAGTTCAGACAGCTCGGGTTCTCCCAGCCTCATGTTACTTTGCCTTCTCTACACAAGTATGTTTATGCCTTCTTTGAGTCTGATGAGCATATTTTTGATTTTCAGCTTTTTGATGAAGAATTTAACAATCAGTGCGGCGTAGTCCTCAATGATCCCAAATCACAGTACGTTGGAACGTGGAATTTCACTGCTTGTGCTGACAGGCACTTCTTGGGTATATGCCAGCGGCCTATAGGTAAGTCTGAAGAGTCAAAATAAATTACAACCAGAGTTTGCAGTTAAGACGTCTGTGCCAGGAGCCCTTTTAATGCATGTAAATTGTTGCACTTGAAGAGCAAGATTCTTGTGGAGACTGAGCAGGTAAATTTTGAAAAAGCAGTGTGTGGAGAATTATATGGGACCTATTTTATCAGCCATTCAGAATTTTCCCTTTTGTTTTTCATAGCCCAGTTCAGAGGGACTCTCTTTTCCTGAGAGGCCCTATGTGGTTTCAGTGGAACTGTACTTCTTCAGACAAGGTTTTAATGTTCTGTGGGTGTATAGAGGTCATGTACATCAAGAGGTGGAATAAGTCACGGCTTCCTTTTCGGAACTGTGGAAGTGAGAAGTCCTCGGAAGGAATCTCACAGTATTTCCATCCTCCTTAAACATACCCCGTGGTTTTTAGCACTGTCAGAATATGAGGTATCATACACTCTTAACGTTGAAATAACATCTCTCCAGAGCAAACCTTGAGGGCATACATGGAGAATGATAACTTGGAGTGATGCAGCTTTCCCTAGCTTTGTACAGATCTGTTTGTGTGAGTGGGTTTTCTTTATCTGAACTAAAAATAATATTGTGATGTAGCCATGTGGGTTGGTCGACGTCACTTACTGGAATCAGATCAAACGCATACAGCTATTATGCGCATTTAATTACTGCTATGGGCTAATGTTCAGCATACCTACTTCTGCATACGTTCCTCTATGTAAATAATCCTTTTAAGTAAGTAGCACGGTATCTTCTAAAAAAAACCAGCTTTGCAAAACACCCAAGAATATGCCCACCTTCTTCATTCTCAAATAGACAAAGATATTTCCTCCTCCCCCCATTTAACACAAAAAAATCTTCTTTATTTCAGTGCCAAATACTTCAGAAATGCCAAATGTCCAGATTAGAAGTCTGAATGGAAGAGATGTAGTCATTAAAATTCAGAAAGGGGATTTTTATTAATAGGAGGGCGACAACATATATCTGTGTAGATCAGTGTATTAGTAGTCTGGGCTGACTAAAATACGAAGCGCTTCTTCCTAGCCGCAGCTGTAGAAGGTGTAATGAGAAGGGGGTTTGGCCTGCCAGCAGATTTTTTGTGGTACAGTCTGGTCTTACATCATCATTGTATTAGGCATCTGAGGATAATTCAGGTTGGAAGGGACCTCAGCAGGGTGCAGGGACAGCTAGAGTCCAGGTTGCTTAAGGCTTTATCATAGGGAAAAAGGCAATTTGGGTTCCTTGGCAATCTTGACATGATTGCGACTTGCAGAACTTCTTGAGATGTTAATCATCAGCAATTACTTCTTTCAGAAGTGGACAATTTCCTTGCTACCTTGTTTCCAGTTTGGTACCCCTTGATGTGTGATGGCACCCTTGGTTCCATGGTTCTTTTTTGTAGCTGTTTGCTAAATGAAAGCATTTGGCAGCAGACACAAACCACTTCAAACAATCTGTTTCAGCCTTGTCACTTTTCTGATCTATTGAAAGCTGTAAATTGCATATAAATATAAAATTAATATTATGTTTCTGTCATCTTGTGTTTTGGAAAATGGCCCTGTCAGTTTTCAATCAACCATTTATATCCTGTTATTTATAGAGTGATAATTTTTTCTTTCACCCTCTCTCAGTGAGCCTTTTTCTGCTTGAGATATTTTAAATGTCAGGGTTTTACTCCTTTTTGGAAAGCCGATTTATTTTTGGTTGTGTATAAAACTTTGGGGTTTACCAGGTTTGCATGCTTTAATTTACCACCCCTGGGAATGTTTGCATCTTTTATTAACTGCAGTTGCTATGCATGACTGAGCTGTATGCCTTCAGTGTGGTGCTGATAACTGTGATAACACTCAGTGCTTAGAGCACAGATACTGAATGTGCACAACCACCCTTCCCTATGCAAGGTGGATTTTCTGCAATTAGTTAAACGCATATGGATGCAAAATCAATTCCCACTATACCCATGGATGGCAGTAAGGAATTTTGGGACTGTGCTGTATATTGTAAGATCTGCATAGACAAGTTTTGTGGCCCATTAGATTCTCATAAGCATAAATTCACAGGCTCCATAGAGATAAATGAGTCAAGTTTAGCTGCTGCTACCTTGCAGCAGAGAGCGATCGCTTTCTCCCATTCTTGTATTTAGTTAAAGTTCTAGAATATGTTTCTAATTCAATAAATAGAGTTACTGACATTATTTATTGGTTAGTTAAAAATAGCAAATATAAAAAGATGATAGACCTAGGCTGAGAGATATATAAATTAGATTGGCTGAAAATAATCCTTCTTATTTTTTCTTTTATATATTTTTTGTCTAAAGTGTCAAATGTATTTGCTTCTAACAATAATCATTAGCATAATCTACTGTCTAAGAACTTATATTTTTTTTTCTCTAAGGGGAATTAAAATAATTCTTCTGTTTGTTACAGAGTGCATTCCAGTGTTTAATCACCTAATAACTGGATTTCTTTCTTAGGTATAGGAACAGCTGATAACCAAACAGAGCAAGTCCTTAATGAAACACTGAGCTATCAAAATGTTCAGTATATGGTCATTCCAAAGAATATGTCCTGGAATGATGCAATGGCTGCATGCATAAATAACAATATGCAGCTGGTTAGCATCACGGATCAGTTCCAGCAGGCTTTTCTCGCTGTTCAGGCTGCCCTCCATAATTACCCACTGTGGATTGGACTCTTCAGCAGAGATGTAAGTTCTGTTTTGCCCTCAGACAGTAGCTTAAGGTAATTTTTAGAGTTGTGTGAAACAGAAACTGATTAAAGGAATGCAGTGAAAAATTAATTTCTGGGGTAACTGTTTTCATTTAGGGGTAACCGTCTGGAGAGTGTCAAGATTAATGTTCCAGATCTTCGGTTCTCCAAGTCACATAGTTGTTGAACACCACTGGATGGACTGATGACGAGGAGACAATTCTTTTAAAAGATTATAGGATGAAGGGTTATATTGTAGGGTAGCAGCAGCATAGATCGCTGAATCTGCTTTGTCTCTTCTGTTAATGAATGAGTGATTAGTGTTGCCATTTAATGTCTTCGCCACTGTTTACTGTAGCACTCTAGAAGACAACCCAAAATCTGTTTTAAAAGGGAGAAACTACAAGTGGCAAATAAAATCCAAAATGAACATTGAACACTTGTGGAGATACATTTCTAAAGCTTAACGTAGACTGTTGTTACTTCATGATATGAGTTGGAGGCAGACATGCCTGAGACAGGTTAGTGGTTTTGTCTGTCTGTTTGCGTGGTCTTTGGAAAAGCCACTGCAGGAGGTACTGCCTTGCCTTTATTAGCCAGAGGACCTCTTGCCTCTTGCAGATCTTTCTTGGGGATTGAGAGTTTTCTCAACTGTTAATGAAATGGCTTCGGCTTGCTTGCAGGGTTTATCTTTTTTTGTTAAGCGCATGAGTCTTGACGTAATTGCAAGAAAAAAGTTAAAATTTAGTTGAGAAGTGCCTGGCGATGTTCACAGTATCTGGTGTTATGCTCGTCCTATATCAGTAGTTGGCTACTGACTATTCTAGGCAAAGTAGGGGGAAAAATAGAAATTTGAGTATATACTTTATGGAGAACATTTTGAAAAGGAAACAGACATTTTAACTTAGTGAAGACGGGGAAACCAGAACAACCTATTTTCCCTCCTCTTTTGAATCTTTATCTGTAAGTGAACATCAAATGATTCTTTTTGCTGCATACAACTCAGTCATGCACTATCTTTTCACTATTGCAACACTTCCTCATTGTTTGGGCACAGTTAAAAAGTCACATGAAAGGAAATTATTATGATAGTCGTCAACAGAACTTGTTACTCCAGTGCTAGAATCATAGACACAAAGGAAAGATACAAGATAATTTAAATTACAAAGCAGCAGGGGGATTTCCTGAAGAAAACTTTCACATATAAGATTCTTAAAGGATGGCATGCTTGTATGCAGGTTTTTTCTTATTCCTCCTGCATCCTCCAGGGCAGGAACACACCTGATTTATTAAATCAGTTAAGTATTTCATAGATTACTTTCAACTTGGTGTGGAGTAACTGACACTGGGCCTTATTTTCAGATATTATCAGTTTTCCAAGACCAGATAATTATATCCACCATTGATTTGCAGGTGCAAATGATGTGCTTTGGACATCTCATTGCCAGGCCTTTCTCCATAAGCATAGTAGTTAAACATCAACATTTGATAATTTTCCATTCATGGCAATTGAGCCAATTCATGTTTTTACAACTGTAAAAGTTAAAATAAAAAAGCTTGTTATATTGTGAGCAGCAGATCAGATTGCAAGGGGAGTGGAACACTTAGGTTCTCACTGGAGACACTTTACATTGGCTATACATTTACATACATTATCATGTCATTTTCTCTACCTAATATTTTTTTTACTATGTAAGCTCATCTCTTTGACTTATACAATGCTAGGGTGGAAAACATTACGGCTGGCTGGATGGGAAACATGTTAGTTTTAGTCGCTGGTCTGAAGATGATGAAGAAACAGGCGAAGAATGTGTGGTTTTGGATACCGATGGCTTCTGGAAAACTTCTGACTGTTCCTCTGAAAATCAAGGTGCCATTTGCTACGCATCAGAAAGTATGTATCCAAGTATAATGCTTAAAATAGCTGAATTATGTTTTATTATGAAGCATATTTGATAATTGCAGATTGTAACCTCCAAATTACAACTTTAACTTCGTTTCCTCAGAAGGGCTGATTTGCATGCCAGGAAACAAAGAAAATAGCTTCAGATAGGGGAGCATGCAACTGTTGGTCTTAATTCATGTGTTCCTTGCAAATTGATTCAGCGTGGGTGCTTTGGGCCAGACTGTAGCCTTCATATTGTCAGCTGATTCTACCTTTGCCCTGTTTCTGTGAGATTGTTTCATACAAATCTCTCCCACTTGCACGTGGAAGAAGATTCAGCCACCTCTGTACTATTTATATCTCAGTACTGGGACCTCCCGAAATCCCTTCAGACATGGAAATCTTTACAGGGAGGACACGCATGACTACACCGAGAAGAAAGAGCAGATAGACACTGAATTGAAAGATGTAAATTAAAGTCACCTGCAGTTCACAAAACCTTTTGAATATATACCAATTATAGTAAGACAGGTAGGGATATAGCAGGACATCTTCTGGGGAGGGGATACTTAAGTAGCACAGCCCTTTTCTGAAAAATAAGAGGTCTTTCTGAGACAGATTTCTTCCCTGTGAGACCATTATAATTTGTTTCATTTTGTCCTGTGAGAGTACATGCTTAAGCCATGTTGTACATACTGAGTCAGAGTAAAGTGTATACTTGGCATCATGACATTCTTAATTATTTTGTGCTTGCAGTCTGAGCAACTGCATGAGGAGTACTTCTCACTTCTCGGGTATTTGATAAAGCCACAGAACTGAGAAGTGTTGCCAGCTGTGATATAGTTTCTTTTGATGATCTGCCTTCATACAAGAGGCAAGAAGAGATTTTAGTTGTTCGTCCACACTCGGCACTTTTATGTAGGGATGTTATTCTTAAGCCTATAGAACATAGCAATGTTGTAAGCATCTGTATTCTTTGATAATGCTTACTGCTGGTTTTGTTACTTTAAAATATCACCATTACAAGGAAACTGAAAGCTACAGAGGACGGCACTCAATTTGTCCTGCATGTCTTTAAATGGTACCTGAAAGTGTTTTGTGGTTTGTAAGGTTAAAAGTGTTGCTATTAATTAGTCATGTCATGAATGTTGTCTTTCCCTTCCTTAGAGAAGACTGAAAAAGAAGTAGTTACACAAGTTAAGTGCCCACATAAGATTAAAAATACGCCCTGGATATCATTTAGAAACAATTGTTACACTTTTATGATAACAAAAAATAGATGGAGAGAACTGAAGTCTCAAGAAGCTCATCATTTGTGCAAGAAAATGAGTAAGTACTTTGTCATATTACAGGTATTTATTGAGTTATATCAGCTTGAGGGAGATGAGTTTTAGATCTGAGTCACTGCCTTACAATGACAGCAAAGTGAGCATTGAGAAAGGCTGTAGCATTTGGAAACGTGCATTACTGTTGCACAGCCTAATACTGTTTGCCCTTGCACTACTCTGATAAAAAATGCCAGAGCATGGGTAGGAGGTTGAGAGAGATACAACTAGGAACTATTGAGTTCTGAGATATCTGAAAAATTAGCAGATTGTGGTAGGTTTTTTTCCTCTCTATAATAGGCAGATTTTAAGTAGGTTGGGTAATTGTTATCCCCTTGGTAACGTTCTGGCTTTATATTTACTTACTTCATTGTTTGGTTTATCTTTTTCCCCTTGCTGTGTGAAACACTTAGGTGAACAAAGTAAACAGACTGAGAATAGTCTGATTCAGAAAAGCACGTGGGCTTTTCCTGCCCATCCTGAACAAAGCGTAAGCTTAGGGACAGCTTCCCTCTTATATAAAACCATTGCTCGTGGCACTTCAGACATACACCTTCCCAGAAACTGTTTTCATTTTTCATGAAATTATTTCAGTTGAGTCTTTTTCTTAATACTATTTCTCTACTAGGCAGTTCAAGAAAATCAGGGAAGATTGCTGATAGTTTTATGTTCTATGCAGAGGGTTTTTACAACATAGAACTTGAAGTGACAGAGAATTCACAGTTCTCTCTGGAACTGATGCGTTTCATTTATCCACAAAACCAGGGGAAGCACTGTTGAAAATACCTTTGAAAATTATTTTTGCACTGTTAGTTTAGTCATTACGTTATAAAGGTCTAGCCTTTAGACATTCTTGACCTATCTGTAATAATTATTAACAATAATAGCAAAAAAAATTAATTTGTTTTGTAACTGAGAGGTGAATCTAAAACTCATTTTAAATAAATTTCAGACCCAGAAGCATATGTTCTGAGCGTGCGAGATGAAGAAGAGAATAACTTCGTTACTGAGCAGCTTCATTCATTCAGTGGTCTGGCTATGTGGGTCTGGCTGGGCGTGATTTATGATGACAGTGGTAAGATTTAAGAGGTTTTTTTCTTAATAACTGGATTGGAGACAAAGTTTGCAGCAGTTGAAGTACATGTTTCTTGCATGTTTCAGTGTACAACTAAAATTAAGCTGAACGCAAACCTATAATAATGCTTTGTATTTGTATTTATCTTCTGAAAGAAAGGAGTGGCTTTCTGTTTGAGTAATAATTAGATCCCATATGTCCTGTTTAGTCTAGATTTGATTTCCCTGGAAAGCATAACTTAAAAGGGCCTGGATGAGTAATGCTAAACATATTTAGCATTGTATATAGAACTGATTTACAGTAACTTAAGGCATCACTCCATTTTTTCCAAAGCGAATATCTGTTAATGTCCTTGAATATATTCAAATTTAAATGGTAGTTTTACACTTAATGCTAATGTTTTAATAAATATGCAATGTTTTCCACAGATAAAGTTCTCAAGTGGTATGATGAAACTCATTTGACTTACAATAACTGGAGGCTGGGAAGACCTAACATAACAAAGAACAGTTTTTTTGCTGGTGTAAATCTTGATGGATTTTGGGATATTTATAATTATTCTCAAAGTTGGTATGCTCATCACTATAATGTGTACAGCATTCTCGCCTGTAAAATTGAAAGGGGTAAGTAGTAGAGAAGATTTATATGTAGTACTGGAGCGCTGGATGAGGGTCATAATTTAAGTCCTGGTTCTGTAGTTCCTGCTATATAAGGCTTTGGGCTTGCTCCCAGTTGGACGCATGGCACAGCTGTCACAGGCCTCTGGGTTACGTGGTCAGTCTGTGCATCACTGCTGTAATATTCTGATCAGGAGGAACGTGTTGGCTGTACTCCTCCATCAACTGCTCACAGTGTTGAAAGTAGCAAAGGATAACTTACTTGATATGTGGCTTGTATTGAATGCTCTAATTGCATCGATACAGACAATTTTACTGCTTTCTCTGTGCTCCTTGTAACATGAATGAAGTGCATGGAACTTCTTGTTGTCTTACTCTTTGGAATAGGACCCCAGCAGCACAAGCCTCCATTGCCTGAGTCTATTCCACATGGGAACAGAACGTACAGGATCCTTCAGAAAAAGTTAACATGGTATGAAGCATTGAGAGAATGCAAACAAAACAGGAGTGATTTAGCAAGTGTACACAGTGAATCACAACAGTTATTTCTAGAAGATATTGTCAAGCGGGATGGCTATCCTCTGTGGCTTGGGTTGTCAGTTCACGATGTAAGTATATACTGTTGGTAACCTCAGTAACAGAACTTGTAAACTTTCTGCATAGGGTACGAAATATTTTCTGATGTTTTTTCTCAGTTTCTTCGAATTTCTATTCCACGTAGTAAATTACCTACTTTTTCAACCCTGGATAACATATGTTAAAGTATATTAAATTCTAGAGTGTGTAGCGGCACTGAGATATTTTTCCAAATCCTTGAAATTTGAAAATAATATGAATATCCCACATCATGCCCTGTGACACCTTTAGAGGGTCCAGATTTACGGCCCTCTGTAGGATCAGATTCCACAAGCAAATAGAATTAGACAAGGCTGGCTGGAGGTATGGAGCCTGTTCAGTCCAGGTCAGGACTGACTCTCTAGCAAGTTAAGTGTCCCTGCTCCTAGGAGGCATAGCAAGAGACAGCTGCAGATCTTCCTCCTCCTATGTCGACTTAACCTTGGAGCCAAAAGCCTGTGGCCCCAACACTGCTCCCCAGACCTGGCCATGGCAGTTAATTAGCAAGAACATCCCTCTGCAGAGAGAGTTGTGCAATTTCTGTGCATGCCTTTGCTACCTCTGCCCGTCTTTTGGTCTGAATGGGTCCCTCCACTTCCCACAACTTGACCTTTCATTGTCATGGACTTCCAGCAATGTATCTGAAGTAGGAGCTAGCACAGAAAATCATTCTTGGGCTGGCCAGCTTTACTCTGTGCAGCTGTCTCAACAGTTTAGCAGTTTGCAATATGTCTAACAATGTTGATAGCAAGGAAGACAGACTGCTTAAATGAAACAACAGCATGCAATTAAGTAAAATGTTCTCCATAGAATAAAACAAGCATGCCTCTCTTTCTCAGTTCCCACAAATAAGCAAGATTTCTATGGTAAGAATTGATTAGAAAATGCCAACTATGTTGTGCGTTTATTTAGTACAGATTTGGAAGATGAGGCTACTGGCATTTTAATTTATCACTCTACAAGGGATAAATATTGCTACATGACTTACTAATGACCGACAAGATTTAAACCACGGCCATATGCTGTGGTTTAAAAGTTTGTTGTTTTTTTTTTCTTTAATTAGGGCAGTAAAGCTAATTTTGAATGGTCAGATGGAAGTGACTTTGACTACTATCCTTGGGAATTAGAAAACTCAAATACTACTGAGAACTGTATTCTGTTGGATACTAAAGGCTCTTGGAACCGTACAAAATGTACAAATGTTGCTGAAGGTGCCATTTGCTACAGCCCTCCAAACAGTGAGTGTTATTTTTAATATTTTGTGTAGTTGTCTTATATATTCTATCTTTACATGTTGTATTTAGAAATAGAAATGAAGGCTCAAGTACTACACGTGATTTCCTCTTTAAGAAGAGTTGTCTGTCAGTCAGGAACAGTAAAACACTTTTAATTTATACTGAAAGGAGATCAATTCTCTCCGTTCCCATGGTGAAAAATCTAAACCAATCCTGGTCAATATAAATACCAAACTGTATGTATCTTTTCTGAATTGAAATCTGTATCAAACACACCCACCAAACTTCAAAACTCCCTAAAAGGCAAGAAAAAATGGTTCCAAGCCTTTGGGGCTCCTCTTCTACTCATTTTGAAATAAATTTATCTATGACACATGAAGAAGGTACGTAAGCTAATTGAATCATGGTTGTTGGTAGGAGCAGTAGTCCTTGTTAATGTTTAACTGTCCTGTTACTACAGAGAGACTGCACAAACTCCTGCAGCAAAAACGACATCATTTTTTTTTGTCATTGCAGAGAGACAATTGCAGCCAAAACAAGTGAGCAGAGCCTCAGGATGCCCGCAAATTGGTGGTACCCTGCAATGGATACAGTATAAGGATCACTGCTACGCATTTGACATGGCGTTCTACAATTTTTCAGTATATAATGTGGAAGATGCTAAGAAAGTCTGCCAGAAACTGAGTATGTTTAGACTCTTTATCACATTACAACTTCTAATTAGTCCATTGTTTTAAAAAAAGAAAAATAAAACCAACCACAACCAAAAAGCTTTATCTTTGAGCATCTGATTAAGATCCTTGATAAAACTCGGCAGTGTGCTGCTTGGCACATGGATATCTGCAAGTAAAATGCAGATAGCCATTGCTAGAGGGTATAGAAATGTAAGGCTTACAGTTTGGAGGAAACCATTTTATTTGCGTACAATTAACTTTATTTATTATAAAGTTAGTGCTACTAGCAGTGTTTCTTTACTACATCCCTGCATTAGCTGCTTGCTAATAGAGAGTTGGCTAACTTATCAAATAGTTTGAAGCACGTACTTTATAGATATTAAGGCACATAATATCAATAAAACCCCTTAATTTTATGTCAAATTAGATTTTCTCTTCTTTGATAAGCTATGTGGGGAATTGTATTGCAGAAGATGATGTTAAGCAGTCTCATGTACAGAATTTTTAATTGCCACCTTATCTTAGAAGCTAGTCACTATCATAACTTGGAAGTCATTATGTAGGATGAAAAAGAAAAGGTGCAAGTCCTGGATGCAGTCTTCTAGTGAGTCCTGCTTGGCCTGGTTGTTGGAAGAGAAAGTAATTTTTCTCTAAATTAAGCTTTTAGCTTATATTGGCATATACCTGTAAAGAATGAGTATATTCTGAGCCTGTCTCCTCTGAGCCTGTCTCCACTGTACTCTTCCCTGCCTCTTACTCCTTAATTACTATAATATATAAAAACCTGAGACACAACAAGGGATTGATTTATAAACTAACCTACCTCAACAAAATCTGAGCTTTTGTTCAGTTATATTTTTGAAAAGGGCTTATTACTTGGACAACACTAGTAATTTGCAATGTAGCATATCTTTTGCTGTCTTCCATGTACGTGGTCCGCAGCTGCAGTAAGTTTACTCCCATTCTATTTTGTATTACCTGCTTGAATAACCAGTCACCTGAAGCCATCTTGTATAACATGCTGTGTTTTAGGAAATGGGGGATTTGTGTCTTTATTCTGCAGGCTACTTCAAGTGAGTTTCACCAGCCCAGATCAGCAAATTTTTTTCCCATAGTAATGGTTCCCACAGAAAACACAATGTACAAGCACAATGAAAAATCTCTGAAGCTGCAATTCTGACCAGTTTACTCTTCCCCTTAGATCCTTCCTCAACCCTTCTGACTATAGTGGATGCTGAAGAAAATGCATTTGTGAGCACACACTTAAAGGAAAATGATCTCATCACCAAGAACGTATGGCTTGGCCTAGCTCAGAGCCCTAAGGGTAAGAAGTAGTAACTCTCTCTGAGCATGAGTGTTCCGTGTGGTAAATAAAAATACATAAACCCTCAAATAAGAATAAAAATGTTTTGCAGTGTTGATAGCCTATGGTAAATCCTGCCTGAGGTTGGAATCCTTCATTTAGCATTATAAAGCCCTTTGGACTTCACTGTAGCTTAAGTCTCTTCCTGTTGCACACTTGAGATAATCAGGAGGCGCTTAAATTCCGTTTCCCCCAGCACTGTCAGTGGTGCCTAATGGTTAAGCTGCACAGGTATCCAACGCTAAAAATCTGGAGAAGAGATGTGGCTAGGAGTGATGTGTTCATATTTATGGCTTTTAATATATGGGATAGTCAGCTCCATTTCTTTTAGCGATGTAAACAAATCAGTAGATGGCAAGCGACACTGTGTAGCGTTACAGCATGTTTTGGTGATCTAAACTAAGCACATTTTTTTTCCCCCAACAGATCAGTCCTTGAACTGGCTCGACGGCTCATCAGTTAATTATGCCAACTGGGAAAATAAAACTGCAGAAGGCAATGAAAAATGCAGTGTTATCCTGTCCACAACTGGCACCTGGTCCAAAGTTGACTGCAGTCGTAGTCAAAGCAGAGTGGTTTGTAAAGCTCCTTTAGGTACGGAAGCATTGATTTTAGCAGAGACTTAATTCTGTAGTGACTATATTCAGGATTTTCGGTTTTTTGGTGGGGAAAGTCCATGCTGAAATAATGAAGGTGCAATTCACAAAAGAACCTGCCAAGTACCTCTGCCCAAGCAAGAGCTTTCTGTCGCTGTTTTGCTGTAAAACTGCATTCAGAACAAGTTTTCCAGGAACTTACTTCTCCTGGCTGTCAGTATCCACTTAAAGGGTATAAAGGAGAGAACTGAAATTTTCACTTAAAAGAAAGCATGGAGGAGTTGCTACCACTTCTTACCACAGGGCCTCTCTCATGGGCAAATCTGTGTCGGCAGGAACAGAAAGACTGCAGTGGGTACTGCAGATTGTGGCTCAGTCTCGAGGAGGCTTCCGAGAATGGTGCCCTGCAGCCGCAGAAAGACTTCATGTTACTGCCTCGTGCTCTGCTGTGTCCAGGAAGGCTAGCAGTTGCCCAAGCAAGTTCTTGAGAAGCAGTGGAATCTCTCTGATTTTATATACATCTTTGCTGAAGTGGAAGTGCAGAAGTAGATTTAACTTCATGCTGCTAAGGAAGATCTCAACAAGATCTTCGCAGTCCAAGGGAATCAAAAAACTCATTAAACCTTGAAATGAGGGCAGCATTTACTAGTAGGTTTTTTTTTTGACTTCCAGAGGTCTCTTTCTACCTAAATATGATTAGGAAATTATTAATAGATGATCAAAATAAGCTAGTAGATGCTGACTGATAATGGGAACCTAACTTCCCACTGAAGTGAAGACTATTAATATGATGCAGTTTGCCTTAACTTCAAGTAAAAGTGTACAGTATTAGTGTACAGTTACCTGAGCATCAACTCCATGACAAAACAGTCTTACCAAAACTTTTAAAGAATAACTATTTGTGTTTTGTTCTGTTACAGGTTCTAATCATACTGGGGTGGCTGTAGCATTTGCTCTGCTCATTCTCTTAATCATCTTTGTCGGATTAGCGTGGTATCTCTATAAAAAGAAGAGTCTTCACTGGAGTGCCTTTTCTTCAGTACGCTATCAAAGAGGGATGAATGATGACGAAACTGATGTGTTCACAAAATAGCTATTGAGAAGCTGTTCCTTCTGGGCAATTTAGCATGAACTTCACTGTGTGAAGCCATAAGGAATGAACTACTTGACGTTTTATTACTTCTTTTTGGAAAAGTAATAAGAAGGTTATTAATGGGGGCTAAAATTTGTTCTTTTATACAAGTGCAATCTTTATTCAAGTCCATGGTAATTATTTACATCTGGCCTCAACCATTTAAGGTGCAAGGTTTCTAGAGTTCTGAGATATTTTTTTTTTGATTTACAGTATTTTCTCTTTTTACTGGAAAGAGTTTTTAATGGAATAATTAGTGCCAACGGTACTTCCTGCAACATCACCTTAACGAATGCACTTAAAATTGCCACAAGTTCAGTAACTTTGTACAGTTATCCACCAGTAACTTCATGCCAAACAATGTACCATTTTGATACGCTGTAAGGGTTTTGCTGCTAGGATTGGGTTACCCTGTAGAAGCTAAGACAAAGATGATAAAGAGGGAGACAAACTGTCTTTGTGTAGCAACTTCTGTAATAAGCAATTATAAATTTTGTTACAGCAGGGGAGAAGGGAGTTACCAGACAACTAGGTATTCATTCCCACCCAACTAGAATTGAAATTTTCTTGTAATAGTGGAGGAAGAACATATTGTGATTGTTCCCCCCCCCAAAGATACACACACAAAATTAATCACGCTAGTGGTGAGAGAAGCATCTTCCCTAGAACATACTTTCTGAGTAGA
Organism: Psophia crepitans; assembly: GCA_013399095.1. NCBI lineage: Eukaryota > Metazoa > Chordata > Aves > Gruiformes > Psophiidae > Psophia > Psophia crepitans. The sequence continues at coordinate 464,179 of VWZZ01007592.1, forward strand.
GATGATGGGGAATACCCTGCACTAAAACCATGCCATCTAGGAATAAATGAAGTAAACATAGAATATTTGAAGCCTGAGGCTGTGGCGAGCTGGCAGATCACTATTCTTATCCCCTGAAGGTGGCAGTGGGGCTGACAAAAGTACCCCATGAAGGGGCTAACTGCAAACACAAGCAGAACTCAAGGTAACAGTGAAAGCAAAGGCATGAGTGTTACGTTTTATCCTGTGATGTAACTGTTCTTTATTAAGTGAATAGTTCAGTTTCTTTTCACAGCTCCTTCCACAAAGTTTTGAAAGCACAAGTAGCAAGAACGTTTACAGTGAAAATCAGTATCTGAACCTAAACATTAATTAAATAAGATCAAAACTCCAGCACTTCTTAAAGTAGTATTTAGAGAAAGACGTACCATGTTCTACCTTATACCTGCATACTACTCCGAAATTAGACCCGAGTGATTTTCTTGTAGATCAAACCACAAAAAAGACCTCCTCCATTGTCTGTATGGTCTGTCACATGGTGACACCAAGGACGGGACAGTGTTCCGTGCTCTCTAACGAGGTCCTCCTCACATTTACTTCCCCTAATACTCTTATTTATACTAGGGTTAAATGCCTAACTTCATAGGTGAAATGTGTCATCTGTCCAAGAAACAAGATAAAGGTATATCTGAGGAAAGAGTGAGAAAGATTGTATGGTAAAAACTTGTGTACATAAATGCTAAAAATACTTGAGTATTTTATATAAAACTTAAACTTGATTTTTTATATGTGATGTGTCACTGTGGCCTTTTCTATGCACTCCAAAGAACACTATAAAGGAAAAAAGGGAAGACAGAGTTGTATCTATTAATTACTCTAATGATTTGATAAATTAACATTTTGAAAAAGAGAACAGGCACATTTACTTTAATGAAGGAGGCTATGTACAAGACCAAATGCATTCCCCGTGCAATGGTGGTGTGATGTGAGAAATAGGAACACGCTTGGTCTGACATGCTGAGAAAAATTACTACTGATTTCTCTGAAGCAACGGCACGAGGTCATGATATTCAACTGCCTTTTCCCCCCCTGCAGTTTACTTACATTGACAGCACTTTTCTTTGTTCCTGTTTGCACTATTCTGATAAGCGAGTGTTTATCGTTTGTATTGAGAAATAGAGAACTCCGTGTAGGTACCGCGCGTCAGAGCCTGTTAGAACTGCAGCCTGCAGGGGCACAGTAAAGGAACCACTGTGTTAGCTTGCTGATCAAAGAAGTAAGCACTTTGTTGTTTCTTTGGTATTTTGGGCACAATTGTGAAATGTTTTCTTTCTTGAGGTAACGTAGGAAAATTAGTTATGATGCTAGTTAGTATGTATATGACCCTCACCTCCCTTCTTAAATTTACCCTGTATGAGAAGTGTTTGAAACACAACAAAGCCCTGGTTCCTGGGTTCCTGCCATCTTCTGGTTTAGCTTATATGCCGAAGCTCTTCGCCAAGTAACTTCACGGACTAAAAAGGGTGTTGGTCATTGTCCTTTTCTAACAACAGTAATAACTGGGCAAAATTCTTTACAGATTCTCATCTTTTGAGATTTACTAGTTTTATAGATGTTTCTACTTCGAGCATTTTCAGGTGCAAATATGGAATTTAAAATAGGATTTTACTACTAAATTTCCAATTCTCCAACACATGAATAAATACTTTTTATAAAAATGTATATTTTATTCTTATGAATGATGTAAATAATTTTGTAAGACCCCATTTCTCATGTTTGTTCCATCATACCCAGGTTGTCTAATCACTGGTAATTCCTGTTTGAGTAAGCACAACTGCCTGAGTGCAGGTGAATAACCCACTTTATTTGAAATACATAGATTATTTAGCAGTATTGTTATTGAGATAATAAAGTTAAATAAAATACTAAACTGCTTACACGGGTTTTATTTCAGTGGAAGCAGTAATCACGGCTGAGGTGCAGCTCCTTAATCACTGGGTAAAAAGCCAGTAGCACAGATCAACTTAGAGCAGATAAGCGCACACTACCATGATAAGAAACTTTAGAGGTAATCCAAATCTTTGATGTATTTAAAATGAATGCCAGTAACTTTCTTTTTGCACTTGAAAACATGGTTTATCATGGAACATGGTTATACCGAGCTTTTATCGCACTGCTCCTGGGTTTGCACAGAAAGGGATCCTTCCTCTGCCTTCTAGTTTAATGAAGGTGTAGCTCAGTAGCGCCTCATGGCCCAGCCTAGCCCCAAGGCAGGTCAGAAGGGCTCCCAGCACAGCTCCTAAAATATGGGCAAAGGTAAATTACTTCCAGCCACGTAACATTTGCAATTAAAGCATGAGATTTATTTACTTAATTACCATCTGAACTCTGAATTCCAGACCTCCACCATCTGCAACTGCTGGTCAAGGGCAGTGTTATTTTTAGCTACGGCAGCGTATTGTTCTGCTTGCACACAAGGATGTTTCTCCCAGCAAGACGATGAGCAAGGTCATCTGCTTCAACAACATTAATCTAAAAAACTGAGGATGAAGAGCAGGGAAATAGCACAGAATGGAGTGCTTTTCCCAGGGCACAGAGCAATGGCATCAGGAAGACATCCTCAAGCTCCGGCATCTCAGAGCACACACCGACTGCTGGACAGAACAGCCCAACCGCAGGTAAATGCACTAAGATTTTTGCACGTTTACAACTTGATGTGAGGGAACTGTGTGTCATTGGCCTCCCTCTTGTTAGGGCAGAGCTCAGTCCCATGGGAAGCACGCAGCACAGGCTTTGGGTCCTCTGCCTGAATTTGGCCCAGCCTCTGAAGTCTGTGTCATGGAAAGCTGAATCTGCATCCACCACAGTACCAGCCAGCATTTTTATTTTAACTCTGTTTCTGTATCAATAGCTTAAGAGACACAGAAACCAACCACAGGCACTTATGCATGAGCACTGTTTGGGCCTGGTGAGTTTGTTGTATTCCTTCTCAATTTTTCCTTTTTCTGTAAACCAAATGCACCACCTGCTCATTGCTCTGGGCACATGTTTCTGGAAGGAGGGAGCAAACTGCGTGGCCTGTCAGTGACATTTTTGGTGTGGCTGCAAATAAGCAAAGACCAAGAGTTACAATTTTTGCTGCTAAAAGTCAGAATTAAAATTTGTACCCTTTATGCCTCTGCTGTTGCTCTGTGTGGAGCATGGCAGCACATGCAACACCCAGGCTCATAAAAGGTTGTTCAATTTGTTCTGTTGTCAAAAAGCACGTAAAGTTCTTACTGACCAAATTTAACAGACTGCACAGTTTTAAAGTGAGAACTATGAGCAATATAAAGATCTAAGCTTCAGAAAAACAGGAGATTTGCTACTGGAGAGAAAAATGCAACTGTCACTCTGATGGGCCTTTCCCATTTAGTTCTGAAGAGGTTTAAGATGTGAGTTGTCAAAGCACTAGAGAAGGTAGTTTTCTGTTGATAGCAAATGAACTTGCAAATGGTGCATAGCATAAATGCCAGTATAAAAAGCTGTTATCTTGGGTTTATTCCATTATGATATTTTCACACTAAAAACTCCTGTGCACTCTATCATAATACCTGCTAGCAGTAACTAAGATTTTTAACAGATCTGAGGGATTAGGAGGGGGTGCCAGCTGAGGATTTTATTGTGATTACACAGTAATGAAACACAGACTGTGAGTCCTTCTGGATTTCTATTTGCCAATGCAGAAATTATAAACAGAACAACAGTTGTTTGTTAGCCTTGCTCCTTTCCAGCATAAATAGAATAATTTACTCCAAGGTGGCTTTTAAGAAAGTGGAATTTCAGCGATACAAAATAATTATTGCAAAATGTGCTTTCTTCATGACACTGGCCCCTTGCGTGCACATTTTTTGTTCGAACAAATGAGAACAAAGATCTTTTTCTACACGCTGAATCTCAGGACACTCATATGGATAGTAAACCTTCTACTCCTGCTTGCTATTAAGCTTCTCATTTCAAATGTCATGTGTCACAGTTCCCCTTCAACAGATGATACGGAACAGACAATTTACAAAAATGTGGTGCTTATACTCTGTAAAAGCTAGCAAGCCTTGTATGCGTAGTCAAATTAGACTTACAAAGTAGTTGGTTGAGATGATTTCACAAACACGCATGACTGAATGTCATCCTCATTAGCAACTAAACTGCTTTGTTTCATTTAAATGTCTTTGTTTTCATAAACATGATCTGGGTATTTAAAGAGCATCTTGTTTTAAGTGAGAGTATGAATTATACATAGATGTGGATAATAGGAGGATGCATTTACCCAGGGCTTGGGTTGTGAGCTACCTTGAGGAAAAGGGCTGGGTTCCTGAAATTTCCATCTTGCATTGTCTCCTAGGGCTACCATTCTGCCTTGTGCCTGTTCTGTCTCACACCTCCTTCACAGCACTGACAAGTAAGCCACCAGAAAGTTTCAGATTCATCATTTCACCAGATGAACACCACCACAGACACGAGAGCCGACAGGGCAGCCTTATGCACACGCAAGCCGCTGGGAAAGGACACCAGAAAGCTCTACTTTCTGAAGAGCAGCAACAAGCCCTGCCAATAGCCCCACCACACCAGCATGGGGTGCTGGGAAAGGGCTGGAACAGCCAGAGTTGGGTCTGTCCACCTCCTCTGCAAACAATACACCTACAGCAGCCAACAAGGGAGCAGCTCTCTTGACCCTGGCCCAAGTGCTCAGAATGCAACAAGTAGGGGTTTGCAGTGGGCAACAGCCAGTGCTCCCCTCTTCCAGCCCCAGCAGACTCCCTCCACTCCTCCCCTCCTTCTGCAACCAGGGTTCCCCTACCATGCACTGGTCTTACCTTGCAGGACCAGCTCTGCTGCTGAGCATTTAGGTACAGCCCTTCCTCTGTATTGCCTTGCTCAGTGAGGATGACTGGCCAGACACAGCTGTCCCAGGGGAGCTGGGAGGGGAAGGCTCCCGGGTTAAATACTGCTGTGCCCCTGGGCACGCCCTGACAAGGCTCAACCAGGGGCAGCTGGGGTTCCTCTCGCTCAGCCCGGAGCTGCTGCAGAGGCAAGAAGTGAGGCAGGTAAGTGCTCTGTTACTGGCCTTGCAAAAACTGTGCCCAAAGCCTCACCTGGTACAGAACCTGCTATGGAAGCAGTTGATGCTGACAGGCTTTGTGTTTTTGATTAAGGGTTGCATGGGGTTTACTGGTGCTTGGTTTTACAGGAAGGACACACACTTGAGTTGGTAATCCTGAGCTGTTGCAGCATTTCAGGGAAGGCCTGAGGCAGTGCTGTGCCGGGGGGTGCAGCGCCTGGGGGCTGCGGGTGGCCACAGACGTGCCCCCGAGTGCGGGGCCAGGAGGAGCAGGAGCTGGGTTGCCTTCCAGCCAGCCGTCCTCCACACGGGGCAGGGGGTGGTAGTGCAAGTCTGGCAGGAGCCAGGAATTGCCCAACATCGTGCGTTTGCTCTTGGTTGTGTCCAGACCTAAACCCTGGTGCAGGGTCCAGGTACCTTGCGAAGGCGTCCTCCCCGCTGTGGTGAAAGGGGCTGCCCAGCACGCAGCCCCGCTTGGCGAGCAGCGCTTCACGGGCGGGCAGGGACGTGGATTGTACTCGCAAGCGAGTTCTCAGCAGTCGCTTCCGTGATTGCCACTTGTAGCATTAGGAATCTCTAGTATAAAATGCAGAGACGTGCTTAGCAGGTTTGCACTCTACAGATTTAGGAGCTGATTCATTTATTTTACAGTTTACAGTGGGGGCTGGAACTGATGTGTAGAGATTTGCTTAGATTTGTTTACTGCGTAGGTGCTGATTATGAATTGTACCCTGTTCCAAAGCCTAACGCTAGCACCCACTGGCGTGGAACTGTTCCACATAAAAGAAGCATTAGTACATGCAAACTTGAATTAACCATTACAGAAACACGGGGTGGAGGCCGGAAGGGCCCGCGCGTCATGTTGACAGGGTGATGAAATGGGAGCGGGAGAACGCCGGTGGTCGGCCATCGCTGTGGGTGGTGATTCACTGCAACTGGAGTCATCAGCGGATTTGTGCACGTTGTCATACTCGTGCTGGAACTGCAGCAGTGTGGGTTTGTTGGTGTGACAGTGATGTACTACATGAAGCAAGTGGAGTTTGAAATTCAGCAGCTGCAAACAAGGGAGCCTGGCTGGCTAGCTCCCGCTTTCACTGCCGGCAGCAACTGGGGCTGGCCCCCGTGTTTGCCACCGAGACAAAACTCAGCTGCAGCCGCTCGGCAGACAGCGAACGGGGAGACGTGCTGCGCCAGACCCTGCTGTGGTGGGGAGGGTTTACCATCAGAGGCTGTTCAAGAGGCGTGCAGACCAAGCAGCCGGTCTTTGGTTTTGATCCCCCCACCTCTACCAAATGCGTCACCCCTGCGTGAGTTCAGGCTTCCTAAGCAGAAAAGGGGCAGAAACATTGTGGAAGTACACAGAAAGGCACGTGATGGCCGAGAACAGAAAAGCAACTGCTGAAGCAGAGGCAGTTCCAGGCTCAAATCAAGACCTGGAATGACTATGGAAGGTGATAAGGAAGATCTAAGAACAGTTGGGAGATGAAATTGCATAGACCTATCTCCAGGGTCCCAACGCGCTCAGAGGATCTGACCAAGGGAGATATGAGAGCGCAGTAGTGGGGATTATGCACCACTGCTTGGTGTCTCTACCTGTGTATGTACTGAGGGAACTTTTGCCTGCTAGAGGACAGGCCATGTTGCTGACAGCTCAGCTGCCCCCAGTCCAGATTTACCACTTTGGTGACACCTGCTCTTGGGTGAACACCACGCCCAGGTCATGCTACTGCAGAAGCACAGCTGGTCACTTGCTTGAGCCGGAATGTTCTGTTGTTAGTGACTTTGGGGCTGCCGAAGAGCAGGGACGGAGCTGAGCCAGCACGTTGAGCCTGCGGAGGTGATTTGTTCCCTGCTCTGCCTTCACCACAGCATCCGTCTCGGAACCAGTCCCTTTGGATTGCATGGGATAAAGGTGTGACCTGGCCCCAGAGTGAGCAGCAGAAACTGGAAACAAACCTTCCCCACTGTAGCAGCAAACTGCTTTCTATAATTTGCCACAAATGCAAAATTTGCTTCTGAGAGGAAGGGCTGTGTCTCCTTGTGCCGCAGATGCCCACTCCTCGCAAGTTCCCGTGTTAGATCTGAGTAAACATCTTAACACGAGCACACAATGTCTGTGAGCAAATACAGCCTGTGCAATCCAATAATTTATTAAACTTCCATCTTGTAAAGCCAGTTACAAATTAAAAAAGACAGCAGAAGGAATTCTGTAATAGAAATGAGCAAAATTACAACAAATAGTAACGGGAGTTACATTCCCAAGTGGGTTCAAGCTGCCTGCAGCAACCCAAGAGCCAGAACACAGAGCTAGTGCAGAGTTAGGACAGGGCTATCAAGGCTATTCTGATACATAGAGATCTACTCAGTGTACGGACCGATACAGAGCGCTGCTGCTCAGGTTGCCTCTGCATTCCTGTTCTCTCTCACTTGTGACCTGCTCATCTTTTTATTCTTTGTGACAAAAAGGGGTGTTCGTAGGATCCTTCAGTAAAGCTATTTAAGGCAAAACTCCAGTTGAGCGCACGATACGCAGTAGTGGCCGTCCTCCTCGGCTGGTTGCGTGGCAAGTGAACAGTGTTTGCACCGCGGCCGTGCAGTGGAAACGAGACACGAGCACGGATTACATACAGTGTTTTTCTTGTACTGTCAAACCTACGGCGTTCTGTGACGCAGTATTAGTGACACGGCACAATCTGACGGTGAATTGGAACGGAACCCACTGCATACTGACTCCTAGTTTTCTTTTCTATGAAATTTCTATTTCATAGCTCACAGGCCCCAGCTGCCGCTGCTTCAGACACTGGACTTTAAACGAACATGCAAGGAGGCCCGCGTTACACACAGCTCTTCAGTTTCGTTAAGAAACTGAAAGGGCCTTTGCGTTCTGGGATCCCAAAGCCAGACAAGGGCCATAGGAAACAGCTAGCCGCCAGGTTTCTTGATTGCTAATGCAACCAATTTATGATGTGACTGATACTGAATATTGTTTTGAACAATGAAATCAAGTTTCTGAAGTCAAGAGACTGAAGATGACTGTCATCTTTCACTGAGAATTAAAAAAAAAATAAATCTGCATCTTCAAATTGCAAGTAGCTATAAAAACCTCCCAGAAGCAGTTGTTTTGGCAAAACAGTATTGTTTTCAAGTTTTGCTGATGACTAGGGACCTAGAGGAGACTGGAAGGGAATCTGCGGATGGGAGCAGTTCTAATCAGAATTTGGAGGAGGATGAAGGGTTTGGCATGGCTTACAGTAGTACAGACGAAGTGAAATTCTTGCCTATAACCATTTATCTAGGCACCTATTCACTCAGCAGGAAACAGTTCACTTAAAACTAAAGTTCAGGGGTTCCCAGTCATCGTAAAATCCCACATAAAGAAAGGAGGAACTTAATGCAGGCAGGCTGCTCACTGTAAACCCCCTGACCTCCATCTGAAAGCTGGAGTTTGTGAAGAACAGCTCTTCTGGAAATGCAACCAAATCAATCTCACCTCGGGGCTGCATAGGGGAAATACAGTCACTGATTTTTTTTAGGCAACAGGTGCTGCTTGGAATGTACCTGGAATAGCACCTGATGAGCTATGTCAGTGGTGCCAGTCCCAGAGACTTTCTCCTATGCTGGAGTATTTAGAATTTTAACTTAAAGTGCCGCTTTGTACAGTTGTATACCTGTGAACTACTATTGGAAGGTGAAGAATCACCTTCGGTTTTTTTGTTTGCTTAACGCTCTCGCATGTAGGGTTTGACCTCTTAGTTGGACCACTTTGCTTCAGTTATACAAAGGCATCTTCTTTTAAAACGGGATCATTAGTAGATCTTTCCTGAAGAAAAATCCACAGTGACTTATATTTTAGAATTGCCTGCAAAATAAATAAACATCACATATTCTTTTAGCAGACCATGCTGCAATCTCATGATCCCAGATGTTTCCATGTTGGAAATTCTTAAGGAAGCTTAAGTCTGCCTCCTCTGGTGTAGAAATGATTCCTGTGAATTTTTCTGCCAGTGTGACAGGTAATGGTGAAAGCAGCAGAGAAGACAGGCAGGAGGAGGAGGATGCTTCTGACGTTGCTTCTTTAAGGTACACTGTTCATCAAACAAGCAAGGGGGAAACACGTTTTGGGTCGTTAATATTTAACACCAGTTGTTGCTGTTTAATGTCTTTGGGCAGAGGTGCAAATCCTATGGGCCTGTAGATGTCATTTCAGTTTTTAAATACAGTAGTCAGTCAAGTGGAGTCCTTAAAAAACATCTTTGCTACACTTGTGCTGGCAAGTTGCAAACACCAGTCGTTAAACAACTGCCCCGTCTCATGGCAGTTCAGTCATATCACCTAGTCCAGATGCTAGCACGACTGTCCACGCTGGTGGCGGATTTGACGCTGCAGCGTTTCTTCACGATCATGTTGATGTACGCTTTCATGATCTTTATTATCTCGCCCACCTAGAGAGAGAATACAGCAACAGAGGGTAAGCACATTAAAACCTGTTTCCATTGAGGCATACCGGACATTTTTTGGGAAAAGATTCCCCTTGTCCAAAGTCATGGCACTATAAATTTTATATGCAATACTAAAAGTGAACCTGATGGTAAGGAAAGAAATGACAAGTGCTCTGTGGTAGTGACACTTAAAAGCCTTGTAGCTTAAGTTAAGCTTAAAGCTTAACTTTAATGCTACTAAACTCTTTTTCAGTTTGTAAACTCCCCATTCATGGAAGGGAATGAAAAAAACCAGGCACACTCATAAGCACCTAAAACTTGAAATTCCCAGTGCACTGGAAGACCATTCATCCTCCTTCACTTTGTAACCAGCATCATTTTTTTTTCTCTTTATCCCTGTATTCATAGCACTTTAAGTGTAACCTCCCTTCATCTTTTTGCTTGGCTGTCCATTCAGCAAGAGTTCTTGCATATAAATTTGTATAGTCCACAGAAATTAGAGCTTTACTGAAGCACTAGTAAAACTGCACATACAAGAAGTCTGGTGCTTTCACGTACCCGGGACGTTTCAAAGAACATTTCTCTCTCGTCCACTGTAATTTTGAAAGTGTTAGGTTGTGGTGCTCCGAAGAAAACAATGTGCTCATACTGAAAAGTTTCCAGTGGCTTCGCATCCCCTCGTTTGTAGACAGACACATTCTCTGTGCTGACTCCAAGCCAAAGATCATTTGGAAATCCACCCTCCTTGCACTGCAGGAAGAGAAACATAAATTTTTCATATAAATGCAGTGGAGGATCACATCCCCTTCAATTCCAGGAAAAGCCCTCCATGTCGGGCTCCTGTAAGGTACTTCAACTCTTGATCCCAAGAAAAAAAACCTGATGTCTGCAGAAGGAATCTTGTAGGCACTCCTGTTGCAAAGATTTAGAAGTGACATGGCTGAGTCAAATACTAGTTGAGTAATAAATAGCTCTAATACCTAATACTTCTCATCGGATTTCTAAGTGATTTAGGAAGTCAGTATCCCCCTCATTGTTTTACAGATAACATAGTGAGGGCAAGCAACTTCCCACAGTAGTACACCTAGGCAGCAACAAAACTGATAAAACTGGAACGCTGGATTCCTGCTCTTACCAGGCTCAGCACAGCGGTCCCAGTGACCCAGTCTGAGCAGGTTCCGTTGCTCTGCTGCCAAACAGCATCGCACTTCTTGCCAGTAAGGACAATACAGCTTCATTTTACTTCTGCTTTCAGGAGCCATCTTAAGCTCAGAAAAGCTTCCCAGATTCCATTGCTCTTCTAATGAAGTGGGAATTCGTTGTCTCCCTTTATTTGGGGTGGTGCAACACTGGAACAGGTTGCCCAGAGAGGTGGTGGATGCCCCATTCCTGGGAAGAGCAACCTGATCTAGTTGAAGATGTCCCTGATCATTGCAAGGGGGATCCTCCCAACCCAAACTATTCTATGATTTACCAGGACACACCAGCTTGCTTGCTCTGTGCATACCCTAAGCTTAGTAAGGCAAAGTGCAGCCAGTTCCCGGAATTCCCTTCTGCTGCTGAGCAGTGCAATACACATAGCTGAATCTGTTCTCCGGACTGATGTCTCTCCTTGGTGGTAGCTACGTGAGTTTATGCATCACTCACCTCAACATCAAAGAGGGTTGATCCGTAACCCGGCCACTCCTTTACAATGGACATGTATTTCACCATGGCCTGATGCTGAGAGAGTCCCTGCAGCTTGGTCCATTTCTGTGCTATGCTTGCCCGAGCAGCTGAAAGCTCTTCCTTTACCCACATCTCCATCATCTGCTCCTCTTCTACCTTCTGCTTCTTTACAGAGCCTGTCTTGAAGCTACGTTTCAATGTCCCTTCAAGGAAGCTGGTCCGTCTCCTCTCCAGAGTATGACTGGTAGTGCCGCTGCTCTTTGTTGAGTGCAGTATTTTGGATTTTAGCCTGTTAACTGGGTAGATTCCATCAAGGGTCCAACTTATCTTAGAATAATCTCCATGAAGGTACTGCAGCCGTAGAGCTGCTAGGCGCTGCAGAGTGTCCTCTGGTGCAGGAAAATGACCATCTATGAGGCTTTCGTGAGCCTACAAAGAAACAAAATGTCCCCCAAACTCATTAGGAAGCAGAAGCATGCTTTATCCACAGCTAGGTCCATGTACAGATTCCTGCAGCATCTACCCATCCCAGCAGGAAAGACCCAATTCAGGAGGTCAGAGCAGAAATTATAATAAAGAAGTCAAAGTCTGCAACTGGTCGAGGCAGGGGGTAACACCTCTTTCTGTAAGCCTGGACAGGACAGAGATCTCTGAGGGGCCCCTGTCCCATACTGAACATCTTACAATGAGAGCTCTTTAGGTCTGGAACAGGTGGGAGCGACCAGAGTTGAGGCCATTTGTTTTGTGCTGTACCAGCTACTGCTCCTGTGCGGGGATTATATTCAACACCAGTTAGATGTAATAAACTCAGGACTCTCAGCCTCCACTCCATTGCACACCAGCACCTCCCACCTCATCCTCTCTCACCTGATATCTTCCCCAATCTCCTTGCTTCCCTTTGCCTGTTTTTCTGTGAAATCTGTTTATGGGTTTTTTTGCTACATCCAGCTAATGTCTGGATAACATCCACTCTCCTACTGTTGCTTCTCTTCCACCACTCTCTGCTAGTGAAAGCTGTGTAGACGGGCAGCCTTGTCAACAGCGAGTCTGGTACAGTTGAGTTTCCAGAGAGTGCTGCAATAATCTTGTTCCTGACCGCTTCCCAGACATTTTGTGGTTAACAACACTTAATCTTCATTTCAAGAAAGCCCTCTTAGGGAGCCACTGAGTGATGTACATGCCATCCATTTCACTGTCAGTGAGTTTCAGTCTTTGTGACACCGAGCCCCTTTAACCCATATTAATTAATTTTCAACAGCTATAATTTTCTGAAGGCAAGATCAAAGTATTCATTAGAAGTAAGAAAAATGAGACCACTCACACAGCTGAGTACTGCAGTCAGTTGAGTTCTGCATCCCTAATTACAAGGTTATTTCATACCACTGTGATCCCTGGCCTAACCAGCATCATCATGCTATGAAGTATCGTGACTTAAAATAGATTACTCATCAGATAAATATTGTCAACTACATTCTCTCTTCCTTTTTCTGTAGTACTCTTCTAGTATCTGTTAATCAAAAGAAATTGCCCCAAAGATACGGGTTTTTTTAGCCAGTTCCTGTAATGCCTCAAGGATGTGCTGTTTTTGTAAGCTGATGTGCAGATAGCTAGATTTCTCAGTTTTCTTTATGCCTATATTCTGCAAGCAGCTACTTCTAATGATTTTTGAGTCATTAGCCAAATCTCTGTATCTTTTAAATTTAAATTTAAAAAGTATTTTATTGTCATTGGTCTTCCAGTGTTTTGAAGCCCTTGTTTATTTTTCTTGCTTTTGTTCTAGTATTCCTTCCTAATCCCTAGAGAACTTTGCAGTACAGCTGCTTGGTAGATTCCAGGCAAAAATCCAACACACTAAATATTTCTGTTCCAACCAGCATTCCCACTTCTAATGCAAAGGGGAGCCCGTTTCCTGTATACTCCTCTGCGCTGCTGCCACCCTGGAAACCAAATCATTCTCCCAGAGCAAGCTTACCTGCTCAAACATGAAGGCAAACTCCACCCCGTCTTTGGGAACATTCTCAATATCCAAGAAGCAATAAAGCTTGAAATACAGCTGCCACTGTCCTTCCTCCTCTTCTTCTTCAGAGCCAGCAAGTCTGTAAGACAGGAAAGAGAATGAGAGGAGAAAAAAACCCCCAGTAACCAGAAGCACCACGGTACTGGGATGTCCACAGTGCAACTCACAACATGAAGGTACCCCTGGATTTCTGAAACAGAGCGTTCAAAGCTCCCTAATTTACCAGGACAAACTCAGTGCAGCAGACTTTCTGGTAACTTCCATTTTTTCCTCAGAGTCACAACATGAAATTTTGATTCAGAGGGACAAAAAAAAAAATCTTATCAGATAGACTTGATGAAAAAATTAAATCAATGGTTCTAGTTAAGTCCAAGAGTTGGGGGCAGGACACAAAGTATTCCCCATTTTCAAGATACTGTTTCCATTTAATCTTGTGACTCTGAAAAACATCAGCTTTACCACCATTTGTAACAACCTTATTTTTGTCTTCAGAGCAGACAGAAAACGGACAATGGCATTGCCAGCTTCTTTCGCACTTTCTTGCTTCCTTTGTATGTCTGGCTACAAAATCACAGTCCACAGTAAGAAATTATAACTGCATTTCTGTGCCCAAATCTTTGCTCTCTCTTCTGGTACAGCTGTTACGATGTAAACTGACAAGATCGTTATCAGGCTTAGGCAAACCTTCCCTGAGCTCTGCTAGTAAACCATTACTCTTTGACAAAGGCACTACTGATTTTGTCCTGACGAGCCTGATTCGGAGCACTGCTTTGTCACCCAAACAGATGTGAACGTGGTTTGCACACAGTGAGAAAGGGCACTTCAGCCTGACCAAAGGGAAGGTTGAACCAGAGCGAACGGTTGAAGCGCTGCAGCTGCTTCGGGTAAAACAACTGCCTGTATTATCACTTAACCCGGCGTTACATCCAACCAGGAGTTAAAGATTTTATGAAACATTCTTCTACCTTTCAAACTTAGCCAAGATATCAGCCACAATGACCCGACTCTCAACAGCTCGGTCCACCTGCTGATTGTGTTCGAAGAGCGCAAACATGTTACGGCTGTCCTCCATTGCTAAGCCTCGGATCAGCTTTTCAACCACCTGCAGAACCAGAGGGAGACGGACCGCAGAGCAGGTATTACATACAGCTTCACAAGGAAGAATCAGTTCCTCTTCAGGACTCTCATCACTTCGTACACCTCTGTCACATTTCTCCCTTGGTTATCTCATATTCAGATTAAAGAATTCCAACCCTGAAAGATCACTCCCTGCAAGGAAGTCATTACGTATATTTGATCACCCTCGCTTTCTCCTCTGAACCTTTCTGATCTCCACTACCCTTTTGGAGATGGGGGAATTAGAACTCTGCACAAGACAGAGGCCCAGAATGGATTTAGATGTTGTGATGATATTCTCAGTTCCTCTAGTAACAACTCCACTCTACGACTATTTTCACCTCTGTTAGCACTAATGTTTTCACAGACGTGCCTACTATAAGCTGGAATCTTGCTTCTGACCTGCTAACTATTATGTTACTGGTAGAATATCCCTTCCAGAAGGGAAAGGAACTGGAATTTCAACTTGTCCAGAAAAATGTGTTTAGCAAATCTTCAGAATTGTTACCTTTCCAATGGGCAGAACACCAAATGCATTTAGATTTTGCAAGACAATTGTTAAGTGATACTCTACATCCCGGACACAGGCCTTGCATAACTCTGAACCTGCAGAAGCAGCTGAGCTTTCCCTGCGGACTTTACGGATACAGAAAAAAAAAATAAATTAAAAAAAAGATAAATTGGAGATGAATGGGGAAAAGGCATCCCTTGAACAGACCCAGTTTCCAGACACAGAGGTGAGCGTACATTTGGTAAGTGGTACTAGTGCATTACCTCCCCAGCGCTTGTGTGGGAATTGATGGTTATTTTACAGGAGCCGCCGCCATGGCAGTACACTGTTGTGGTCATTTCCTCACGGGTGAGAAGAGCCTGTATTTCCTCCTGGGAGGGCACAAACTCCCTTGTCTTTGTTCTCTTCAGGGAATCACTTATGAATTGCGCGTACCTGTCTATTTCTGAGCCTGGAAAGAGATCTTTTACCCTGATCGTAAAAAGAAGCAAAAGAAAAAAAAACACAACACATTACACAGTGAACGAGAAAGCATGCACGTTACCGTGTAACTTGGACTCCTGCATGTAAAGAGTTCCGTAGAGATAGTGCTACCACAGGAAGAATGAGACTGGTTATTTCCTAAGCCGTACAACCTGCTTGTACTAGTCATTCCAGAGTCACTTCAGTGGCATTTCTCAGCAATGTACGAAATAAGCAGCTCTCACTTTCAGGAGTGCAGTACCAGCTGAAGACAGCAAGATTAACTATCTCAATTTACAACAATGAAATCAAACCTAAGGGGTTTTCTCTTTCATTCTTATTTTTTTCTTTTAATTTGCTGGCATGCCTGACCATTTTACAGTATTTTCCAGAATGAAGAAGGTAGAAAGTAGATGCTCATACATGCTTCTCTGCCCTCCGAGGCCAGCAGTTCTAAGCATAACATCCTCTGCGGCTCCAGTGGTAAAACGGTGAAATGGCAACATGGAGCATTCCTCAGCATCCCGCAGAACCAGGCCCTGGATGTAGCTATTTGGTGTACTGGCACAAATTTCACCTCACTCTTTCCTAGCTGGGAAGGAATCAAATAGATTGTGTCGATCTTTCCCATCGTTAATGACTGGAGTGAGGCTGCATGGCTGCGGCTCAGCCCCAGTGCAGACTGCTTTGGGGAGCTGCATTACATGCACTGGGAAGAAATGTAGATGATTTAATTCATGAAAATTGGAGGTTAGCGCAGACTAGAAACACAAATGGCAAGCATTATGTGCTTAGTTAAGCAAAGAAATATTGAAAAACTATAAATTGGATTTACAGTATATCTACTACTCCACAGTACAGACTGTGCTCGTGGCAGCTGCGAGGTAGTGTGTATTTCAGTGTATATGAAAGCACGGTCCTTCACCTTTCCTGCAGGCTGAGAATGTTTATAAGGACATTAGTAAGCAGCTGTAAATCCCCGTTTGACACAGTCTCACAGTATTCTGTTTGGGTAGCCTCGCTTTCCACATCAGTCCCACACAACAGATGGGTGGCAAGGGGGGACTTTGAATACAACGCAACAACCGGTAGCAAGGCTTGTGCACAAAGCCAGGAGGCTGCAACGCCACGGGAAGACGTTTGGGCAGGAGGAGGGTGAAATGTAAGTACACCAGGCAGTGGAAGATAAGCCAAGAGGAAGGAAACAGGCTGCTGACAAGAAGGATGCGTACCTTCTAAGGTGGAACTTGAGGTAGCGCAGGATCCCTCGGCTGGGCAGGAAAGTGCAGCTCATGCATGACATCAGCTGCCAGTGGTGCAGGTTCCCAGTACTGTTGGGGTGCGGCATGTGATTAGTTTGCTTGATGAGCTGACAGTACACTTCATCACGCAGGGGCTTTAAATCATGGCAGGTCTGCAGAATGCCTTGGATAATGGGTATGGGGTCAGACACGGTCTCGATTTCCTGGAGGGAGTTAAAGATCTTCACTGCTTCATCCTGTAAGCTGCTGTAACCCTTCTCCTGTTGCACTGGGGAATGATCACAAAGGTGACAAGAGGTGAGCATCTCCCTCGTTTTCTACTGGCCCAGCAAGACTACAAGCAGCCGTACTAGTCTGTCACAGAAGAACAGCAACCTGAGCATTAGCTCTTCTCCTGAACTTACACTTATACTCAAAATTCATTAATGCTTCCCCTTTAAATGTGCAAATAGAGTTTTAACTAGTATTTGCCAACATCTAATTTGTCACCACTGCGAGTCCATTTTTGGATATGCTGTGCAGAAAAGCAGAGTAATGTGTTTAAGGGAAGCTAGCATAGAAATCCAGCTCAGGCTTCAGTGTCTGCAGATGAGGTGCCAGGAGACAGCTTTTGGCACCTCACCTGCAGGCATGGGTGAAGGGGTGGCAGAAAGTCATCTCTGTGTAAACTGTCTCCTCACCTGAGAGCAGCTACAAAGCAGAGGGTCACTAATGCAGTTGAGGCTTTAGGTGCCTGAACGCAGCCACCAGAGCCTGGCTCACGCGCATCCAAAATTCTGTGTGGTGCCTCCGTTAGCTTTGACCCCTGAGCCAAGACAGAATTTTGGCAAACTGCTGCTCCACAGATGCAGCTTTTACCTATCGCTTAGATTTAAAATGCCTACACCACCCCTAGTTGTGTCTTTTACTAAATGTCCGCTCTGAATTGCTCAGTGGTACTGTGACGCCACCATACTGCTGCGGGGCTGCAGTCTCCTTTGTGCGTCTCTGGGGCTGTAGGTCCTTCTGAATCTCCTATACGGTCACTGCTTCCCCGGTGGCCATGCGTTAATTGTACAATACAAATACACAGCCCTGTGGCAATAAGTTCCACAGTGTAAGTACCTGCTCTGTAATTTTTCTGCATTTCAGAATTTGTTTTTTCTGTGCCTTTAATCTTACACTTAATTTAATCCTTGTATCATGAGCGACAGTGAGCGGTTACTCCTCTCTCACTTTCTCCATGACAGCCCTCTAGCTGTAAAAACTTCTTTTCAACGCTGGAGAGTCCTGCCTTGTTTAGTCTCCTAATTCTAGGCAAGTCTTTCTATGCCTTTGATCCTCTTTGGGTAGGTTTTTATTTCTCCTGTATCTTTGTTAAGATGTGGAAGGCCAGGCTGCATCCCATATTCAAGATGCAGGCGCATGACACATCAATATAGTCACACAAAGACTTTCTTTTTCCTTTTCTAAGCTTTCTAAACCTTGCATTAGCTGTTTTGTTTCAGCACGAGAGTTTGACATTTTCATAAAGCTATGTAAATCTGTGTTCACTTTCCTAAGCAGAACTAGGTCACTCAGACCCATCGCTGCCTATGTGGCAGACTTTTTCCCATATACATTGCTTTGCATATCCAGAGTGAAATTAAATTTCTGAAAAGATTTTGTAGCCCAGCACTCAGTGTTACAGATTCTTCTACAGGAATTCAGCAGCAGCTTTGTTTTCGTATGCCAGTCTGGAATCATCAGCAAATTGCTTTGGGTTTCTGGTGGCCTAGCAAACAGTCCAGCTCTTTTGTGGTCCTGAGGCATTCGAAGAAAGGATTACTTTAGTCTGGGTTTACAGCAGCTTTTGTACAAATACCATCCTGCTGCCAGTGGCATGGTGTAATCCTGTTGCAGGATTTCCACTGGAGCCATTCGCAACCCAGCCACAGCTGAAGGACGACAGGCTGCATGTCCCCCAGATGGATGGTAAACCATCTGCCCCCGCTGACTTCAAGATTCAGTGTTCCTAAGGTATGAGGCAGTGGACACAGAATACATTCCAGGTAGAGAAAGGGACTGCTCCTTCTCTCTGAACCCTGCGGGCTACACTGCCCCAGATGGACTTCACCTGCACAGAGCGAGCTTCCAGATCACTTTTGTGGTGCTCAGGCTCCACACTGATCCTCAAAACAACGCGAGCGGATTCTGGCACTTGGGTAGAATACTTACAGTTGACACTAACATCTCCGTACGGTAGTGGGAGCAATGGGGAATGCAAAGGGTGTTGGGTATATCGCAAGATTGGGTTCCTCCTATACGTCTGTTCCACGACTTCAAAGTTGGTGCTGTTTTCCTGAGGAAAAATAATAATAAAATAAAAACAAATCCTCAAATAGGGACAGTCTTACAGTCTTTCGCACAATGTCCTGATACATTTAGGTTCAAACTCAGCCACCACCTATCTAGATTTCTGGAGGTCCACTGAGGGACTAGGTGACCAAAGCATAATTCACATATAAAAATTACTCTGTACACTATTTCTGAAAATTAAACATAACAATAGCCATGCTGGGTCACCAGCACAGCATTTGGATTTCAAACGTGGCTTGCAGCCGATAGCTAATGCATATAACTGGCAGGTATGGCACGATTCCTCCCTGGTATAGCCTTCAAACTTTCAACAGTAAATGGCTAATGGACTTTCTGACCACAGATCCACTGTGTTTAGTAAGTAATGACGAGCCTGAATTTGCCTGCTTGTACTACATGGATTTACAGAATGGGCAACCAAAATGCACACGGTGTTCAACATCTGGGCCTGTTCCTATCACACACACCGGCATCACATTCTTCCACATTTTGTCCTGTATTCCTTCCTGAACAATACTTAATGCTCCATTTGTCCTTGAACCCCGAGCTGAAATTTTCCAAGATTCTCCACAATCACTCCCAGCTCTTTATTCCTGAACAGTGCCTATCTAACTGCATCTAGTTCAGAGTTCATCACAACGTATATACATTTCTTCTGAAATATGCTTTGGTGTGTCTTTAATACGATTGTATGTTTAATTTGCCACAGTTTCTGGAAAGAAGCCTTTTCAAAAATTACTCCTGCTATAGTGGCACAATTTCTGCTATTCTGATGGACATTTCTTTCCTTGCTTTACTCTGTTTAACCACACAAGCCTAAGGTATGAAGAGGAATTCAGAGTACAGCAAAGGCACGTGGCTGGTAGGAATGGCAATTTCTGTATTTGTGGCTGGAGGATGCTTAGGAGAGGAAAGGATGGCGCAGGGATTTGCAAATGTTTCACGGTGTAATCTGCGTGCACTCTGTGATTGTCTGCAGTTGTAGCCTAGACTTACGCAGATCAGTTATCACGCTAATTCAAAATAAAATTAAGGTAAGATTGGATTATTTAGTTGCACAGTCATTTAGGTTTCTTTTCTCTCTNTAAAGCCAGCGGTGATCCGGCTGCTCCCAACTCCCTTGGGATTTAGCATGATGCCACCTACCCTGATGTCACGAATGAGTTGCTGTGTAGGTGTTTCTATGGGAACTTTGCTGTCAATGACACCCTGAATGGCAGAGGCCCAGCGCATAGCTTCATTCAGCAGCTTTGTGTACAGTCTGTAGGAGTGCTTTCGCCCGTGGACAATTATGTTCCAGTAGCCTGTAGAGACACAAAGAAGCTGGGAGGTGAAACTTGCTTCCATGTTACCTTCTCCTTTTGGCTGTAGCACATGGCTGAGGAAAACCCTTGCTGCTTCCATAGCAGCATATGGTGTGTCTGGTTAAAATTCATGAGGTAGGCAGTAATGTTGCCTCATTCCCAAAACATAGTTATCAGCAGGAAGGTCCCAGTCTAGGTTTTGGTACAAAGACAGCTTTCCAAGGTACAAGTGTCCTGCAGTGTAACATGAATACTTCCCTGCCAACCAGGCAGTTCACCTGCACAGACAGGGTTTGGGCTACACTGTGCTATTAATGACTCGCAAAATGACCACTCTAAACACAGCACCCATCAGACTGCCAAATCAATTCTCATAACTTTTAAAAATAATGTGTTTCACACAAACTGAGAGAACAGGTCAGGGCGATGACAAGTCACTCTGCTAAAGGCAGCCCCAGACATATGTTAGATCAAAAACATGGATGATTTCTTGCAAGTGAACACAATAAATCTCCTCTCTTCTCCCTTTACTAAATGCTTCCAGCCCTTTTTTAAAAAAATCCCAAGTAACTCCGGTACTCAAATGTCCAGTATTTCAAGTCTTGTTCTAAGCTTCACCTCCTTTGTCAGGGGGATTCAGCCTTTGCCTCACAGCCCTAGCTCCCTCCCACAGTCATAGGGCAAGCAATGGAGGGTCATGCCAGATCCTGCCTTCCCAGACTGTCACGCCGCACAGAAAGCAAACATCTGCCCCGTCATCTTCTGTTTCTAACAAGTTGAGTGACGCTACAGAAAAGACGTACAGTGTATGCCATTGCTGTTACTGAAGGGAATACCACTGACCCCAGAGACAAACGGGCAGCCTGGTCTAGTGGAGGGTGTCCTTGCCCATGGCAAGGGGGTTGCCACTAGATGAGGTTTGAGATAAACTTCCAACCAAACCATTCTGTGATTCTATGAACTGTAGGTCATGCTACAAAGTGACGGTTATTTACGGAGATGTACTGACAATTAGAGTGTCAGCTCTAAGAACTCAAACCCCTCATACCTCTGTTTGGGAAACACGAAGATAAACAGTAACACTACTCAGTGAAAAAACACGGGCGCTGTGTATCTCCATCAGGAGTGAGGGACTTACTGTCCCTTGCACACTACTCTCTGGCCCTTTGCAAGTCTCAGAGTTTCTGTGGGGAAAGATATCTGCAGCCAGACGCAGCCTCAGATAACATCAGGACTACCTTCTCAACACGACACACCGTTACACTCTTGCACCGTTCCCTCTTCAGACAACTGCACACATGGAAAGCCTGCTCATTAGCGCTTTATCCCCCTTCTTACCTGTGTCTTTGAAGACCCTCTCATCGGGCTGCACTACGGAGCAGAGGCTGTTGAGCACGAGTGTGCCAAGCTTGGCAGCTGTGCGCTCAGATGACTTGTAATAATCGAGGGCAGTGTTTGTCAGAACAAACCAGCGTTTCTTCATCTTCAGAGAGGACATCTTGTTGCTGCTCTGAACCTCTTTATGAAGCCAGCCTAGCACAGGAACACAAACATGTCAATGGCTGTCTTTCACCACTACAGCAATCCTGTCTCTTGCCTGGTGGCTCTCTAAATCTGGGACCAGTACTCCACCTCTCTGCAAAAAGCTCATGCTGGGACCTAGCAGCTCTGCTTTACTGGCTACAGCAGTATCCTGCACAGTCACTGTAAGAAATTAACCCAAGATTTTCCACAGAGCCCTAGGTATTTTTTATCAACAATCTGTGGTTTAGCTTGCCATCACCATGAGGGCATCCTCTATTCAGGATGCTTCTCTCACAAGTCACAAACATCTGAATAAATAATTTACAATTCATTCTTCCAAAGAGATACCAAATACCTATCAAAACCTCGACGGAAGGGGCTTGGTGATACATGTCTTCTAGTAGAAAGATCTGTAAGCATTACATGCATCTCTTCCTCTCACAGTCAGGAAGAATAATTTCTCTCTCATTTTAGATTCTTCACAGAACAACAAAAAAAAAGAAAATAAAACTCGATACTATGAAAGAAAAAATTACAATCTGCATTGCTAAAGCTGTCAGAAAGACAATTTTCTAATCGGAGCTGTAAAAAGCGATGTCCACCCACAAGGCAAAAAGTTCAAAGAATGTGGTACTGAGCCCAGAGGGGCCATAGGAAGACAAGATAAAGAGACAGACCTTCCCAAACCCATGCCTTCGTGGCTCCCCTACTGTCACAGAGGTATCTTACTGTGAAGTGCTGAGCATACACTGACTTTGCAAAGCAGCATTCCTTTTTTTTCTTTAACTAATGAACAATATGAGATAAAAGGAACTGTTGCCTTGTAATTAAATATTGCAAATTTGAAAATTTTTCAGACTTCAAATTTTTAAGACTAGGATGGAAGGCTTACACCACTTTATAGTGACCCTTTTCTTCCTGTCCTCCTGCCCTACCGTGACCACTCTCAGACCTTTATTCCCTCAGAGATACTTTCTAGAAGATGTGAGGCAATTTACTCGTGCATGTGCTTTCCACAGACTGGATCAGGAGGGTCTTCACACATTTAAGGCCACGTGATGAGCTGAAACTACTAAGGAAATTTAACAATATTTGAGACAAATGGGGGAATATTTTGTAATACGCGTGTGATCACTACTCATGCATCAGCTCCTCCATCTCCAGCTAAGCTCTAGCTAGGGACATAATTTAAATCTTTTGCTCAGCCTCAGAGAAGTAGTCTCACCTCACTATGTCTACCAGCATCAGGTTAGTTTGTTTAGCTGAGGATGGCAGCAATCCCACAAAGATCTCCCTCCCTCCCTCTCCACATGACAGGTGTCAGAAGGAACAGAGCTCTCTGAAAACAAAAGCTGCAGTGTTATGTTATAATGAGTCCAAACCAGCTGCTCCCACACAGCAGCCATGCTTCCTCCTGCTCCCTGACAGCATTTGCTGGACATGTTAAAATAGGCTACGGAGCTAACATCAGAAAACCAAATGCGTAAAGAAGTACTTATTTTTTCCCCACTTTAGCTTTCTGAATCCACTTGACAGGGAATCAGAGAAGAGCCAGTGCCAGGACAGCACCGGATGTGGCAAGCAGCAGGCAGGAAGGTGGAGAGGGGCAGAGAATGATTGGTTTTGGGGAGCAGCTAAACCCTAGACTGGATTAGCTACAATCAACACCTTCCCCTCACCCCTGACATTACAGAAGAGGTATTTCACATGCTGTAATTGCATGCATTTCCTTTTACCTCTCACGAGGAATTCCTGGCCATCAACCTTAGATTCGCCTTTTGGTTTCTGCAGCAGGGAGATCCAGTGATGCATCTCTTCAGGGGTGTCACTGTTGCAGTGAATCACTCGATTTGCTGTGATGATCACAAAAGAATTTGGTCTGCCAGAAAATAGAAGCATTAAAATTGGTTGTAACCATACAAATAACTCGCAGCACACCCAGAGCCATGCCCTGTTCCTTCCCGTATACAACGCAGAAAGATTCTCTGAATACAAACTACAGAGAAGTATACAAACACTTAGAGCATCTCCAGTGCAGCTGATCTGCAAACTGATGAATGCAGAGACCAGAAAAATGGTCTTTCAAAAGCTATTTCCAAGACTAGAAAATACTAATTAGGTAATGACCAGCTGCAAAATGTCCTGGGTTCATAAGCAAAGGGCTTCGTTCTACCCTCTGACTGGGCTGAGCTAGTACTAAGTACCACTGGGCTGAGCTAGTACAGCCACTCTCCTCACAGTTATTAAAACCAGTGATGCAGTAGCAAATGTAGGTCCCACCAGGGTCAGCTAAAATGGGTTTGAGATTGGTTTTAAAAAGAATGAGCTGATCCCGACAAAACGAGGAAAAACTATTATATTGCTCCTAGATGGATTTGCCTGTCTCTTGCAACAGACAAACATGTCCTACTAAAAGAATATTCACAATTCTGCACAAAATTGATGCTTTACAGGAAAATGAAAAAATAAAAATACGACCAGTTCCAAGAGGACAGACTCAGAAAGCTTTAAAAGCAATCATGGATTTCTACGTGAAAACAAGAGAAAATGAAAAATAGAATGCAAGTGTGAAGGAAAAGGTAAAAGGTGCAAATCAAGCCACTGCATAACCCTGTGGAATATAAAAATAAGCTGCATAAAAACCTTGGCTGAAAAATAAGCATTTTCCTCAGAATTTGCTTAGCATTGATTCAAACACTGATACTGTAGAAGAGTGCATCTCAGCAGATGCATGGACAGATTTTGACAATTCAGCTTACTATTTGTGTCTAGTTTTTTTTACTAGGACACAGATTAACTATAAGGAGTCCAGGCTGAGAACTGGCTAAAACATTTTGATGAACAAAATCTTAGTTCGCTACCAAGATATGCATTTTCTAAACTAGTAACCCCAAAGTCCTGGCAACCTGTGTGAGAAAAGAACAGACCACAGAGATAAATAACTTCATAGCTAACGTTTTACTTCAGCACTGTAGTGAGCGGCTTTGCCCTGGCTGAATCTGTTAACACTGTAGGAAATAATTACACGTTAACGTAAAGTGATACGAAATGTCCCATAATCTCTTCTCTGAAACTAACCAATCCGTGAACTAAAGGTCTGTGCTCTGTCGCATTGCAAAGATTTCAAGAAGAGTACAGATTTTTTAAATTCATCCATTATTCTTCCACAACATTTTTTTTTTTTCCCTAAACTTACAAGACTGAGTTGAAATTACACTACTGAAAATCTGGAAGTGCTGCTTTTGCTGGACATTTTTGCTCAGTGTTAATAATAGGTTAGACTCTAGTTTCTTGACATTAAGATTATGCTGTTCCCACTTTTAAGATGGAAAGGAATATCTAAACTTTCACTCAAGAAAATACACTTGTGAACTTCATGCTGTGAAGTGACATAGCTTGAAACAACCTGAAGACTTTAGTTGAGTCTGTTTGCTTGGGGAGAAATTCTTACAAGTTTAAACAAATGCAAACCCCAAACAAAACCTGGACGTACCCACAAAAGTATGTCAGAGTGTTTCCAATCTAAGATACGGTGAGATCGCTGTACCTACCTATCAGGACTGTCTGAGGCGCAGACAGAGTCAATGAGCCCAACATCCAGGGTTCCCTGTACAGTGAGAGAGACACAGATATAACAGGAATTTCTTGCATCTGAAATTAGACATTCTCCTTCATGAATAGGATCAGAACCGAAAACATTCTTCTGAAGTCTAATAGCTTGAGTAGAAATGAACATATGAAAAAGGCATGAGTGAGTCATCTTTGCTCCCTAAACAGCATAAGAAGATGTGCAAGGGCTCCACAGGACTGGAGGGGAAAAAAAAAAAAAAAAAAGAGCTACAAATTTCCAGAGATCATTATGAAGGTCTAAGATAACCTTTGCCTCCACATCTCAGTACTAGCAAACCACACAAGTACCCTGTTCTTCCCAACTGTGTGTCTTCTTTTCTGGAGTAACTGTGACCCAGACTAGCCCCATAATCCCATCCAAAGACGTTTTAGCTGCATGAGGCAGCCCCCCTCTCCCCTCCAAACCAAGGAAGAGAGCCACTGGTGATCAGACTGAGCCACCCACGGCAACCACTATGTTCCCCACTGCTTACCCTCTTTTCTATCAGCTTTGATCTTTCTTTATAATAATCATCCAACCTTCTTACACTGCTCATGAACTACAGCACTGCAAGTGCTGGAAAAACATGCACAAAATAGTTAAACACAGAGGGCTCTACATATGCCCGCAGACTGGTTGCACAGTGACTTACCACAGCATTCTTTGGATTGGCCTGTTCATCTTGCATTTCCCTCAGCTGCTGCGCTGTAGCGCTGTGTACTCGGCTCAGGACATTAAACCAACCGCTGGCAATCAAAACAGACTCTAAGTTAAGATTTGAGCAGGGAAGCTAGCTCTAGAATACGATCAAGGAATCTGGAAAGCTGCCTGTGGAAAAATTTCTTCATTCACTATTTCCTGAGGACTATGCTACCAAATATCTCTTGGGCTGATCATACCAGCCTCTAATGTCTTCCTTCCTCCTTATTTATCCATGAAAATTCTGTGCATGTTCTCCAACCCACTCTGACAGCTGCTCCCACAAAATCCAGTTTTCTTCTTGCTATTCAAGGAACTGTAAGCAGGCCGTGGCCTTACCACGGAGCATGTGTCAGCAGACGGAGAAGAGCATTCGGCAGTTGTAAAGACAGGGTCAGTTGGGAATCTTCCTGGACTAGAGTCCTAGAGACATCTGGGAGCCTTCTGAACTAGTCTCTCTCTGATCTGCTCATAAACTTGAAAGTCATACCGTGGTCAGTTAATCATGGGGTTTTTTTTATAAGTTAATTTGGAGTTATTTGTCTGTGAAAGGGCCTCTCCTATCTGGAGGCTAATCTCTACTGCAGAACAAGCAGATTCTTTTCTGCAACTTTCAGTGAGATCACAAACATCTAGGCTTCATGGAGGATTCTCAAACTGGATACTCTATGACATCTGCTAATCTGCCCTTTGCTAGTTCCAGTGCTGGTGCTTTCTTCTCCCTGAGAAGAGAGGCACTGACAGAGGCCACATTTGGTTTGCACTTGCCCTGGCAATTCTGCACTGTTATCTTAGGGCATGCCTATTCCAGTTACTCAGCTACTGCCCCTTGAATTGCCTGTTTCTTGTTCATGTGGCTGTTCTTCAGTCTATTTCTGTTAACGTATCTGTGTCCGAACACTTTCCCCCTTCTTCTCCCTCCACCGAAATGAAAAAACAACAGTCCCTAAATAACTCACAGAATCAGATTAAAGCAGATCAGAGAAACAGTACGCTGGCTGGGCTGAGAGAGCAGAACCCTTGGTAAGAGTGGGACAAGTGGGAAGACCTGAGCATGCTCTGCATAGCCAGAACAGGTTGTCCACCTTGCCCTTAAACAACTGATTCCCACTGCCTGGCCAGGACGCCAAGGAGGAAGGACGTGAGTCATTTGTTTGCTTTGCACTGGGAAGATTTTATCAGATGACACTACAGACTCTGATAAGCTGCAGCCTTTTCTCTGTCTCCTGGATAAAGCCCAGCTGCTCTCGCAATCATTTACAGACAACATGAATAGACTTTTTGTTTGATTCAAGATTCCATTTAATAAATAAATCAGCTATTAGACGTTCCAGTTTATATTAAGGTTTTGTGTGTCTCCTGAAATAACCCTCAAATTCAGCACGCTCACAGCCACATAAGACAGCGGCAGTCCTGTGACTGACCCATGGGCTGAACCTCCATCTCGGTAGCTGCAACAGGGAGTCCCCAAAGTAGGTGCGGTACCTCCTAGTAAGCACAAAATGACATTCTGGAACGAATCCCCTCTTTTCCCCAGCAAAATGGAAGTGATTATGTTTCCTGTGCTCTCCCATGAGTAGTTGGGTCAGACCTGCACTAAATGAACGAACCTAACAAAACTCCCCACTTATACCTGGCATCTTCTGGTGACTCCGCGACAATGTGATACACTCTGTCTTCTGTCACGATGTCCAAGGCATTCTCCTTTTCGTGAATGTCCACAATCTCCCTGGAACACAGCAAATCACAAGAGCCAAAACTGAAAACCTTTCACAGGCATAAATTCCATCTGGCCATTTTTTTCACATCATCGCATTCACCATACAGAAGGGAAATCACTGGTTCAGATGGCTTGTAACTCGGACAGAAATACAAAATTCCTCTAATACACACTAAGACTTTTTGGGTCCCCTTAAAAAGATCTGTACAGTTAATCATCTACAAAAGCAAAACTTAAGGTGTTAAACGGATCTTCTTCAAGACACCATCAGAGTAGACGGGAGAAGAGATAGCAGGGGGTTTGATACAGAGGTTGTTTACAAAGTGGGGTGTGCCATTCTCTTTGGCTCTTTACAGGCCCACATAATGCTAATAAGGTGACTATTCCGCTCCTTTTCTTAGAGCAGGAGCTGAGGAATTGGCTGTGGCAGCAAAAAGAGCATTCAGGGCTCAGGAAAAGGCATAGTACATGCTGCCAAATTCAAATCCCAGTGTGAGCTTCACACCACCTCTGTGAAATGCCTGGAGAAGCCAGGAAACAGATGGAGTCAGAGCAGGGGAGAATGCATGGGGTATGTGCTTAATTAGCCCCTGTTGGTCTGGCTCCATCCATGGCTTGGAAAGAGCTTCTGCGGATTACGAAATGCAAGACTGGAAAAAAAGCTACCAAATAATTCGAGACTCCCTCCAGAGTAAAACTAGAAGCTCTAATTGTCTTTTCCTTCCCTTGTGTTTCTGATTCTCCCAGCCCTGTGGGGGATACATAGGCCAATGGACTGGCAGCACTGGACACTTCATTACTGATTTACAAAGTGAATACTAAGGATCAGAAGGATTTATTTCATCACTCACTTTGCCCTTCTGATATCAATCGTCCCCTTCAGCTTTTCCTCGCTATCATTCTCGAAGTACATCAGCTTGGATTCTCGAAGCACAAACCAACGGCGTTTCCAGTTGCGGCGTGAAAGTGTCGACATGCCTCCACCTTTTTTGTAGAGCCAGCCTGACTTCAGTGCCTCTTGCTTGGTGCGGAACCACATGAAGGCCTCGTTCTTCAGAACACACCAGCGCCGCCTCCAAGGGTTCATGAGACCTCCTGCAAAGTGAGGGAGCAAGATTTCATCAGACATGCAACAAAAGCCATGTTTCCATTCTGATCCTGCTCCATGGGCACTTCAGTTGCCACTTCAGTTCCTAAAAGAAACAACGGAGCTGAGGGAGAGAAACAAGGTTATGATTAAGCTTGGACGGAGAAAAAACAGAACAAACTACTGAAGCAAACAGAAAATACAGAAACACATGCATTACTCAAATATTTTTGTATTGTCTTCAGTTTTGTAGCTCAGAATGAGTCATTTAAGCCCACACCAAGTGGGCACAATTAGGTTTCAGTGGCAAAGATATCCATTCTTATTCCCCGAGACACACCTCCTACTACCTCCTATGGTTTATTTGCTTGTTTTAAATAAAAGAGAAAAAAAAAAAGGAGAGAGTTAACAGAGAACAAAAAGCAGATGAAGATGATGATTCTGGAGAAACAGAAAAGGAAAGCAGGTTTTCTGGATTCCATCCTTCCATGGTTTTGGCTAAAGCCGCTTACCCTTCATGTAGAGATAGCTGTGAAAATAGGGTGGTCCTGAGCCGTTGAAGATAGTGACCCGTCCATTACAAAACTCTTCATCTGTATCAATGTAAACATCCACTTCTTCTTCGCTGTCCAGAAACTAAAAGGAAAAGAAGAAGTACAGGCTACTTGGGTTCTCCTGGTCGCAGGAGGACTGGAGCAAAGTAACACAGCTGGAGAAGTCACATGCCGGGAAGGTGCAAACCTACGCACACTCACTTTATAAAAAAAAGCAATACAGTAAAACTAGAAGCTTGACAGCTTACCCATTAATGCCTAAAGCAAGAGTCTCCAGAGCATGGAATTTTCATACCAGAAAGGAGAGTGACATTCAGCAGTGGACATGGCTAGAAAACTCCACATACCTGCAGTAACAAACCTGCCTGTTTCAAGGCAGAGCCCACAGTCCAAAATCTAATTTAATGGGATTAAGAGAGAATTTTTCACTTTGGAGGGTTTTTCTAGCAGACAGGTCAGGATGCTGGAGAAGACTGAGTACTAATCTAACCCCAAAAAGGAAATGCTTTGCTTTGGGTTGATTAGGGAAAAAAGCACATTCCAGGATAACGGAACCCTAAAAAGAAAGATCAAGACTACTGAAAGAATAGTACCGTATTTACTCATCCCTGTTCTCAAACCAGATAATGGCCCTCAGCCATAAGAAAGTACTTTACACATGAAATCCCAAATTACCCTACCATTTCCTTTACCTTAAATACAACTTCCTTTGATCGGCTTTATTAAGTTAATACTAATGAAGGCAGCTCCTTAGACCCTTTCCTTCCTTAAATGTGTGTTGCTTCTTTTCCCTTCTCCTTTCAGTCCTCTCTCTGTGACACCTCTGCGCTCCAGTTTTGTCTCATTCCTGTTCCTCATTCATTCTCCCTCTTTTGCCATTAAGTTTCAAAGTGCAGGTACTCTTGGATCAGCAGCTACTGATGGGGTCTTGACCCAGCTGCTGTTATTTCTTCCTGTGGCTCATGCCATGACATAGTATGAACCGGATTTTTCATGAGTCTTACTCACTGAGTAGCCCAATAACCCTCCACTTCTATTGACATTTTAAGAATAATGGTAGACATTCGCCTAGGCTATGACAGAATGATTCATGACTTGATTATCTGACAGTGATCTATGAGTACCTGCCCACAGACAAGGTACCTTTACTCAAGCAGATGACATCATAAAAAGTTCTGATGGCTGGCAGCTGACATTAGGGAAATGCAAACAGGAAAAATCGTGCAACCTTTTAAGAAGGGTCACAATCTGCCATTGGAAAAGAATAGCAAAGGAAGTAAATTGAATTCCTTAAAAGAGGAAAAAAAATAATCAATCATTTTCTAAAAGATATTTTGTAGTTTAAGTCTCTATTCTCAGGGACATCTTTTATCTAAAGTATTTTTATAGCTGTCATTGGCTTCACACCTGAACTCACGATCTTACGTGGGGTTACCTGACATCCTGCTCTGCAAGGGGATTTATGGTTGCGTTATTAAGCAACTAGCCTGAAGGCACTCCGGAAGCCCAGAGCCTAGTGCGGGATCTGAGCTGAGATGCTTCAAGTGCGAGGCTAATAGCTCAGCTTTACTACCCTGTCACTCTGCCTGCGGGAGGAAGGAAAAGGTTCGGTGGTCTCCGTTGTGTGCACCAGGACCCAGCCTGGATCAGCACAGTAACTTCTTCCAGCCTGAGAACAGTTTAACTCGTACACGGCGGCTGAAGGTAAGCTCTTGACTCTGAACAGCAACAGGACTAGAACAAGAGAGGTTTTAGTGATGGAAACAAATCAAACCCCAGCCTTTCAGATTTCCTCTTGTGATTGTCCACTGGAAGCTCAGGCTACTTCTGTGAAATCTCTCCAAGGCAGAACACAGACCTGCAAGATACCAGTTGCCTGCATTCAGTCTTCCTAGAGGGTGTTATGCTAACAGACAGTGATGGAAACGATCTAAAATAGCCTAGGCACATATGTGCTAGCTTGTGTACCACTGACAGTGGACAGTCACAAGCCCTCTGGCCTTCAGCCTACCTATGACTCTTCCCTTTTTCTCAAGCTGATTCTTGATGTAAGAGAGAGCAATATAATAGTGACAATACCCAGAGCAAGCAGGCATACAGTGAGAAGACAAGGATTCTTACCGAGTCCAGGCTGCCACGGTTGGAGTCCAGGCTGGTACCGTGGGAGTGTCTCAGACCTTCCTCACCGTTCAGAGGCTCAGCTGAGGCGCTGCCTGCATCTCCACAGCCATCAAACTCCTCATGGTCGTAGTCAGACTCCACATCTGGGGCGGGAGTGTAAATCGGCTCTCCCACCTCTCCACTGTTACTCCTCTGTGTACCTGAGACAGTGCTGTAAATACTTTCTGCTGGGTCAGACAGGGCTCTCTGCTCCTTGGGGCTAGTGGTTCTTTCCACGGGTTGTTCTGGAGCAGGGACAACCTCTCCCACTTCCCTTTGGAGAAATGACAGGCTTTTGTCCACACCTTCCTCTGTGTAGTTCTCACTGCTTCTTGTGCCATGCTGATCCAAGACCACCAAACTGGAAGTTGCTCGTCCTTCGTCATCAGCATGAAAACCCTCATCCACTTCTTCTTCAGCCAGTGGTGCCATCAGGCTGCAGTCAATGTTGAGTGTCCCCTCGCTAGAAAGTGAGCGCTCCAAGTTCTGCACACTTTCATCCAGATTGCCAAAATCCAGCAGCTCTAAGAACTCCTGGGCAACCCTAGAAGCCTCCTTTTCCAGCCTTTGGATCTCTTCTTCTCGCTGCCGATTGATTTCATTCCTGGTGTTTTCACAGACAATAGACATGTGATCCTCTTTCTGTTGCTGCAACTTCTCAATCTCCTTCTCCAGTCTTAAGATCTCCTCCATCTGACGTCTCTCTTCTTCTTGCAGGGGAATATCTACCTCCTCAGTGTTTACTGCTTCCACCTGAAAGAATTTATAACAGTGTTAAAGCAGTTCCTTCATGTGTTCCTTGCCTGGACCTTTCATTCCTCCTATCTCCTGTGCTTGTTGTGTACTTCCCATCTGCAGAAAGATGACTCTAAGCATCCTCTCCTTTTCCTGACTGGCACCTGCAATCGCCCATGGTGTAAAAGCTAAAGGTAGAACTACTGGATCTTCAGGTACCTCCTTTTTTTCCAGCAGCCTACCTCCTTTCTGAATCGTACAAAGGTAATTTTTAGAAGAACCTCTCTGTCTGCTGCTCGTGTTACAGCCCTTTGTACACTACAGTTTGGATAAAAGCATTCTGAAAGTCTGTCATCCCTTTTGAACGATCTCACACACATACACACAACTATATATGACTATATATATGCGTAGCCTGCTTAAAAGCTGGAGATTTCCCAGAAATCCATGACAAGATTTGGGGATTTCCTTGTTTCCTGAGTTGGGGGGTATGACCATCAGAACCTAGGTCTGGAAGGGGTATCTGCCATGAAGTAGGACTGTATCCACTCCAGCCCCACCCCACTAAAACTCCACCCAGAATTTCTTGGCATTCTTCAGCATCACTGGATGGATGATGGCTGGCTGGCTGCTGAAGTCTCTGTCTTCCTCTATTTTCCATACTGAAGTAACAGGAAATTTCCAGCAAGTATACAATAATTAGAAGATGGAAGATACTGGTAACTTTCACTGACGTTTAGCTGTAAGATGAAGTCACCCTTTCCTCCGCAGAGGATGTTGAAAACATACACACACAAGAAGAATAAAAAATAAATTACAAAAGGATTCCATGTACTTCCCGATATAAGTGCGACAGTGCAGCCAATGCACTGGCTCATTTAAGCCACAATTCTTCTTTTGTTTACAGTTACCCTGCTGCTTGTTCTCTACTTGACTCTTACTTGTGGACAAATGCATTTTTATACTCTAATCCATCATCTCTCCTGAACAGAGCTGGCCTGAAACGGGGGAACAAGTGGTTTGGGAAAGGACATAAGAAGATACACAGCTGTTTTCACACACCTCGGGGTAGGTGGTCTGCTCTTTGATATACCAAGTACCAACAAACAATTAGATCAGTTACAAGGGGTTTATTTTAGCCACGGTAGCAGCCATCTGCACTCTTATTTTGGCTGTTACAGGCAGCAATCCAGCAAAACAGACTGTGTCACAGCGTAGCACATCACAAGGTCACGTAATAAGCTCAAGCGCTAGAGATAAAAAGGATGCTGCACGTTCAGTGCAGAGATTTTCAAATAGGAACTATGCAAGCTGGTACATGAGCCTTGGAAAAAAAACATCTTGCTACCTCTACACACCTCTGCCAAAGCCAAACACCAGCAGGTTTTGAGTGAACAAAGCCCATTTTTAAAATACTGTTGCCACAATACTGGCTACGGGTGAAGTGCAGGCAATGAAGGACCCTTCACAGATACTCAGGGACAACACATGAAAAGAAAAACTGTTAAACTTACTTGAGCCACCTGGAGTAGCGCATTCAGTTGCTCCTTTTCTCTGTTAAAAAACAAGACATGATCATCAGAGACAGACCCAGTTCTCCTACATGAGGCTTTCAAAATTACATGAACACATCAGCCCTCCACGGATAAGGTTAAAATAAGGTACCTGTCATAAGACTGAGTTAAAAGCTTTTGTAATTTAGTACAAATCCAATCTTTTGTGGTTGGCATGACCTTTGCAAATACAACAGATTTTCCCCACGCACTAACTTTCAGATCAGTTGGGAAATTGGATTAGTTGGAACACACTAGGAAGGACATTGGAAACGGTGACAGACAGACAGATCAGTTAGATTGTTGATAAACATAGGCAGAATCTTCTGAAGTACTATACATCCATGGATATTAAATGAGGTTGTACACACATAACTGACAGGTATCGGGAAACTGTCTTGGCTTTTTTAAAAAAAAAATAGAACAGAATTATTGCAATACCAGCATTGAATTTATGTTTTGTTTTGCTTTTACTATAATTATTAAAGCCCAACAAATTATCAACATTTTGTACTTTTCTAAATGACAAAGCTGAGGACTTTCTATTCCGAAGCCCTGGGTGCTCCAGCTTGCACAACTTTTCAGTGGCCTGCAAAATCTCGTTCACAAGGACAGGCTGTAAGAGTCAAACTTTGTTGGTAAATGAGTAGAGGGAAAAAAACCTATCCCACGGTGCTGCATCTCCACTCAGATCAAAAAGACTGTACTCCAAGGGAAAGCTGTCACTGTGGCCAGTTTCTCCGCAGCGAGCACGCTGAACTAGCAGATAGACAAACGCCAGGGTCACGCACAGGGAGCAGGGATAGCACGGGGCTGGGTGGAAGAGCCTGCCTGTAGCAACCACTGCGCGGCTAAATTCAGACTGGCAGTGGTAACTTTCAAATCTGTAATTCAACCTCAAGCAGAACAAGAGGGCAACAATATTTATTTCCCAGGCCCTGCAGCTTTCCCAGCCAAATTCTAAATTGCAGCTGCAAGTCACAAAATCCTTAAAGCTCTCACTCTTGCGCTCTGTCAGAAAAAAATTTTAAAAAATCCAGGAAATGTTTATAAATGAAAGTTGACATAAGTAAGATCCAGATGGTTCCAACTCTGCTGAAAGATCTCTGACAGTAGTCATGAGTTAAACTGCCTTAAATGATCTGAGGGTTCAAGAAGCAGAGCCATTCTAAAACAAATCGGGAATACCACCCACAATCTAGACAGTAATTTCTGCAACTGTTCCTCACATTTTTTAGATCTCTGATATTTCTTGCTGCTTTCCATCCATCTCCAACTAATTCACACTCTTCCTGAAATGCAGTACCCCAAACTAGGGACAGTACTCCAGCTGAAGCCTTACCAGTGCCAAGTGGAACGGAAGAATCACCCTGCATCTTACAGAAACAATTCTGTTTATAGGTGGCATTCGCTTTCTCCTCTCCCACAGCATGTCACTGGTGACTAATGCTCAACCTCGCCTCCAGACCTTCCTCCTGCTGTTGAAGTAGGCATTCCTTACGTTTCTCTCTATGCATTTGATTATTCCTAACTGTAGATCTGCACGTGTCTGTATTGAACGTTATCCTAGTCTTCCAGACCAATTCATTAATTTGCCAAAATGATTTGAATTGTAATCCTGTCTAGCTATACACTTTTACAGCCCCTCACCAGATGGTTTTATCTGCAGATTTAATAAGGATACTCTTAACTTCCTCAGCCAACTTACTACGAAAACACTGCACTAGTACCATATCCAGCACAGACCACGGAAGAATCCCATTCAAGAGTTCTCTCCTACTTAACAAAAAACCAGTAATGTTTACTAATTGAAGTGCAATAATACAATGCAGTAAACCCACTAATCCTAGTCTTGTTTCATCTACTTTTTTCCAAACCACATTCCTTATAGTGTCTTAGAGTATTGTCGTAACACGTCAAAGCCCTTACCTACCCTCTCGCTACCCAAAGCCAAGTTACCTACCCTCTGGCTTTTCCCTATCCACGGCACATGTCATAAGCTATCACAGAAGGAAACAGATAACTTTAATGCTGTTTGTTCTTCAGAAATCCACGTTGGCTCTTGACTCCTTTATCAAGTATTTACAACTGTTTATTTGTTTCAATATCTTCCTGAAATTGAGATTAGGCCGACTGGTTCACAATTCCCTTGTTCCTCCTTTTCCCATTTCAAAAGGAGGTCATTATGTCTGGAATTTTCCAGTATTATGGAAGTGCCATTGCGATCCACAAAGGAGGAGAAAGATAATAGCTACTGATTCAAACTGCTTCAGCTTGTTCTCAAAGTAAGCAGACATTAATTTTACCAAGTCTGGATGACTTCTTTATAATTTTATTTATCTAAGCATTCTCTAACCTCTTCTTTCCCTGCTAGGTTCTGAATTCTTGCACATTCATGCTAACTGTATTTAGTGTCCAACGGCTAAGCATTTTGGTAAAGACAAATAAAAATAGCATCAAATACCTCAGCTTTCTCAACATTATATTTTTTTTCTTCCTGTTGAAAATCAGACTAAATTGCTCCATGTCTCCCTTTTACTAACAGTGTATGCACAGTAACTGCACGCCAACTTTTGGTTAGTTACAGCTCAGTTTGCATCTTGAAGACAAGTCTTTTATCTCCGCATGTGTGTTGGTTTTTTTCTGCTTGTTCTCAGATTAGCTGATCTGCAATTTTTGTGGACTTCCACCTCATTTTTGAGCTCAAATGGAATTTAAAGTTGGTCTGCCAGTGCCTTTTTGGTTACTCGAAGCCATCTGGCATCAAGTAGCAAAATGAGCAGTTCACCTGATTCCTAGAAACACTGACACTTCTTTACATGTCACACATCTTTCATGGGCTAGGAACTAGGGGGCAGGGGCAGAAACACACTAGAATGAGTAAGTTAAACAGGTCCTTTTATCTAAAACTAGGTAGGGAAAAGATCTACTTAGTGTGATGAGGACTTCAGACCTGAGAGCGTCTGTGGCATTTGATACCTGCCAACTAGTTACTGACACTGTGAACTTGTACAGTATCATGTCGCTGATGAGGCTGTCCTTGAAAATTGACACATTGATAAAATGGAGCTTTCAGTGTTTTCAACAAACTCCTTGGCCAAACTGTTCATCATTGGTGTCACTGACTCCGTGTCTTGTCCCAGCAGATACATCACCCTACCATCTCCAGTGAAACCACAGGCAATCTATTTTCCTTGCGACATGCTTCTAACCTTAGAATTTTCTGACGCTTGCCACACATCTTAGTCTGCCAAGACCCAACTTCAGGACAAGTACGTAACAAATGCCTATAAGAAACATAACCACCTATTTATAAAAAGCTTAAAATGTCACAGGATTATTTGTTCAAACTTAAACAATAATCTCGTAGTTGAAGTTTTATGCTCTTTAAAACAAAAGATTATCAATAGAGAAACCCAGTCTGGATAAGATGTAAGTAACCATGGACTGAACAGTAAATGAGGCATGATATACAGTAAGCGATTCTCGATACGGATACTGTCACTGCTCACACATTGCCTCTTTTGGTCACATTTGCTTTTCCTTTTCCCTCTTGGTCTCTTGACACATTCATATCCCTGATGAGAGATACACAGCAGTAGGAACAGAGAGAGCATGCATATTCCTTCATGGTGGAACTGAACAGTAACGAGGATGATAGTTTATCTACCTTGGAGGTGTCACCAAGACTAAGCTGCCTATGTCCTGTGTAAAAACTGCTTCCATAAAGAAAAAAAGACAAGTCATTGCCATAGGAGACTCCCTTCTGAAGGGAACAGAAAGCCCGATGTGGAGCCCAGTCCCACTTCTTAGGCAAGTCTGCTGCTTCCCTGCAGCCCACGTTAAAGATGTGAAGAGAAAACTTCCTACCGTGGTAAGGCCCTCAGATTGTGAGCCATTCTTGATTTTTCAGGTGGGCAGTGATGAAGTTGCAAGTCTGAAGATGAAGTCTGAGGGCAATCGGGCAATCAAGAGAGACGTCAGGGCCTTGGGACAACTGCTTAAGCACAAGCAGTGTTCTCCTCTATCCCTCCGGTTGCAGGGAATGATGAGGGGAGAAACAAGAGACCCAGCAGATCAATACCTGGCTCAGAGCCAGGTGTCACAGGCAAAATTTGGGGGTTTTTGATCATGGGTCAGTCTACACAACACCAGGCCTGTGGGCAACAGATGGCATACACCTGTCTCAAAGAGGGAAAATGATCTAACGGGATCATAGCAGGGCTCACTGAAGGACCTTTAGGGAAAGGTATAAAACCAGGCTCTCTAGAGAGAAGCCTGAGGGCAGCACACCCATGTTTGAGGGACAGTGCTCTAGTGAGGTCCTTCAGTCTGTCATCTCAGTGGAGGTAGGGGATTGAGATCCTTGCAGCAGCAAAGACACAACGGTTATTGATGTCTTAGAAACCACACAAGCACCTGAAAACGGTCATGTAGGAATTAGGCCTTCCACCAAAAGAAGGTGGTGGGATCAACAGCCCAACTGAGGTGCATCTACACCAATGCATGCAGCATGGATAACAAACAGGAGAAGCCATTGTGCAGCAGGAAAACTATGACAATAGTTGCCATCATGAAAACATGGTGGGATGACTCACAGAATTGAAGTGCTGCAATGGATGGCTATAAGTTCTTCAGAAGGGATAGGCAAGGAAGGAGAGGCAGTGGAGTGGCCCTGTATGTTAGGGAGCGTTTTGATCGTCTAGACCTTGACGATGGTGACAACAGGCTTGAGTATTTTATGAGTAAGAATCAGAGGGAAGACCAACAAGGCAGATATCGTGGTGGGATGCTGTTATAGACCACCCAACCAGGATAATGAGACAAATGAAATATTCTACAAGCAGCTGCAAAAAGTCTCACAATTGCTAGCCCTTGTTCTTGTGGGGGGCTTCAGCTTACCAGATGTCTGCTGGAAATACAATACAGCAAAGAGGAAACAGTCCAGGAGGTTCCTGGAGTGNGGGGGTTCGGCAGAACTGCTACCTTGGACTTCTAAAGGGCAGACTTTGGCCTGTTCAGGAGATTTGCTGACTCTCCCTTGGGAGACAGTCCTGAAGGGCAGAAGGGTCCATAAAAGCTGGACATTCTTCAAGAAGAAATCTTAAAGGCATAGGAGCAGACTGTCCTCATATGCCAGAAGAGATGAGCCAACAGGGAAGATGACTGGCCTGGCTGAACAGAGAGCTTTGGCTAGAACTTAGGGAAAAAACAGAAAGTTTATGACCTTTGGAAGAAGAAGCAGGCAACTCAGGAGGACTACAAGGATGTCATGAGGTTATGCAAGGAGAAAATTAGAAGGGCCAAAGCCCAACTAGAACTTAATGTGGCTACTGCCATAAAAGACAATTAAAAATGTTTCTATAAATACATTAGCAACAAAAGGAGAGCTAAGGAGAATCTCCATCATTTATTGGCTGAGGGGGAAAGCACAGTGACAAAGGCTGAGGAAAAGGCTGAGGTACTTAATGCCACTTTTGCCTGTCTTTAATAGTAACACCGGTTGTTCTCTGGGTACCCAGACCCCTGAGCTGGAAGATGGGGAAGGGGAGCAGAATGAAGCCCCCATAATCCAAGGAGACATGGACACACACAAGTCTATGGGGTCAGATGGGATCCAGCCAAGGGTACTGAGGGAGCTGTTGAAGTGCTCCCCAAGCCACTTTCCATCATTTGTCAAGCATCCCTGGCTAACCAGGGAGGTTCCAGTTGACAGCAAGTTAGCAAATATGATGTCCATCTACAAGAAGAGATAGAAGAAGGATCCAGGGAACTACAGGCCTGTCAGTCTGACCTCGGTGCTGGGGAACATTATGGAGCAGATCACCTTGCGTGCTATCACGCAGCATGTACAAGACAACCAGGTGATCAGGCCCAATCAACATGAGTTTATGAAAGGCAACACCTGTTTCACTATCCTGATCTCCTCCTATGACAAGGTGACCCACTTAGTGGATAAGGAAAAGGCTGTGGATGTTGTCTACCTGTATTTTAGGTAAAGACTTTGACGATTTCCCACAGCATTCTCCAAGAGAAACTGACTGCTCATAGCTTGGTCAGGTGTACTCTTCACTGGGTAAAATACGGGTCCAAAGAGTTATGGTGAATGCAGTTAAATCCAGTTGGCAGCCAGTCACAAGTGGTGCTCCCCAGGGCTTAGTACTGGGGCCAGTTCTCTTTAGTATCTATCAATGATCTGGATGAGGGGACTCAGCGCACCCTCAGTCAGTTTCAGTTTGCAGACAACACCAAGTTGGGCAGGGGTGTTGATCTGTTTGAGGGTAGGAAGGCTCTGGAGAGTGATGTGAACAGACTGGATCAATGGCGTGAGGCCAGTTGTAAGAGGTTCAACAAGGCTCAGTGCCAGGTCCTGCACTTGGGTCACAACAAGCCCATGCAACGCTACAGGCTTAGGGAAGAGTGGCTGGAAAGCTGCCTGGAGGAAAAGGACCTGGGGGTGTTGGCCAACAGCTGGCTGACTGTGAGCCAGCAGTGTGCCCAGGTGGCCAAGAAGGCCAACAGCATCCTGGCTTGTGTCAGGAATAGTGTGGCCAGCAGAACTGGGAAAGTGATCATCCCCTGTACATGGCACTGGTGAGGCCGCAACTCGAGTGCTGTGTTCAGTGTTGGGCCCCTCGCTACAAGAAAGACATCAAGGTGCTGCAGTACATCCAAAAAAGAGCAACGAAGCTGGTGAAGGGTCTGGAACACAAGTCTGATGAGAGCAGCTGAGGGAACTGGGATTGTTTACCCTGGAGAAGAGGAGGCTCAGGGGAGATCTTACTGCACCCTACAACTACCTGAAAGGAGGCTGTAACCAGGTGGGGGTCCATCTCTTCTCCCAAGTAACAGGCGACGAGAGGAAATGGCCTCAAGTTGTACCAGGGAAGGTTTAGATTGGATATTAGGAAAAAATTCTTCACCAAAAAGGTTATCAGTCACTGGAACAGGCTGCCCAGCGACGTCGTAGAGTCGCCATCCCTAGAGGTATTTAAAAGATGTGTAGATGTGGTGCTTAGGGACATGGTTTAGTGGAGAACATGGTTTAGTGGAAGACTTGGCAGTGCTACGTTAATGGTTGGACTTGATAATCTTAAAGATCTTTTCCAGCCTGAACAATTCTACGATGTTATGATTCCCATGAGTGTAAGAACTGCGGTAGCAGCACACGTGCACTGCCCACTTTGCTCTCAGACCCAGCTAACTGAACACACCAAGACCTCTGAGCTCTGGTATCTTCTCACACTGCTAATCCCTGCAGATTTCGGAAGACTGCAGAAAACTTCCTTTACCAGTGCAAAGGCAACGCAAAAATTACACATTTCTGCCCAATCAGTGAAGCTGTGTCCTTTCATGTACATTCCAGAGCAGAGAAACACTAAACAGAGGTAAAAATACACCAGAATTAGCTTTCCTAAAGGAAGTGGGACACTCCTTTTCCACTCTGCTTTTCTATTCTGAGCTGCCCACAGCCCACCCCAACTCTGCCCCCGGCATGTGGACACTGACTCATGCAATCGCTGTTCCAGCGTTACCATCACGCCAACGCCCCAGACCCGCTTTTACACCTCCGCGGCTTTGGAGCTAGGGAACGAAGAATGCAAGATACCATCCTGTACCTTTCCTTCACCTCTTCCTCTTCCTGTTTCCTCCTACGCTCCTCCTCTTCTTGCCATTGTCTTTCCTCTTCCTCTCTTCTGATCTGTTCTTCCTCTTCTTGCCTCCTTCTCTCCTCCACCTCCTGCTTCCGCCTGAGTTCCTGCTGCAGCAGGTGCTGGTAGAGGCTGCGAGCCAGGCGGCCACGCCAGTGCTTCTGCAGGGTGACTGCAGAGGCCTTCAGCCGCAGCAGGCTCTTCTTCCAGAAGTATGCGCGGTAGTTCTTTTGGATTATAACAACACTGGCTAGCACCTTTTGATACTTCTTCCTAAAAACAGAACCAGACAGTTAATGCGCCATGACGTAATACACGCCTTGCATTTCTCACGCTCCGGCACATCGACCAGTCTTATCACATCCACAGAAAAATGAATTTGGAAAAAATATTGTGCAGAAATGACACACTTTCTGTTCCTCTACTGCCACCACCCATACATCATATTCTCCTCACTGTTCTCACTCCTCTGTCCACCACTGATTCGTTTCCGTGGGCACCTACTTGCGTGAAGACCCTGAGAGGATTAAGGACGGATATTTGGCACGTGGAAAGAGAAGATCTGCTGGCCCAAGGTCTCCTTGCATTACATGTACAAACATTCACTGGGCAATCAGCATTATCAATCAGCGTGGATTCATTATAATAAAAGCATATAAATGGCCTTACTACGAGAGAACAAAGTCCCATATTGCACCATCTTTTAAGTGGCCAAAAGCAAATTAATCCAGGAAAAGCAAAAACATGGCAAAAGTAAATCTGGTCACATTAATCTATTGTTTGGGGGAAAACACGGTGATACTACAATATTGATTGCTGAATGTAACATTGTAACAGGCTCCCACAAACATATACTTACATTGCACAACATTTTGCTTAAACAACAACCATACCAAAATAAACGTTGCAGCACTTTACAACCAAAAGACATGGTAGGGCCCCAAAAGAAAAGCACTGTCATTCAGTATTTCTGTAGTCTAGTGAAGTTCTAGAAAAGTCAGTTCTTGCTTCTACAGGCTATTTTTATCAAGGGCCTGGAAAACAAAGTCACTGGTAGAAGTTTGTACATGATACACAAACGGGGCAAATAACAAAAGAGCTACTATTACACAGTAATCTGGAGCAATTTGTAAGATAGATTCAAGCAAACATTTAACAGTCCGAGAGAGCCGAACATAAGGTCTTGTACTGAAGAATCAAAGGCCAAACACACCTGATGTGGGGCTCTATTAAGAAGCAGCAAGTCAGAAAAGGATTTTGGGGCTGATTTGGATCATCAGGTGAAGGCAAACTCCCATGACAATGCTATAAAAAAAATACTGCTGGGATTCCTACACTTGCAAGCAGAAATACTGCACAGACAGGGACCGCACTGCTAATCCTGTGTTCAGGGTTAGCACCTTCATTTCAAGAATAATGTTAGACCCTCGAATGATTTCTGAGGAAACCGGATTGGAAACAGAAATTCTGGCTAATAGAACGACAGCACTTGTTCCGTGACCTTAAGAAAGAGAAGGCGAAGAAAAGGCTTGGTCCCAATCAAAGTACCCAGATTTTTGGGTGGCATTTCTATTTATCCAACCGGGGACATAACAAGATTTAATTGACCTGAAGCTGAAGTCTACTCAGGCTGGAAATAAGGAGACAACCTTAATATGTGGGGTCATTTAAGGAAAGGTTGGATGTGATACTTAGGGACA
This sequence comes from Psophia crepitans, assembly GCA_013399095.1. NCBI lineage: Eukaryota > Metazoa > Chordata > Aves > Gruiformes > Psophiidae > Psophia > Psophia crepitans. Next base: position 507,366 of record VWZZ01007592.1, read on the forward strand.
TGGTTTAGTAGGTAATATAGGTGGTAGGGGGATGGTTGGCCTAGGTGATCTTGGAGATCTCTTCCAACCTTAATGATTCTGTGATCTTGCTGTAGGGAAACGATCATTGGTACTATTCAACTCAAAACCACCTTTACTCCTTTACAGAAGGAAATTCTAGGGGGCTGTTACATGGAATCTTGGGCCAGCAGGTGACGGTAATCCTGTGAGGTCTTAGAGCCCTGGAAAGCACGCTGGAAATAGCACAGTATTCTCACATATCCTTCCCACAGACCCTCTGCAACCCCCCGAGGAAAAGGCACACCTCAAAACCCCTTCCTGGCAATCAAACCCCCTTCAAATGGCAACAGGGACCTAAGCTGACAGCTTGCCATTTCCCTGCACATCAGATATGTCAGCTGAGTCAAGAAAATCAGTAGAGGGATGCTAACAGCAGTAGTGTGCACAGGTCACGCTCTTTTCCGTAACTATTAAGTCAAAGGGAGGAAGCACAGAGAAAAGAAGAGGAAAGGGAAGAGGTGGTAAGAGGTGGGAGGTTTCAGATTAATTGCTCCTGGGCTGCAGTCCCCTCACCCCTGCTCCCTCTGCCCTCCCTGTGCCCTGCACACAGGGTGTGAACAGCTGCACGCACACCCTCTGCCAGGGCAGATCCAAGTGCATCAGAAAGGGCACTCTTGACTTTTACAAAATGCATCTGCCAGAAACTCTCCAATGCAACATGTGCCAAGCCCTGCCCAGCTACAGGCCGGCTCTGCATGCCAATCTGCCAGGCTGAAGTGCCCCCTCATTCCTCATGACCGCAGCCAAGCCTGCGGACGCCCTTCAGCTGGAACTGCTGCACACAGCCACCGAATTTCACTTCCCCTTGTTCACCCTTGCACTCACCCTCTTGCACTGGCCAAACAAAATCAGCCTGCAGCCCCTGCCAAGGAGTTGGGAAACATCCAGACCATGTATCACAAGAGAAGGTGGGGTGGCTGCAAGGCTCCAATGTTGCATTCGGAATCAAGTTAATTATTCTGTTGATGAGCTGTAGTTAGCAGTTATGCCTCCAAGGACTAGAGAACACAGGGCCACGAAATAATTCCTTACTGTCTTTTCCCCTGAGCAGTAAGGTCCTGCAGAATCCAGGGACACAGCCAAATTTGTACATGGATCCTGCAAGCTTGGGAACAGTTAATGTGCATTTGAGCTGCTGAAGCTGTTACCTGCCGCTCAGAGTTACACAGATTACCTGTGAAAAATGGGGTCATCTGAATGGGCTTGGTTTTCTTGTCTTACCTTGTAGTGATCAACCAGAGATACTAGGCTGCAGGGATTGAGAGCAAAGAAAATGTTCTCACCCTTAGGACTGGTTCTCCAAGCTCACAGAACAAGTTCACAAAGGGGGAGAGACCAGTAAAATCTTCCCTGTACTCTTCTTTGCCAACCTACTTTGCATGAGACCAAATTAAATTAAATATACTTGTCCTTGCAAAACTGAGAGAACTGGTATCAAGCGTGAGGCAGCACACACTGGTACTCCTGACCCCTGCCCAACTCTGCACAGACCCTTCACCACTTGCCCAGATGAACTCCCTTTTGCTGGACCTTCTCCAGTACAGGTGCCGTGCAACTGGAAACACTTCACAGCAAGGTTTTCCAGTCTCCCTCCCCAGCTCCTTTCTCCCCTGCAAAGTCCAGTTACCTCCAGCAGCTTGTGAGGAGTTCTACTATGGCTGCACAAGCGCAGCTTGTTCTTAAAGATGAGACTCAGAAGAGAACACGTGGGATGAGGAATTCAGATCTGTGGAGACTGGAGGACCACAAGATTCCTAGCCAAGAGGTAAACTCCTGCAACACTGTCTCCATCACAGCCCTGCAGGGCAGCAGCTACCTTCACAAGAACTCCGAAAAGCAGTAATCCAGTCTGCCTGCAGTGATGCTTCCCTGAAAAATCAATTTTCCTGTGCTAATCCCTACCTCTCTCTCCAAATGCTCGACACAAGTAAAACAGAGCAGAGGCCCTGACACAAAGAACTTGCAATCTCATGCACAAACAATAGAGCTAGCTCATTTGTCTTCCTAGAGGGAAATAAATAAATGAATAAAAGCCCCCGAGACCAAACGTGTATTTTGCTGATATTCCACATCGGCACGGCAGGGCACAACCCCTGCACACATTTCCCAGTGCAAAATGAGCTACCTGGTGTAACTGGAGCTTTGAGAAGCGTGTCTGCTGGAACAGCTCCGCCGGCCAGGGATTTCACCTCCTCACACTCCTGACTGACAGGTGTCCGGGGCAGAGACCGGCCAGGAGAGAGCATCTTACCGGGATTAAGTGTGCATGCCACAGCCATTAGGGAGTCAGCTGTCAGGCTGGCTGCGAGGGGCACAGGAGGGGCGGGTTGTCTGCAGTTGGTTCTCCCAACCCTCCGCTGGTCAGGTGCAAAAGGGAGCGGCAAGAGGAGATTACTGGTGCAAAGCTGGCCAAAACCCAATTCTTACCAGTTAATTAAAAGGAGAGGGAGATCACGAGGCAAACAGGCAGGGCGAGGAAAGAGGGTGAGCAAAGGCAGAGCTGCAAGTGAGGAAGAAGAGATTTGCAGGGGGAGCGGAGAACAGAGTTGACAGGCGTAAGGAAAAGGAGGGGACCCAAAGCGTAGGTGGGGCCCGGCCAGGAGAGCCCTGAAGGCAAGGAAAAGGTGTCATCGGAGGCCAGCAGTGGGTACAGGGGTCCCTGCAGAAGCCTGCTGAGCAGCGCTGAGGGAGGGTGCAAGCGTGCACAGAATTCAAGAAGAGGTGGCAAAGGAGCAGAAGCGTTTCAGCAGAACTGATGCCGGCAGGGAGGGCAGATGCTGCAGCTCTCCCTTAGAATACAGGAGGGGAAGAATGGAGGGATGCGAGGGGACTGGAGAGCAAAGCAGGGGGTCGGGACAACCCAGGCGCGCAAGCACAGGGACGGTGGGGCAGCCCCCAGCACTGACCTTGCCATGTAGCCCAAGACGTGGGCCCGGATGACTATAGCTGCTTTCCTCAACTCCTCTTCCCGATCCTTCTCCAGCTTCTGCTCAAGAGCTTCCTTCAGGAAAACCTGACGCCACGGGGAGGAGTTTCAATAAACACAAAGAGAGGAAAGAAGTCAGTCCCCGGCAGAGCCGGGGGATTCCATCCCCGGGTGGCCAGCGCAGAGCTCGCTCTGCCTCCGGGCGCCCGCTGCCGCCGCCGCGCCAGCGCCCGCCGCGGCGCCTCGCCCCGGGGCGCCCGGACTCGCGGCACCGCCAAAAAGTTTTGCCGCGCCGTGAGCCAAACTCCGTGCCCAGCCCCCGCCTCCCTCGCTCTGTGGTCAAGACTTAAAAGAGAGAGAGGGAGGGAGCAGAGGAAGGAGGGAAAGCGGAGGGAGGAGGAGGAGGAGAGCCTGTGCTTGCGCCTGTGATTAACTCTTTCCCCGCTAACAGCTCTCCCTGCGCAAGCCGGTACCTCCCGGCAGCCGGCACTGGTGCCCACTCGGGTGATCAAATATTTTGCAAAGAAACTCCTCCGCATTTCAAGGAAAGGGAGGAACGCTTAGGTTCCTAGACTCCAGGAAGCACTCTTCACAGCAGCCCTCATAGTGGAAGCCAGCCGAAAGCTAAAAGCCCTGCGGAGGCGCCAAGCTGAGTGCCCACCAGGTGGGGGTGGAGCTGGAGCCCCCCACTAAGCCCCAGAAACTCTGAGGTGGAGCTGCTTCCTTGCTGAAAAGGTTCAGCAGTGCAGCATGCATTAGGGGGAACGGAGCCCCCAAGGGAGAGGTCTCCAGGTATTACTGAGTGCACCTCAGTGTCCAGTATTTTAATTCTCAGGCATCTTCCATCACCTGCATTTCAGAGCTCTGCTCAGCGCTAAATGCTTGTGTGCGGGATGACAGGGCTATCTCGGAGACAAAAGGACTCAGATACAAGCAAGATAAGGGCACGTTTACAGTAACAGCAATGGCATATCTGAGCTACTTTTAAATCAGCTGGCTTGCGTTATGTTTGCAGAGAGTTCAGCACAAATTGCTGAAATAAATGCTTTGCCTTTTTTTTGCGATGGACTGCAGCCTGCCCAGAGCTCCACGGTGCTGTGGGTACACTGCTAGCAGTACCCAGCCTAGACCGAAGTTGGCTACGGTATGTCCGTACAGGCTGCAGTACAGCAGCAACTGCCATATGGCCATGCCCGTGTGACCTGCTGCCTGACATCGGCTAAGTCACTGCCAGGGCCAGCAGCAGAACGGACTACACCAGGAAAGTGCTGCCCCACTTACTAAAGCACTGCCGTGAACGCAGGCTGTGAGCTGACACATCAATCTGCAGAACTGCATTAATCAGTAAAAACTCCTTACAGATTGATTGGATCCATGTGGCTATGCTGAGAGGCCAGAGGGATGTTCAAAGATGTCCAGTGTTCTGCATAAACTCTACCCCTCCCCACTTACCTCCCCTTATGTCTCTGTATGTCTTCCCTTCCATCACTGCTTTTTCCCTCATCACTTATTTTAGGCTCTTTTTTTTCCCTCTGCAATGACCACCATGTACTGAAGCCTCTCCCTGAGCTAGCACCCATTGCCAGGTGCTTCCCTGGACTCAAATTTCTCCTGGGGAGCCATTTCCATTAAGATGGCCTTAAGAAATGAGTTGGTTTTGTGATGACTAAGTAAGCATGGGTAGCCTTAAAAGAAGGTTCATTATCAAGGCACTGCCAACCATGAAGCTGGCATCCTTCCCTGCAAGTTGTACATCCACTCCCTCTGTCAACTAACAATATTTTAAAGACGACTTTGAGGCAGGGATTGCTCTTTTCATTACATTCCAGAGCCAAGCAGCAGTCACCCATTTCAAGAATGTAACCAGCAAAACAGTCTCAGTCCATTATCTTCATCAAATTGCAAAAATATTCACTCCATCAGTATTTTGCTAACAAACACAGACTTTGCTTTGTCAGTAAGGAGAGGAAAAAAACTAACTTTGAGGCATGCAGAGTTCAACAAGACTCAGCCCTCATCCTTTAAGGTTTTCTATATATGCTTAAGAGTGAGGGGTTAATCCCAAATAACAACATCTAGTTATAAGTACTGGCATTTTGAGGGGCTTTTTACACTCCTGTAGATGACAAGGAAGAGTAAAATGTATTCAAGTCCAGAAATATTTTGATGCCTTGTGGAAATAACTTGGAAGGTGGCTGTTTCTTTGTCATAATTCATAGTCACTTTCTGAAAACATGAGATCATCACTTTCATCTGAGGAAGGAATGATTAAACAAAACATACAAGGTTACTTCTATCATGTCTGGTCCTATTAGACACTGGCCAAGTTTCCAACCACAGCGCAGCACCACAGTGCTCCTCACAACCACCTCAATGCCTGCGTGCACCGTCAGTGCAACAGTGAGTGTGTTAAGGTTACGTGTAGATCAGCAGACACAAATGTAACTGCGTGTGCACCCACGTGTCCGTAAGTGGGATCATATGATTCTTGAAGACAACACTGGGAAAGCAGGAAGTCGGTCACTGTGACCTGGATGCCAAATAGTCTACAGAAATCTTCAAAAAGGCCCTGCAAAACAGCAGGTTGAAATGTGGAAAGGAATGCTTTTAAACAGCAAGGATTACTGTGTTCAACAGCCCTAGGAAACCTGCACTGTGGGTACAGGCAAGTATGGGAGAAGGCCCAGGTGCACTGAGGAAGGGAGCACAGAAGCTGTTGTTCCATCCCAGCACATCCCCAGTCAAGACAAGGGCACCTTAGCACAAGCTCTTCCATCATCACACTGCTTGCTTGCATTCAAGCCCTCAATCTCTGCCATGCCACCGGATAAAACCTGCCTTATATACATTAATACGTCTCATAAACATTAATTTGACAATTGCCAGCACAGCAGCTGCTCTATTCTTAATGAAAAACACAAAGATCATCCTGCCCTTCCTCCTCCGTTTCCTTTCCCAAGCTTCACAATCCCCTGCACTAATTCACAGAGTCTTTTCCTTCCTCCTCCGAACAATTGCTAGGGATATAATTATCCTTCCATTCATTTTGCAGGAAGTATTCCACCTTCTATAAGCCTTGCTCTTCACCCACCCCTTATACTTCTTCCTAGGTGACATCCCCACTGGCCTGTCACACCTTTTTCAGTAGCTACTCCTGACTCCATAAGCCAAGGTTCGTCCTGGGAAGCGCTATCTGGGTACCCAGAGCGGCACCTGTAGCAGCGAAAGTGGCAGCAAGGGCACGCAGAGGACTTCCTCTCAGGACAGTGACCGACACTCCGTGCCCCTTAGCTGGTAGCTTCAATCCACCCTTACCTGAAAGCCTCTGGAAAAAGCAGGGCTCTGCTCTTCATCAAATATTCCAGGCCTGTGTTACCTAGCACCAGCTAAAACATGAATGCAGATGCTTTGTAATCCAAAGACAAGACGCAACAGCGGGATACAGGCAGCAGGAAGGAGCTACTGGGAAGGTCCACTGCTCTGCACAGCCCAACCTTGGCATCTGCTTTCCTAGGGACAGGCTTTCTGGAGGCACTGTCACAAAGCAGAGCTGCAAGAGGGGTGTCTGAGGGAGCAGTGAAATGGCTTTGCCACCGTCTGAGCGCGGGAAAGAATATCAAGGGACTCATCTGAAGAATGAAATGGCAGAGCAATGGCAACAGCACCTTGGAGCAGCCAGGGGCTGCCCAGCCATTCAGCATGGCAGCAAGGGTGGAACAGGCCAGGACAGCCTTGGAGTGATATATTCTTTAGAATAAGTAGAACTGCTCTCCTCTGCCAGGACACACATCTCTAATCCAAACCACGTGGAATATAAAATATATAAAATAACTTCTACAACCAGACAAGATGGCTCAACTGCTTCCCAGCTCCTTTCTATTTTCCTTCTTAGTCATAAAGCAATAAAGAGATGCAAAGACTGCCATTCTTCCTCATTTCTTTCTTCCCACAACATTCAGACCCAACAGCAACCAGTGCCCTAACAGAGAGACTGCTATTTACCAGCACGCCGCATACAGCTCTTCAGCCAAGTTTCAGTTTACAGGACAGAATTGTCCAAAAAATTTACATTAAAGTAAATCCAGTGTTTTGGTAAAATACAAACGCATGTTGTTTGCCACGATTTACCACCTATATTGTTTTTCCAAAAGAATTTGTTTGTGCAGGTCAAGGAGTGAGCGAACACAGACAGATGGACTCAGTCCTTCAGGACGCACAGCGGGGATGAAGAGAAAAGGGATCCTATTGCTGCCAAGGGCTCTGAGCAGCCTGGATTCCTGCTTGTCGTCAGTCTGTTGTAGTCCCTGGACTCCAGCTATATAGCTTATCACCTTTTATACTCTATAAGGTGAGTATGTGCATCTGAGTTTGGTCCTCACATGCATTTCCCTGCTGCCCATCCTGTAGCCCAGCCATCTTCCATCTCTTGTCATGCTAGGAAGAAAGCTCAAACTCAGTGTTTACCAGCTTTAACCAACCCTTCCTAAAGCTTCGCAGGCACGAGCAGCTCTGCAACACACACACTCCATACAGGCCTTAACACTACAATGCTGTGAGACTGGCAGCCACCCAAGCAGTGTGGGCTAGCTAGGGACAAGAATAACTGAAATCGTTCCTGGTTAGCAGGGATCAGTGACAAAAACGCCACATTCCCAAACCAAAGATGGGGAACACTTTAATAATAGAGCAGAAATAGGGCTAAGTGATAAAACCGTCTTTCTTGAACTTCAGCAGCGGCATGTGAAGGAAGGCCTCAGAAACTTCAGGTTAACACATCTCCTTCCCGCAGCAATGGCCAGTGGTTTCCTTGGTTGTCACACAGAGCTCATAGCCCAGACTACCAGCTGGGCTACCACCACCTCTCTAAGAAGGGGAGAGAGAGATCTCGCTCTGCAAGAAACATTATAGTCTAACCACTCATTAAAAAATGATTGCTCAAAGCAACAAATGTCATTTTCTGATCTCCTGGACAAACATGAACATTCACTAGAATCACTTCCAGTTCCATTGTGACTCTGGAAATATCCTGAACAACTTTTTTTAATGCTTAAGGGCAAAAAATGCAAGAAAAGTTGCTTTGATGGATCATCATCTGCTCTGGATATGGACTGTATATCCACTACTTAGAAATGCTGTCTGTACTGCATACCATCCATCTTGGAATAGTGAAGAATTTACTGGAGTATGTGGAAAGCTGCAATAGAGACAGTTTCCCACTCCCAAATTTCTATAGCAATATACCTCACAACACTCACATCTATTTCTGTGTGAAGCTGTCTCAAAGCTTGAAAAAATTTAAATTGAAACACCCAGCTCCCTCCCCATTAAATGAAAGATAATGGTAGATTTTCAGCTCGATGTCTGAAGAAAAAAACAAACACCAACATCACCCACCCCCCAAAAAAATCCAGACCATACCAGGCAAGAGAGAAGTGTTAAACATTTACCCAAACAGAAGCAAAATCTGAATTTTGCAAGTGGGGAGAAGCATTTGGATACCTTTTCTTAGAAAATATATGCTAGCATCTGGGCTAACTGCACATCCATCAACTGAGCTTCCACAGCAGAAGGCTGTCACACATCTGGTGACCTAGCTAACAATTCACAGTTTCAATATATACCAGCTCACTGTCTCCTCCAAGAATTTCAGTTAGCCAAGCAGAGCAAAATACCCGGCACAGGAGGCAAGAGTTAATGGCACACATTGCGGCTGCATACAGTGACACCCATGCTTGTTCTCCTTGGATCAGACACTGCAAAATCAGTGTGGCGTGGTCCATGAGAAGGAGTTTAGACAAAATCAAAAAGCCTGCTACATCTCTAGGTACATAATAAGGGAAATACTTGAGATGCTACAGGTCAGTGCCACAGTCCAATGTATTTAAAGGATCATCATTACTTCTCCCTTTCTACTGGCTTGAATTTCACCAGATGCAGTCATGTCCCTTGCAGCTGGAACAAAGCCATACCCTGCCCCACACTGCTCAAGTACCTTGGTTTTACCCAACTGCCATTCTTTCTTGCTGCTGTCATAGGTCTGAAGAAAGCCTGCACATACAGCTTTGCTGTTGTCTGAGAAACTTGGCCCCTTCACAAGCATCTTGTACCTAAGAACCAAACAAAACCTCATGAGATTATGTATGACAGTAACCTGCCCCCCCAACCCCAATCTTTTAACTCTAATTATCCTCCTCCCATTAGTCCTTCTTCCTCTGGGACCTCCCTCCTTCGTGTTTGCCTTCCAATTTGGAAATTTCCATCCCCCAACCTTTATCTGTTCCTACCACACTGGCAATTATTGTTGCAATCCTAGTAATAAAATACAAACTCAACAGCATTTTTCAGTAAAGAACAACTGTCTTTCTGAAACATGTGCTTTCATCAGACACAAGTTATTTTGTTCAGTATAGGGGTGGCATTCAGTGCTCCAAGAGACAAAGGAAGCAATGTTCAACGGTCCCTTCTAGCCTTAAACTTCAAGAAATCCTTTTGATGCAGCAAATTAAAAGAAATAATCACTCTTTCCAATATTAATCATCAACTATACTGTCCATTAAAATTTGCTTCAGCCTATCTGATTAAAGTTTTTAAGTATGATATTTTCTTTTTACATCTTATGACCAGCTGGGTTTCACAGCATTGCACAAGCAAATCTGTGGCAAAGCTAAAAAAAAAAAAAAAAGGAAATTTAAAAATGGACTGTCTGGCTATTTTTCCATTCTGACTTTTATTCTGAAGGCAAGTCTCCCGAAGGATTCCCAAATCAGACTGTGATATGGGCAATAAGGCTATGGTTAGAAAAACATCCCACAAACGATTCATGTCAGTAACAATGGTAATAGAGGGAACAAACATATAGGATTGTATGCCTTGGGACTGTTACAGCACATGGTACAATGACAGCAATTACCTGCTGAGAAAGTCCTGGAAAAGGCGGCGTATGGGGAAACCTGCTCTCCGAACTTTCACTGTCTCCAGCATCCCTGAGTACCGGAGCTGATTTAGCACCACATCTGGATTGAAGAGGTTCGGTGCCTACATAACAATCCCAGATTCAAAAACAAATAAGAAGAGAGACAGATTAAGTGTTGATCTTGATATCACATCTTTGCTGGCTTCAACAGTGACTGTTTCTCTGAGCACAGAGTCAGGGCTGTATACCCGTTCCTCTGTAGAAAGTCAGCCCCGCGTATTTGGGCATGCCAGGTGAAGGCGGGAAGTTTGGGTCAAGGGGAAAGCAACCTCACAGCACTGCGTGGTGCAGAATAAGGGCTGAAAGGGAGTTGGGCAGATCCTGGAAAAAACCAGCCTGCAGACTGCCGTCATAATCGGATCATGGCGGTAAGGCAATGATATAATGCATTAGCACGTACAAAATGCGGAACTCTGACTCAGTTCTCTTTGCAGTCTCTCTCCAGTCAAACTGGAGCCAAACTGCAGAACACTTTTCTGGCATAACCCCCCCAACAGGCTTTCCTCTGCCGGATCATACACGGTTTGAAAACACACAAAGAAAACGATGGTTTCGGAGCTCCCCACCCGATCTGGTTAGCAGCATATCCTCCCGTCACAGTCCACAGTACAAGCGAGAGCCAGCCTGTCTCTAAGCACTGTGGCTTGCCCCTGAACTGTCCACCTCCTCTGCCTCACAGCCAGGGATCGGCAGGAGCCTACTGCACATTCCAGAACAAATTGTCTACAGGCTCCAGGAAGACGAATGGAGCGATGGAGCCTTCTACTACAGCTCTGGGGTCTGCACAAGCCTGGTTCATCTTCCAGGCTTCATAAACTGAGAGAGAGATGGGAATGGCTATATCACATCATACTCGGCATGCGATCTTTTCATCTGATTACCAGGAGGAGGGTGTATTTTTCCTCAACTATAAAACAACTAGAAGGAAAAAGGGACAGTGAGGGAGAACTGCTCTGATCCTCAGTTCGGACCCTGACAGAGGCACCGGTCAGGTGTTTGTGCGAGTGCTCATGGAGGCCTGTGTCGCATACAGACATTTTGCTGGAAGACAGACTTGCCTTTTCCGTATTTGGTTTGATGCAGCGAATGAAGAATGGGTTGGAAGTACTAAGCGTGGCCATCAGGGAATGGAGAGAATCCTAAAAAGCAGCAAGACAAAACCCAAAGGATCAGTCAGTACAGGAGGGAAGGGGGCTACGTTTGATGTAATAGGGTCTTCATGCAGCCCTCCCATTCCTAATGTCCTTTGACTCTGCCTACCAAAACCCAATAACCCAGGAGATTCCTTCCTGTCCAAAACATTCCCACACAGCTAGTTTACTCTCACCCTGTTTACATGGCCATCCTTGTTCTCCGAGCTGTATGGCTGATGTGACGTATTTTTTAAAATCTCTCAAATTTCAAATATAGGAAACTAAAACTGTCAAACTAACAGCAGGTTTGCAGACAATCTAAGGGGCCCAGATTCACACTTGCAAGGTCCCTCCAATAAGGTTTTATTGAAATTGCCACTATACCTGTAAATGATGTGGCCTAAAAGGACACGTACACATAGCTGGAACACCAAACCAACTTGAAAAATCAAAGAACTTCAAGAACTTCATACACTTAGCAAAGTATTCTTTTCCTCTGCCACCCTGCTCAGTCTTACCATCTCACATTTTACACCAAACAGAAATCCTTGGGGCAGTGGCACTGTCTTTTTTTAGCACTATAACATTCCTGCACATTTTCAGTGCTGGACACAAAACACATGACTCCTCTTGGCTGCTGGCCTTGCTTTACCCATCTGCTCCTCCCCAGAAGCCTGCTGCTCTCTTGGAAAACGTCCTACCCTGAACTGGGAACTGACAGTCGGTCTGCGCCTCTGGGTGCCCATCTTCAGCGTCTCTTCATTGCATCGACTGCAGACTCTTTCGAAAAGGTCATAGATGAAGTCCAGCCTAAGGGAGAATTAAAAAGAATTAAAAGAAGATGCAAGACACCCACCACCGGTGAGAAGATGGTTCTCATTCTCAGCTACTGGCCTGTCCCAGTGTGAAACACCTCTTTTTTATCCCTGCTGTGCCACAGCGTGGCTGCAGGAGGCAGTTCAGCTGGGCGCTTCAGTGAGGAAATTAATACTTTCCACGTGGCTGCCCAAGCCTTATGGGCTGCCCTGTACGTCACACTCAGCAGCAAAGCCAGAAACCCTGTCTCACGCTGTCAAGCAAGATATTACACAAAGGAAGATCTTCATTCTGCACTGGCTAGGACACCTCCCTCGAGCTATATGTCCCCAGGCAAAACTACCTTGAAGGTACTCCAGCTAGACTGTGTGCTGTCCCACCCCTCCCGACCTAGGTCTCCTGGCTAGCACCCATGACATGCTCATGCAATTGCAACCACAGCCCTTCTGTGGCCAGAAGTCTTCTAGAGCTACCCTCAGCACAGGTCAGCTCTTGGGAATCTGCCACTGTTTTGCCACTCCATAAGAAACAGCACAAAGTTCTCCAGCACTTCTTGTGCCAGTTTATTGCTATCACTACTTCTAGCACAATTTCCCTTTCTGGACTGTTGAAAAAACCTGAGTCCTTCTATTATGTTGGACAATGATGACCAGGATCCTGGCTTCAAGCCCTGTGTAAAATGTTCCCCAGATGCCACTGCTGCAGTAAGGCAGCTACAAGCAGCTCATACTCTCAGCTTCCTCAGGTTGTTTCAAGGCTGCTCACAATGCAAACTCTGCAACAGGCTTCAGAGAAGATGCAATTCTGAAACAGTCTTGTCAGGCTGGAGCCCAAAGGCAATACATGACTGTGGTAAGAGGCACGTGGTAGAATTGCCACACAAAACCTTCTAGGGCTGCCATGCTATTAAGTGCCTCTCTCCTCTTACTAGCACCCACCTCTGTCTTCCAGACGTTGCTTAAGGTCAAAGTCATCTCATTTCTCTAGGGTCATGTTGTAGCACTACAATATAATATTAAAGGCCATGCCTGGTCCCACAGCGAGGGCTCAGCCTGGCTCGAGATAAGGACAGCAGCTCTCCACTAACAAGCAGGCTGGGAAACAAGCAGCCTCTGTCCAAAGGCTGCTGATGGCGTGGCAAAGAGCCTTGACTCATTCGGGGCAAATTTACCATTGTCGGGACTGGGAGGTAAGAGGAAGAAGAGGAAAGGGAAAAGAGAGGAGGGAGAATACCAGCATTGCCTGGAGGGATTTCTGTTGTGCTTTTATAGCGCATTTCAAAACTGGGACAACAGGAATACTGATTAAAGCTGTGCCTCATCTGGCATCTCCAGCTCTCCTTTCTTTTGCCAGGGCACATAAGCACAAAGAAAAGAATCAAAGAATAATGCCTGATGCTCAGACAAAAGTGACTGCTTTCTTTGGCCTTGTTGTTACATGAATATATATATTTCCTTGGTCTGGTTATTACACGGCTTAGTCCAATAGATGTGGCCACCTCACAAGCATAAGGGGGGCATACCTGCTGTCTTTCAGCATGTTTAAAATGTCATCTCGAAAGGTGTCTCTGTTCTTCTCCAGAAAGCCTCTCACATCATACAGCACCTGCAACACAGACAGAGCCACTAGAACCGCGCAGTCCAAACCAACAAGCACGTCTACATTCACGTGCCAATGCACCAGACCTCCAGCAGAGCTACACAGTAACGCTGCGGGCATGTGCCAAGAGCCAAACTTTTAGGGTCAAAGAGGTCCAGCACTCTACAGTTACAGGCACAAAGGTGGCTTTTAGCCATCAATTAAACAAACAAAACAAACACCAAACCCCTCAAAACCAGGAGCCGAGTGAAACAGCTGCAGAGAGTTGCCTGGAGCGTGTATGTGTGGACATCCTCTGCAAGGTGTGAGGTGCTCCATTCACTTCAGGAAATAACTATGCCACCCAGTGCCCTGACCTCCCAACCACTAGTGCTCAGGAGATACGGTTCTAGGAGGAGGTTAGCCCTTCTTTTGTGTGCAGGTGCTCTGCTTTGACACACCTCCATCTGCTCCACATCTCTCCTCAACAAAGAGCAGCATTTAATCTTGAAGGCTTGGAGACCTTTTCCTTTTTGCAGTAAGTATTTAGCCTTTTCTCCTCCTTGCCAAAAGTCAATTTTTCCTTGTGACTTTTACTTTGGGTTTTGTTTGTTTGTGAATGTCCAAGAAAGAGCAACATAAATAACAGAAGTAAGGAGGAGTTTGTCCCCCAAACCAAAAGTTACCTGAGAAACTCAAACAAACATCCAACCTGGAGAATTTAGTACTGGAGAAAGGCATGCTGTTTTAAGCTCATCACACTCCCTGCACTCTGGTACAGGGCACTAACTGTGCAGAAACACACAGCTGTGCGAGATATTCTTGATTTTTGGAATCTAAAATCCAGGACCTCAAGCTCAAGCCCGTCACAGATACGCCATGAACACCTACCTCCCCAGCATAATGTTTTATGCCAAACTGATGGTCTGTTACCCGAGGCTTCACGTAGTAGTGGTTGCTCTGAAATGAAAAAAGAAAGTCTTCCTATAATGCCAGTGTAAGAATAAAGTGGCTCACGTCAGGAACTCTGCCATGGCTATGACAATGCTTGGATGGGCAAGGACCTTGGCTGTTGCAGAGCCTGACCACATCTGCTGCAGTTATCTACAGCTACAAATACATTACTCCAATAAGATGGAAAAATCCAGCCCTTCAAGGCATTCGTCATGTGAGCAAAGGCTTGCAGAATCAAGGTTGGGCAGGCATGCCATGGATGAAATGTTAATTCCTGTGTGTCCGACACCTGAGGAGGCTGGGCTCCACAGAAACCATGTGGTGCAGGACAAAGGATCAGGACGCAAGGAAAATAGCAGCTTTGCAGAACACCTACACCTTTTCTTTGCCAAAGGAATATCATACCAATCTCTTGTCATCTTCTATATTTCATCTTTCTTTGCACCTCTCTTCTCCTTTTTCAATATTCAGTTTTCCTTTCTCTTACTACCTGTTCTATTCTCTCATTTTCCCCCCTCCTTTCTTTGTTCTATGAGAACAGTTAACTAAAGAACAGCCTTGCTGCTTGAGCCCCACGGTCCATCCAGCTGAGCATTCTGCCTCCAGCATGGCTACGTACGGTAGGGTAAGAACAAGGCAAGTAAATGATACTTTCATCCCATTACTCTCTCAAACTCCAGTTATTTTCACAAATTCTGCCTAACTAGTAATTGCAAGTGGATTTCTCTTTGAAATACTTGCCCATTCCACACCTGAACTCAGGCAGACTTCTTGCACCCAGAGCGTCCTTTCGCAGGGAGCTCTCAACCAGCCGCACAGGGACCTACAACTGCTTGGTTTTAAGCCTGGCTCCCATTAGTGCCATTTGCCTTCTCTGAGCCTTGTGTGACTTTTAAATCCATCACGTCTCTCCTAACTTATCTTTTCTCCACACAGCAGAGTCCCTTAAGTATAGTTTTCCATAACACTTTCCGTAGCAGACCTGTTGTTTCCCAGATCTGATACAACCTTTTCTTGAGTGGAGGGGCCCACTGCTGTACGCTCCTCAACGTGCCGGTGATGCATGGATTATACAGTGCCGTAATAATGTTTTCTGATTTTATTCTGTTTCTTTCCTGGGAATTTTCAATACTTGATCTGGGTTTTTTATTACTACTGAGCACTGTGCTGATGTTTCCATGGAACTGTCCATCACAGCCTCTGAGTCTTGCTCCTGAAGAGCAGCAATCAGCTCAGGGCCCATCATTTCAAATATGAAACTTGGACTGTTTTCCTTCAGGCATGCCATTTTACATTTATCTACACTGCTTTTCATTCATTTTACAACCCAATTAATCTCATAAGGCCCCTCACAGTCCAGTTTTGCTCAGCGAATCATCAGAAAACTGCCACCTCGGTGCTCATATGAGACAAGAGTCTTACTGGCCTCCCTTCAGTGAGTTAACTGACCACTGACATTCCGTGAATTTGCCCAATATTGAAATAAGGATTACAGGCTTATGATTTCCTAGAATACTTTCTAAAAATTAAAATAAATTTCCCACCTTTTCAGGCACAAGTAAGAAGAAGATTTTAAGTAAGATGTTGCACACTACTGTTAGTAATTCAGCTCTTTAATCTTCAAGTTCTCTTAGCAGTATTGGGTAGGTGGCTTCTGACCCTGATAATTTGTTAGTGCTATTGAAAACTTTTCCGCTGTCTTTTTCCCTTTTTATCTTGACCCCATTTCTTTGCTCTTCCCTTCCCCCACTCCAGTCATCTTTTTCCAGCCACAAACTTCCCTCTCTTCCACTTCAAACATGACTCTCACTCTCCCATGTGGGTTAGCACCCTCGTCACCTCTCCTCTCCCTCTCTTCCAAGCCCTTGTATTTCGTCCATGCCTACATGACTCCTGGTTCCTTCTCCCACCCCCTGCTGCTCCTCTTCCCAGTTGTATCAGAGGTCGTATTCTCTTAAATCTCAGCTCTGTGCTTTTCCTCCTTAAGCCTATTGCAATTCACAGAAAAGAGAGAAGAGGGCTAGTTCTCTTGTAAGGTCCTTCAGGCTGTCCAGTAACGCTGCCTAGATACCTTCCAGTGCTCTTCCAGCCAGCACTACAGAGTTTAACTGGTACAAAAACCAAAAAATGCAAACCCTAGAGCACTATCTACTTCATCATTCCTCCCTGCACTCCAACTCTTCAGCCTCTTCCATCTCTTTTAAGCTCCCTAACTGCTATCCTCTCAAAGCAGACAGAGGTGACACTATGAACGGCTTAATGAGAAGGCTACTCAGCGCACAGAAATCACCAAAAACAGCAACCAAAATGTTGTGGTGCATAAAGGAATGCAAAATAATACTGACAGTCTCATGCTGCTGTACAATAAACCATAGGTACCTTCTTACCAAGGGAACTGCATTCTGGTCTGATTATTTATCTCAGAAAAGAATAGAGAAAAGATGTAGAGGAATTCAGAAACAGTAGAAAAAAAGACAAGCTTTGAAATTTCTCCATTTGGAGACAAAATGAAGAGGTTGGGACAGTTCAGAAAGAAAATTCAAAAGAAGTGATGTATTAAAA
Organism: Psophia crepitans; assembly: GCA_013399095.1. Classification (NCBI taxonomy): domain Eukaryota; kingdom Metazoa; phylum Chordata; class Aves; order Gruiformes; family Psophiidae; genus Psophia; species Psophia crepitans. The sequence goes on from VWZZ01007592.1 coordinate 524,368, forward strand.
ATATTCTTAAGTTCTATGTTAAAATGTAACAACATACCAACAGCAATAAAAAAGGTAAATCAGGCATTCTCATATACCTTGACCTCTAATACAAGGGAAAGCCACAGCGGACTAAATTGAAGGCGTCAATTTAAGCCTAAAGAAAGAAAATATTTCCACAAAACTATGCATTAGTAGCCAACCAGAAGTCATTGCTATTGTACCCAATTTGTAGTCATGAGTATTGCTAGTAGAGTTAGATGCAAATATGAAAAATGAGAATATCTGAATCTATGCCAATAAAAAAAAATGTTGGATAAAGGATACAAATTTGTATGTTTTCAGTTTTGGACAAAGCCTGAATTAGAGGACTAGGAAACACATTAGCAGATAATGTTCTTGCTAAAGTAGTAAATTATTCCAGAAGTCCATGCTACAGGGTTTAATTTGCTTTGTTTTCAGTCTGTTTGCTGTTAAGAACGGTGTGTTGGCCGTACCAGAGACAGGGTAAGATGTTGCTACAGTGATCTCATTGTGCGTTCTGTGTCCCCAGGATAACTTTCTGACCTGCACAAAAAACCCTTCTAACTCCTGTGTCCAGAATACAAGAGGAGGAAAGAATTTAAATAATTAGGAACAAAAAGAGAGCTTTCATTAAAAGTCATGAGACAAAAGCTGTCCCCAGCCCCAGGAGACAGAGATGTGACTTGCTGTGGAGCAGACTCCTGTGAGTCAGCTGGCAGGAGAAACCCATGCCCGCCACGCAGCCACATCCTGTGCCTGGGGTGCTGCCTCGTGTCCTGTCGCAGACCAGCAGAACCTGACCCCATCACATGATACAAGCTCATATCTTCTCTATGCACAGCCTGTGGAAGGCACACTCCCTCTTCTTTATGTGCACAAGAAACCATTTGCAGGTTTCTCCACAGATTACTTTTGTTCAGTGCAGACTTATTAAACACTCACAGCATCGGGTCTAAGGCATATTAAATTTCCTGCACAAAGCACATATTTTACATCAACAAAACCTTCACTTTCAGTTTTGAAATGCTGATCATTTGCCTGCTGGGTTATTTTCTTACTTACCATATGCTGGCTGTGAAGTTTTTCCAGAAGGGTGTTGTCTGTGCCTTTGGGGAATCGACTCTCTTCGTTCACCAAAGCCAGTAGACCCAGTTTCTACAGCCAAACAATAAACGGGCTTTTACAGTCAGCAAAAGCTCTAACTACACAGCACCAAGCCAAGAACTGGAGATGCAGACAGCACACTGAGCAGTAACCCCTGAGTTATAACTCGCAAACTGAAAGCAGAATTCTAGCCAGTTAATGCATTCAGCAAGTAGAACATAAGTGGAGATTATCAAAAATTCACATTAAGGTTTTACTTCAACGCTGCTCCCTGACTAAAACTATGACACCATCCCTAAGCTTGCTCTCAACAATGAGCAGAGATCTGCTTTCTTGAGCCAGGACTATGGCTAGAAACCGCTCATACTTATGACAGGTCATGATGGGAAGAGGATCTAAGCAACTACCTGTTTTTAAAACCAGGAACCCCCAGGGAAGGTCTCAAGACAACCAGCTGTCCCCATTGTGGTCCCTGGAGAGTGTCACAAGTAACTGCTCACCTTCTCGATGAGGTCCAGGCACTCTGCATTATCCATCCAGTCAATGGCTTCCCAGTTTATCCCTTCCCTGACAGTCAAGAACAAACAGAACAAAGATGTGAAATGAAGATCCAATGCCCTGAAGTGTAGGAGAACAGAAGTAGCTGAGCATGGCAGCTGTCCTAGGATTCAAGACAATTTGCAGGAATTAGACTTTGCCATGGCTGAAGAAAAAGAATAGGACACACAATGCACTGCTAACACAAGGAGATGAAAGTAGGAAACAGCCTTTCTTATCCATCCCAGCAATTGAGACTGATGCTCATGCTCACTGAACAAATTCCACACCAAGCACTAAGAAATCATAGTTGCTCTCAGTTGCTCTTTCAGGAGCGCTGAGCATCAGCCCAAGTGGTGGCAATGATGGACAGTTTGCTACCGCTTCAAGAGTCAACTGCTGATCCACCAATCTGGAAAGCAGGCCCGAAGCACAACTGCCAGAAGACTGAACCAGGTCTTCATAGGTCCACCAGAAGAAGAGGTAGGAGCAACTTTTCAGGGAGGGTTTTGAAGAGGATGACAGAGATAAGCTTTGTCCTGACATGCGGGGGATCTACAGCTTGGCTCTGCATCTTTCAGAGTGGGAGCTGATGTAGGTTCAACAGTGCAACAAACGTGCTTTGAAAATCGTCCTTGAAATTCCGCAAATCTGTGCTGAATGTGTTTTCCCACTCTTACCACCTTCTTACGCTCCCATAACACAGGCCGTTTCTGTTTTCAGAATTCAGAGAAGCCTGGGAATAACTCTTGCTCAAGAATCCAAGGAAGACTACAGGCCATGTGTGAAGCTACTTACTGACATTCTGATACAGACACCTTTCAGGTGAAGGCTAACGTTTTGAAGATAGTGAAGTTGTTGTCTACAGACCCTTCAGCCTAGGCTTCATACCTGCAGGTTCAAAGCATTCAGAAACCTGTGGGCAATAGTTGGAAGCAACAAACTGGAATAATTTCTGAAGAATGGAAAATGTCTATCCCCCACAGGAACAGAACATCTTATCCGCTTAATGACAAAAATTATCAGTTCACATTGTTTCAGATTTTTGCAACAATGGGTGTTGGAGAGGCCATATATTGTTATAAAGTGACCCCCTGGATTCCTTCTAAGAGCAAGAAGTAATTTCAGAATTGAAGGGAGCAGTTTTTCCTGAAACAAATCAAATCACAAATGAATCAAGTTGTGTCTAGTGCCAAAGACCTCTTGTCTAATCGAATGATGAAATACATGGAGCTACTTACTAAACCTGAGGAAGCAGAGTTGATACTGTGAAAGATGAGCTTTAATCACATCACCACAGAGTAACTTGATGAGTAGTCAATAATAAAATTTTCTCATTCTTTCCAAAGTACAGCCACAGAACTTAAACTCCTATGTAATCATCGGGAAAAAACCTTTTGTCACGACGATACCATTCTTAACACAAGCTTCCTGCAGTGGTGGAATTGGCCTAAGTGAGTGCATAAATAGCCTTGCAGTTTTGCAATCTTTAGAATTTCATGAATTGCCTATTCAGCTGTCTCCCTTTACAAGTCTGCTCTCATTTGCCCTCACTGACCCTATTCAATTGCTTCATTCACAAACACAAAGGCTTCTGTTTCAGAGCAAGAACTGAAGTATTTGTCTAGCAGCCTTCTCTAGAAGAAGAAATACTCTAGAACATCCCAGGTACTTCACAAAACACAATCCGATATGAATCCCACAGAAGAGAAACAGCTGTGCAGAAGGCCCCATGCTCTTTAAGCTCAGGAATCAGCCTGATTTGAATCTCCTTACTGAGGAAAAAAGCCCTTTTCACAGCATAGGAGTCTCTAGAACAGAAAGAGCTGTCAGATATCTATCCATCTATGTTTAGGGACTTGACTTTTTGCACACCAAGATTCCACCAACATAACACCACCACTACCTTAGGTAACTCATTACTGAAGCTAGTAATAAGGCCCGTGACCATGTGTCCTAACACGTTAAAGCCCCAAATCTTCCCATTCAGCTGAGAGACAGAAGGGAACCTGGACTTTCTAAATACTTCTAAATAGTACAAGGGAGAAAGCTTTTGCTTGGAGACAAGCAACCTATGCTGCCAAAGCACACGGACAGCATATCCACAGTCAGGGTTGCACTAAGGCTCAGCTGCCTCTCCTGCCTTAGCAGTCGGGACTGGACAGCACAGAGGAGGAATGATGTCCTCCATTCTACTGCCCACAAAAGCAATAGGGTGCCATGGCCTCCATTTGTCACCTGTTGTACTCCAGCTGCTCCAAGGAGAAGATGTGTTTGTTGAAATATTCCTGGAGTTTCTCATTTGCATAGTTAATGTTAAACTGCTCAAAACGATTCACCTGTAAGAAGAAACAAAGATTATAAAACTTAACATTCTTATCTCTGGACTCTAAAAGAATCTGCAACAGCGATGGGGAAGGTGCAAGGCCTGGGATAGAGCCAGAGATCATAGAGACAAGGGGTCTCGGATGGACATAAGGAGGACAGGATGGGGAAGCCCACTAGGAGAACAGCTTTTGTGGCTCATGCAAGGTTAATTCAGTAGGCCTAAATAGTACCAGAGGATTCTAAAGACAATCACATTTCTCATCTTCTTAGGAAGAAAGAAAGGTAATTCCCTAAGTGTTAGGTCACTGGGCTTTCTGTTCTGTGAAATACCTGAGCAGTCACTATATAGCTGCTCAACATACATCCCTCATCAGCTGCAATCAGAAGCATTACACACAGGATTCTAACACAAAGCGAAACAGATGTAAACAAACAACATGCATGTAGGAGTTGGACATTTTATTTGTATACAAGTCAAAAATTCAGTATTACCTATCACAGCACTTCTGCCTAGGGTCTGTGTCACAAACCAGATCTTGAACATCAGCCTGCATCAATACAGGTGGCAGAAATGGGCAGCTAAATATACCTTGCTGCTCCCAGAGGGAAGTGGCAGTGGAGAAACCCCAGAATACCCTACACTAACCTAAACAGGACACGAACCTACCAAAATTCCTTCCTATATGCACTGACATCTCCAAAATCAACCCACTCTGCAAAAGACAAAATCCTGACCTGAAAGTTCTCGAAGCCAAAGATATCCAGGATGCCCACAGACTTAAAGTTTTCCTTGCCTTTGATCTTCGTATTGATTTTGCTAATGAGCCACGAAAAACACTGGGAATACAGCGCCATAGAGAGGGAGTCCCTGGAGTCAGCTGCCTGTAAACGCAAAGAGAAAAAATGAGTCACAGGGAGAAAAGAAGGCATTAGGGGCACCATCAGTCTCTGCGGGATTTCGGGTTCCTCTGCTCCTCTTTAGACATCTCAGCCTCTGTACTGGTTGTGCACGGTGTAGTATTTATATGTACAGTCAACATCCAAGTTTGCAAATAGCCCAGCCGCACACAAGTGTACCATGTGTACCACCTTTGGGTAACTGAACTTGAGAGGCTGAAGGAAGTAGCAAAATCACTGACATCTTTTGGAACAAGTGCTGGGGCAAGGAAGGTGGCAAAATGCCTCCTGACTGAGCCCACAGCAGTCATCTGTATCACCTGAGCCAAGATTCGCAGTGACAGGCAAGGTATCTCGGTTCAGTACTCCTAGCAGAGCTGGCAAACAGTGTCCGCTCAGTTTTTCAAAAACTGGTAGGGCAGGATTTAATAGGGTATTCTGCCACCAAGTTAGCCTCCAAATCCCCTCTCCAAAACTTCCCTGCAAACAGCAATATCTTACTGGAAGCCAGGGTGGGCCATTCAACAACCAGAACATGTGCCCCAGAAGACCATGGGTTGAGAGACCCTTCTGGAGCTGACCCAACATCCCATACAGTGACATAAGCAAGTGTCAGAAGTGGGAAAAAACCCTTAAATTGAGATCAGTAACAGGCAGTAGATAATTGGGTGTATGTAAGTGTGTGGATGAATGTCCCAAACTGAACTTCTGAAATCTCAAGCAAAAGCCTGCTACTTGATAGCTGTAATAGGAATGGGTTGGTTGTAAGTTTTGATGACACTTAGGCTAAACAAAAGTGGCACACCCCAAATCCTCCAATTAATAGAGACGTGAGACAACCACAAATTACGAGGCTGATTGCATGCTGTTCTTCTGCACTATTTAGATTGGAAAACCAGGGCTTAGAGTTCTGGAAAGAAGAGGAGGCCAGAAATAAGTGTTCCCATACAGAAGACAGTATCCCAGAGAACAGAAAAAGGGGCCAGGAAAGATGACAGTAAAGCTCTTTACTGGAAGAAAGATGCTGGAAGTGGGGAAAGATCCTGGAGATCAGAGACATGTGGAGACAAATGTGAGGGTATGCCCAAGGGCTTTGGCTGGTAGTTCCTGAGGCTGATAACTGCAAGGAGCTACACAACACGAACCAACACAACTTTCTGCCCGACCCTCCTGGACAAGCAGCAACCTCCCTGCTCGGAAAATAAGTTCACATCTAATGGACATAATGTTGAGAGATAAGTGAGAAAGTATGTGAAATAACCAAGTAGGGTAAAAGCTATAATCTTGTCCTTTCATAAGTAAACGGCAGTATCTACATCAATTACGGGTTGTTTAGTGTGTTTCACCTGTGACACCAGGCTAATTCCTTCAGTAGGCCTGATCAGCAATGACAGAGGTATTCTAAATGCACCCTCATCCTCTTCAGCTTTACAAGCCTGAATAACATGCCCTCTCCTGTTCTGCTTTGCTAATGGTACAGCTGCCTCTGAATCCTCCCAGCCCATCTCGGCAAGCTCCTGAGGATCATCCAGCCTGCATGATCCTACTTTTTATCCAATGTCACTGTATTTCTCCCCCTTTCTTTTCCTGGATAGGACTTCCTCTCCAGCAGCCCAAAGCCTAGGACACACAGCAACCTCTCTTCTCCGCAGAAGAGAACATTTCAAAGCATGGGCACACATGCCTGTTCTGGGTATTTCTTCTCTCCATCAGACAGTCTGTCTTGTCAGTTGGGACTGAGAAAGCCCTCAAGGCCATGCCTCTGTATTTTCTCTGGCTACACAGCAAGTTGGACTCATTTTCCGGGAACAGGACTTCCCCATCCAGCTGTAAGCAAAACCACGTTCCCCACAGTATGGCTCAAAAGAGAGGCTCAAAGGCTCCTTTCATCCTCCCAGCTTTGCCTGCCTTCAGGCTAGTTCATCCATTCAGTCCACTGAAATGTCAAAGCTCAGAGGGGCAACGAGCCCGCTACACAACGAGAAATCCCTGGCAGCTCTATCAATGCCTTCCCGCAACGACGAGCGGGAATAGGTGGGCACAGCACGAGGGCTCAGGCGGGAACGGTCTTTACAGGCCCGGTGCTCAGTGCAACGGGCTCACCTAGGCAAGGGAGCTAAGTGGCAGCATCCCCTTGCTATAACAATTTTCTTGCAGTCTCAGCACTTCACTGGGCTTCGAGCAGTAAGTGTGGGGTCCAACACAGGCAAATGTCAGGAATAGCTATACTGTTGGGGAAACCTCTGTTTGGGGCGACTCTAGTCAATCCTACAACTATGCACTGTTGCTCTGGACTGCGTGGAGTGTCTCTGGCATTATTTGTTATCCATCCTTGTGCGCTGATACAGAAAGATGTGGCTCATTTAGGACAGACAGCTCAGAAGAGGAATCGTGGTACTGGATGCTGAGGATATCTTCTACGACTATAGGTCGAAAAATAATGGTCATGCAATTTCATTGCAAGGAAAGGTCACAGACTCTGAAAAAAGACACCATTTCTTAAAGGCAAAGCTTAGTTTGTGCTATATTAGCAGATGTGTTAGGCAGCAAGAAACAACTACTCTGCTGAAATAAGCACTGTTGAGACTTCAGCTTGAATACGGTGTCCAGTTATATACACTCTACTTTTTGAAAGACATGGGAAAAGAGAGACAGAAGAAAGGATTTAAAAAATTGCTTATAAGGAAACAGTGAAGGAACTGGACTGTTTAGCTTATAAAAGAGAACACCACATGAAAAACTTCACAGAAGTGGAAGCTTGTAAGGTGGACAGCTGGGATGTCAAAGGTAATCTAAATACGAGGAAGATCTTTCCAGCTCCAGACTCCACTGCAGCTAGAGCAGGATACTACTTAAAGAGGCTGTGAAATTCCTTCCATGGGAAATCTGAAGGAAAGTTAGACAGACATCTGTCAGGGAGAGCCTACTAATTCTGCTTTCTCTGCTAATGTAGGGAGTTGGATTGAGAACTCTCTGCAGTCCATGCCAGCACAAGATTTCCATTACAGATGTTAATTTTGTTATAACACAATGCTTATTCCATCCTAGTAATATTATTCCTTGTTTCCCAGTGTCTTGCATTTTGTTAATGACAGAAGATTTTCTACAGTGAGGGGACCCAAAACACCAAGAGTGCCCTCAAGTGATCAGCAACGCCACAAGTTACAAGTTAGTAGGCACAACACTGTCAGGAACCACAGAGAAATGTAATAGATAAGCAGGACTGGCTCCAGCACACAGTATGTGTTCAGAAGATGTGAACTACGTATCAGTTTATTTGGTCCTCCTTTGCTGCTGTACGGATACACAAAGAAGCTACTGTGGGGTAACAACCTACCATCTGCCGGATGTTTCGTGGTAACTGGGTGCAAGCTTTTATCTTCCAGTAAATGCAGCATAACCTGGGAGTTCTGCGAGGTAAAAGCATGCACACGTGCAACTACCACAAAGCATCTGATGCACCTTCTGCATGACGCACACAGATCGATTCCTGGTGAGTGAAGGTGACTTAAAACCAGTATTGTGCATTGCCAGTTGGTGAACTCCCCTGTAAAGCCTAAAAAGCAGACGCAACATTGGGACCTGAACTAGCAGTAAGGGCAAAATACTTGAGGACACAGCTGAGCACCTAGAGGGTGTAAGAGGAATCCCTAAACTTGAATGGATGATCCAAGAGGGAGGCAGAGGGCCTGGAAACGCAGAAGTGGCAGAAGCAGTAGTGTACACTAGGACACTTACCTGCTCCACAGTGAGAGGGGAGCTGATCTCTTCCCCACGCAGAATCATGGACCTCTGTGTCAGTACTTCAGAAAGCTGGAAGGCATCTAAGCCCAGGAGGTCACTGGCGATGTTCAGCACTAATAACAAAAGAGAACTTTTTTTTTTTTCCTGCATAGATCCCCGTCACTCATGGGGGATCCATATTCCGCAGCTCAGGGAGGAAATCCCAGGGATGAGGCAAGTGACTAAGCCCCAGCACAAAACGCACTCCCTTTCCTTAATTCCCTGTGCATACCCAAAGCTGTAGGCTCACATATCCCGTCTGAGGCAGGGGGAGCACCCGTTATGGGCCACTCATATAAGTCAGCCTTTCTGCTGCCAGCAGGAAGAGCAAAGCACTGTGTAAAGCTGCGCACCAGCAAAATATTTATAGAACGACAAGATCTGTTTTCCTAAAGGCACAATAGTGCAGTTTGAGCGTGGGATTGCTAGACTCGGATGTCAAGAAGACAGGCAATCAACTTACGACTTGAAGCACTTGTGATATATATTTATTGCTTCTGTCCAGGGATTCACATCATCAGACCAGCTCCGACTGGATAACTAACAGAGTGCACACCAGCAGATGCTTCAAAGGATGATGTGGGAAAGTCTGTAACAGGCTGCTGTTATCTCAGACTCCTCCCTGTTCCTGTTTCTTCCTGCTCTTTCCACTCAGATGAAAAATTGTGAGACTGTGGACTCAGTCTGAGAGCATCCAGGAGAACAAATGGGTCACAGGGCCACAGCACAACTAAATCATACTGGTACGCTGGAGCCATGCACCCTGTGGCAATGCTTTAGCAGGGTTAATCTGCAGGGAATCTGCTGGCAAAGGCACTGCAGACCAGCATAGCAGAGGGCGAAAGAATGACGGAGTGAGCTTCGCTGGGGGCCTTAATGGGCTTTGCGTGGTTTGCCGAGTTGGTGGGGTCCCACTTACCTGCTTTCGTTGTAACCTGGGCCCCTCCAGCTGTCATGAATTCAACATTTCCCAGATGAAGTGTGCCAGAAAGGAGTTTGAAGATGTCTCTGATTTCTTCAGTGCTGAAGTCCACCACCTTCATGGCAGTCTATGCAAGACCATACAGCTAATGTTGGCTGTATGTACAGCCACAGTACAATGCAACCACCACACTCATGTCCATAGAAGATGTGAAAGTCAAAATTATAGTCATCGTGAATCAAAGTGAAACTGGGGATGGCACAGCCCCTCTCTCAGCTATACATCTGTCAGTGATCTTCGCTGTCTCCCATTCTCTCCTTCATTTACCCCATCCCCACCTTAGGCAGGTAGGACTTTGCTGTTGCAGCTGCCTGTCTGTCACAGGAAGAACGTGCTTGTGCCTGTGTGAGGAGATGCTTCCCTGAACCCTGGCAGTAGAGGTTACAAGTATCACTGGACTGCTTCCACATTCTGCCTTACTGTCTTCCCTGAAGGACAGATCCATATAATATACTTAATTTACTCTGATCCATGTAACTCCCTTAATTTACTCTAGCTTATAATAGTAGATTTATGCAGCAAGATTTAAACCCAGGCTTTTGGCATTAACTGCTAGAAGGTTAGAAGCAGGTTACCAGGTAATGAAGAGGTATGGCACATTCCCTGTGTCTTAGTGCATGCACGTGAGGCAAGTTCTTGGGCATAAACTGACTTTGAGAGGTAGGACCTACTTTTCATGTATTCACCCTGTTAGGGCTCTAGTTCCTATCTTTCCTCCAGGCCTCTCCTCAGCTGAAGTATAAACGCTATGTTACCTTTGAAACCTCTGCTGCACAGGAGACATTTCTTTCCCTTATATCACACCTAAGCAGGAGCTATTTAAATCCTAGGCTGACCCCTCTCACTTTGCCTATCTGGTTTCACCTACATTATTAAAGCCCCCAGGCTGATAACCACTTATCAAACAAAACATGAATTGCATATTCATCCGGCTAAGCCCATAGCCTCTGGTAAAGTTACAGACATCTGTTGAAATCTGTGCGGTATTTCAGAATGTGCCATTTGCACAGGTGATAAAACTTTACCAGAACATTTCTGGAGAACACTACCTTCAGACCAAACTGCTCCGCTTCTAATGGTCAGTGTGAGGTTTCCTGCATCAGGCTATCTAGAGGGGCTCCCAGGAACCATTAAGTGATGGGAGGTGGCATTCATGCTCCCCAAAGTCTCCATCATTCTAAACTATTATTCATCCTTGACTGTTTCCCAAATTCCCCCATCTCTGCACACTAAAAACAGTCTTGGAGCCTTGGTTTTACCATAAATAGGTAGAGCTGAGTTTCAGACTCTGAACACCAAATTTTGACTTCGTGCAAATAAATTCTACCTGCGAGAGCTAGACCCTGCAGCACGTTTAGCCCATGAGACTGTGCCCAGAAGTTCAGAAGAAGTTACGATAGGACTCACCATGACCTTACTGAACATCTCTACATCATTCAAGTTCTCATCAGTCACACAACCAGACTGGCTCAAGTAGCGGTAAGTCTCTGGCTCAGAGAGGGAGAGGCTCTCTGCAACAGATGAAAAAGAGGAGAAAGGCAACAATACATTAGCAATCAGTCTTTTCATTCTATGATCTTGGTCCCCAAAACCAGTGTGTATGTTTACCATAGGGAGAGTTCACCTGCACAGATTCCACATCCCCCAGAAGCCACACCTAGAGTGAATGCACTGGGGAAAGGGGAAGAAGAGGGTGTGCAGTAGGATAGCTTGCATATAGTATGCAAAATGATTTAGGAGAGTCAAATCCAAAACTGCAGAGTCACAGAAGAATATTTCAATACTGAACTGACTCAGAAAAAAAAAATCAAAACAACAAAAATGAAATCAAACCTCAAAGTTTACAGAAAAATAGTCTTAACTATGGACGTGCAGTAGTGAATTCTAAATTAGGTATCACCACTTCAGCCAGAGCTCAGATAGTCACAGTAAGATTTTTTAAGACATCATCTCAGTGCTGCGCAGCAGTCAAAAAGTGAACACAATTCAGTTCCTTCGGTTTTAGAAGGAACACAGAACTAAACATAAAACCACAGTTAGATCTCCATACATATCGGCAGCACAACCACATCTTAAATGCTATCTGCAGGTATGATCCCCCATTTTGAAAAGGATAGGGGAGAACTAAAAGATCTATGGGGAAAGGCAATAAGGACGCTCAAGAGACAGAAGCACACTACAGATGGGGGAAGTGAAGCAGCCTGGTACACCTGCTTGGAAAGGGAGATGGGAAAAAGTGATGGAGTTCCACTGAAGAGAATAATCTGGTTTGTATGCTCTCCCTAAGTACTTGCTGATAACCATGGTCCCCACAGTTTCGCTTGGCTTTAGATGGATCTCTGAATTAACCCATGGGGCCATTCCTGCATGAACTCCCTAGAACTGAAGCCCTGCTTCCTTCCACTCCGTGTCAGGCCTAACTCTTCCATCTGGTTATTCTCACACACACACACACAGAGAATAAAGCATAAAGAAATTTCCCAGTCACTCAAAACCTGAGTGCACCTGTAACACGTTCCTGCCCGCCTGTCGGACCTCTTCGGCACGACCATCAGTGCTCAGCAGTGCCTGGGGCAGGTGCACACAAATGTTGTTCAGGGTGTGCTGCAATACAAGGAGGACTCTTCCACAGCCTGCAGCTGCTGCTTTCTTTGCATGTCCTCTTCCAGACCCACCTCTCTCTTCACCATGTACAGAGCTATAAACCCTTTGTTCAGACACTAGGCATGTTTTGACTCTAGCCCAGCCACTACATCGCTGGTCTTTCCAATTCTTATCTCTCCTATTACCTATACTGAAGGTTTGTTGTAGAGGTATGTCTGTAGTCCAACCTTTGAACTCCTTGAGCAGCTCCCATCAGCATCTGAATCAAGACTCTTTACTCTTCCTTTGCCTCTAGCCAATTTCATTTTCCCCCCTCGCTTTGCACAGACTTTTCCCTCCAGCTCAGAATGCCTGAAGTGTCTTTTCTCATATATCATTTCTGTCATCCTCAACCTCTTTCTCACAACTTCCCTTTGTTTCCCAAGAAATTACTATACGGCCTTCAAGAAAAAGTTATATATCAAGTACCTGAAATATCCATGCTCTAGTTGACTTACACCCGCTTCACATCTGGACTGGAAAGGGGACAGAGCCATACCCCAGAAAATTAAATTACCTTTCTCCTCCCCGCTCACACCAGCTAGCAGAGCATAAAAGATGTGGTAATTCCTCTCTCCAGGGTTCTGGTGTACCACTCTGTTCTGAAACAAAGAATACAGGAGTAGCCAGTAGAAAGAGACAGCACTTGTGTTTGTAAAGGCAACGAAAGGACCAGGATACAGGTAAATCTCCAGGGCCAATGCACAAGAGGGCCTTCTTCCAGTTTAGTGATGGTGTTGTCTAAATACACTCTACATCAAGATCGTGTCACGTGTGGTTGTGCAACTGAGCATATACAGACTTTCTTGAACTCAGAGAGTGCATGCACGGACAAACTGAACCATGTCAGTTCTGGCTCTGCTCCTCAGTGAGCTCCTGAGTCCAAAGTAAACTACATCAGAGCAGAGATATCTGCGTTTGGCGTTGTACTCCCATATTCCTCACTATGGAATTGAGTCTCCACGAATTTGTTCTCTCTCCCTTTCCCCTTGGTAAGCAGCTTTTCATTGGAGTCTCTCTGTAATGCACGGCATTTATCAAAGACAGGAGAACAGGCACTGATAAATACAGAGCATTGTTCCTTCACCATCCTCTTCCTCAGCTGGGGCAGTCACAGTAGTAACACCTAAAGAGCTAATAGCTATGTGCTGTGGTGGAGGCAGCATCATCCAGGAGATCTGGCACTGCCTCAGCATAACATGAGGAGAGGGCTCACCCAACAGTCAGTAGAGGTGATACCTACCTTTTCCAGTAAATCTGAACAGCATGTTAAGGAGAAAACATTCAAATGGCATATGCACAGATCTCCTGACAACTGCCAAAGAATCTTCTAGATGCACGGGGATGAACCGTGTAACATGCAACAAATCATTAAATAACTGACATTTTGGGAAGCAGGCAAAGAGCAGTCCCAAACATCATCTCGGATCCTCCTCACTACTCCTTGTCCAAGGAGGTATTAGTTGCCAAAGAGATATTTAAAAGGGCGGGGTCAGATAGAGCATAGGACTTTCACAGTGGCGAGGCAACCTAACAAAGGGTGAGCCACAATAGGGACACCTAGAAAGATTAGACAGGCCACTCTAATCTGAAAGGCTGTATTGCACACAGCAAGTCTTGCATCAGTTCTCATTGCTTCTGCAAGAGACCACTATCTTTAACCTACCGACAGCACAAAGAGCAGAGACTAAACAATCCAAGCCTGTTATTTACAACGGTGGTAAATCCATCTGACTGCTACTCCAGTGGAAATTAGTGTGGTTTGCAGTCATCAGCAGCTTTGACCATCACATCAAGAAATGTAGCCAGGGCAGCTTTAGCTGCCTCATGTAGACAAAAAAATACATCAAAGCCCATGGGAGAGGGGTACGTGAGCAGACGGGGAAGAAAGCGGTCATGGCACAACATAATTCAACTATATCCAGTCTTCCCTGTCCTTGTTGTCACTGGAACAGGCTCCCCAGGGAAGTGGTCACAGGGCCAAGCCTGTCAGAGTTCAAGGAGTATCTGGATGATGCTCTCAGTTATATGATTTAGTTTTAGGTAGTCCTGCGAGGAGCAGGGAGTTGAACTCGATGATCCTTATAGGTCTCTTCCAACTTGAGGTATTCTATGATTCTGGTTCCAAGGCCCACTGGAGTGGGCAGCCCACAACAGGGAGTCATAACTGGCCCTCTAAATTCCTGTTCTCCTCTGCATCCAAATATTGTGCAGACTCTTAGCTTGGTCTCACTTTTCTAAATCATTAATTAATTGGCACAGCTAACATAAGGGAACAATATTCTGGGAAAAATAGGATGGAATCAACACGAGGGATGATCTCCCTAGGTAGCACATTCTAGGCATTAATGTATCAAGTGTTGTGACTGCCAAAGTGAAAAGCCAAACTATGTCCCTACCTAATGTAGTACCTAGACAAAAGGTTTCTACCGAGTTAGGTGCTGCAGAGCCACAAAACAAACGTTTCTTCCCTCTTTAAGTTGCAAATTTGCCCACAGTTATAAACTGGTTTGGAGAAACTGTGATGAGGGATTTCCTGACCCACTGTGAGCTCCTCCTCATCTTCACTCATTCCATCCACTTCTGGTCCACTGAAGAAAAGGATACAGTCAGTTACTCGTCCTCCCTGGATGTGTCCATGTTGAGAGAAATGCAGCTGGATGAACTTGCCAAAGCGGCTGGAGTTGTTGTTATAAACTGTCTTGGCATTTCCAAAGGCCTCCAGAATGGGGCTGCAGAAAGAAGGCAATGAAGATATCATCGGTGATTTGATACTATTACAACAAAGTGCGTGCCCAGCCTCTTGCCACTTGCACAGCGTGCACTGCCCCGTGAGATTAATTCGTTACAGCACCAGACCGGACAAGCAGGAAGAGCTCACGGGCAAGGAAGGATGGCAAGAGCAATTTAACACACTGCTAGATAAATTTAAAACCTTTGGGATTGGAGTTAATTAAATCAGTCCCCAATCAGTATGGGCAGCTGGTGTTCACGCTGTCAAGGGCATTCCCCACCAACGTGGCTTCAGGAAATGAAAGGTGGAAAGACCCAGTCAGGTTATGTGCTTAACCCAGCAGCGTCCCGTGAAACGGGCTTGGGGTTTCTTCCAGGATTTTCAGATGCATCAGACATAGGGGGCAAACATTCTGTAGCTTTAAACCACACACTTCTTTGTTTCTGTTTCTACCTTTGAAAGACAAGACACTATAAACCATCTCTTAAAATTACAGGCAAATATTTTCAAGCTAACAGACAAACACAGTACTAAATTGATTTGTTTGGTACTAAAATTTGATACTGGAATGCACAAACCCTTGTTGTTACTTAAATCTTGCTGAGGTCGATAGAAGCCACAGGGTTTCCAAGCAGAGGGAATATACACACATTATACATTTGAAAACTTCATTCTGAGAGTGCTACAGCATCCACTTTGGGGAAAAAAAAAGCTGCAAAAAAAGCCACCCTATGACCAAACTTCAGATGGGTATTGAAGTGAAGAATTTTGTCTCCTGGTCACCTTCCTGCCCTCAGAAGGTTCACACAACATGGAAAATGGTGAGATAAAATGCAGCTTGGTTCTTGCTCCACCGAACAGTACAGGGAAAAAGCCTAATTCAAACTGACACACTGAATTCAGGATTAAAATACTCACTTTTGCAATTTAGTCAATTCTAAAATAACTGAAGGCCTGAAAAGCAAGGAGTCACAGAGATGCTACACAAACAGCCTCTGTGTGGTCATGTTTGATTTTAAAACATACATAGTTTTTAACAAAAATCATTGCTGTTATTACCCTGAGAAATACTGGCTTTTTAAACATCTCCATCGATCCGCCGTGCAGTTCCACTGGAGACAGGGGCAGATACAGGATTATTCACAAGTTAATGATTATAACATGACAAATAATCACAGCTACAGACACCACTGGAGTTTGCCAAAAGCTTCAGACCCTGCAAGTGTTAGCTAAGTGAGAGCTGTGGTTGTGGGAAAGGTCCCAAAACCTTCCAGAAATTTCAGGCAGTATTTTCCTCATTTTTCTCTTGAAAATATCACTTCAAAGCAACAAAAGCATAGAAACGAAATTGCGGTTAGAATACCTTACAACCATAGAAATCCCAGCCATATACATCTTTGGGCACAGATCAGGAGGTAAGTTCCTTGCCCTGGAGAATTTGAACTCCAAGACCTACGCCTCAAACAAGTATGTAAATCAGGACATTGCACAGGAATACCCCACTGAGCACACCAACGCCATGAATCAACACGAATTCATGGGGACAACCAGAAAAAGGGAGGACAGGTTTATGTTATATGACCACCACAGTTGCAGTGAGAGTGCAGTAACCACCCAGCCAATCTTTATGGCTCTAAATCATGTGAAATTAGATAAGCAAAGCACAAGGAAGCATCCTTACAGTTTTCTTCGGCAATGGGCTCGCACACATGCGTGCGGAAGCCTTTCGGGGATGGGGGAGGAAAGGGGCACGTGGGTGTTTGGGGCTGGCGGCCGCTGCAGGGCAGGAGGGTGGGTGAGCTGGCGCAGCCAGGAACGAGGGCGGGTGCCTGGCCCAAGCAAACTGCCCGCGCCAGCAGGCACGTCACAACGTGGCATTTGATGCAGCAGTGGACCGTACGAGGCAGAGCGGCACATCGGGAAGGTGATGCTGGCTGCTTGGCTGGGTGTGGGCAGGGTGTGTTGCAGGACTCAAAACGATGGGAACCAGTTTCAGCAGGGCAGCAGAAAGCAACGCTTGGGTTTTAGAAATCATAGTCACAGAATGGTTTGGGTTGGAAGGGACCCCAAAGCCCATCTAGTTCCAACTCCCCTGCCATGGGCAGGGACACCCTCCACTAGACCAGGCTACTCAAAGCCCTGTCCAACCTGGACTTGAACATAGAATCAATCACTGCAACATATTTTGCAATACTGCAAATATTGCAACAGCTCCAGGATTCAGATGTATAGCTGAAGACAAAAACAAAGATTCAAAGATTAGAGGGATGAATAAAAGGAAAAGTGACTATGCTGTCAGCAGTGTCACCCAACATGGAGAAGGGAGCTTCAGAGTCAAGCAAACAAGAAAAAAAGCTAAAAGGAAAGTTAGCGGCACCTTTAATGGGCTGATGGATATGGACTGATGGATACTTCCAAGGAAACAGACCAAATCACCAGTGCCAAGGGAGTTTTCAGAGCCTGATTTCTGAGAGATGCACCAAGCATGAACAGTACAACACGCAAGCAAATGACAGAAAGCTCATGGAACGCTTTGCTTACAATGCTGTCTGAGATGGAGAAAGAATCCAGCATTGTTCCTGGGTGTGTGCTGGGGTACAAGGACGGAAAGCTGCCACAAGCTAACCCAAGGAGGGCCAGCGGCAGAGCAAGTGAGGTTGAACTGCAAACATATGAGGTAGGCTCATTAGGGGTGGCAGCAGCTTCTGGCTCTGGGCCAGGTCTTCAGCTTCTCTTCTTCAGGGAAAAGGTAGCAAATCAAACTCTCCTGCACTTGCGTTGCAGTAGCTCACGTAGCACTAGAGACGTATACAAAATGGGTCACGAGCTCTTACTCCACCTCACGGCTGTGGGATCTTGCAGACTCAGGAATCACCTACCTACCACTGTAAGCTTTCTGGATCACAGTCAAGTTACCACTTAACTGCTAAGCAGGCTTGAGCCTTCTAAGCTGCTTGCCTTAAAGCAGATTTTGCAGATCTCGAGTCGTGACTGTGTCGTGCTTAAGAGCTTTTTCCGATTTGCCAAGGTCCCTGGTAAAATCTGCACACCTGCGAAGGATAAAGCATCCAACAGCAGTCTCTCGAGCACCGGGTCTGAAGGCAGCGACCCTTCTGCTCAGTGCTGCTCTGCTTATAACGAACCTAAAACCGGCAATGCTCTTGCAGCTGCATGTCTGCTTAGGCAGTTTTCACCACAGTTGCTAGCAACTTTTTGAGTCACCATCTTCTAGGAAACATTCCTTCTCCCTAAAATATGCCACTTGCATGAGGGTGACTTTTACACAGATGGCTCAAAGGATTCCAGTTTATTACACAACTAGATCCTGCGGCAGACATCTGATTTACTCTTCTGGAGGTTTCTGCAACTATCACAGGCTCCATCTGGGACCAAGCTGCAGCCACGCCCTTGAGAGTACCAAGCTGCAAGACCTCAGCAAGGTCCTCCAGGCACAGGCAAGACAGTCTGGTGTTAGGAAATGTTTAATTTAATTTATTAAATAGAATTCAAGTGTTAAGAAAAAGGAGGATAAAAGACACGTAAGTAAACATCTTTCCTACCTCTTCCCAAGGCTTACCTGAAAGTTAACACCAACTTACCTCTTCTCAGCTTCCATTTCTACCTCAGGTTACACCAGTCCCTCCTAACTCCCCCCACAAGCCAGCAGGCAGCACAGGAGGTCACACACTTAACTGTTTCTTCCTATTGCTCTTTGCTTCCTCATTTTTTCTGCTGCTCTTTGCCTCTTACTAGTTGGCCTCAGCTGCACTTTGCTTCTTCAGGTTCTCCTGACACTTTTTTCCTTGGTGTCCCTGTCCCCACCCTGACTCATGGTCCTTCAGTGGTGTCAGGACCTCCTTTGGCATGAAGGATCCCCCATGGAGCATGTCTCCATCCCCTCATGGCTGCCCATTTCTTTCCCAAACACATATGACCCAGATGCCATGCGCCTCCCTGCCTGATGCCTTGGCAAGGTTATGGTGGCTGCCAGCCCCAGCCGGGACCAGCTCTGACCAGTCCAGAGCCTCCTCCCACACAGGACCTGCTGCAGCCACCAGCAAATCTCCTCATTCATGCCCCTCACAGCTCCCATGGACACTTCATGAAATCACCTGCCTGGACAGCAAGCAAGCTGCAAGATGACCCACAGGACCTCTAAGGGCAAGACATACTGGTGGCCTGAAACAAATGGAGGCCAAGGGAAAGCGAGGACTAGAATCCCAGAAGTCAGAGCATGACGGAGACTCACTGCAAGCACAGCCACAACTGACAGCTGTGGGAGACAGGGATGCCCTCGCACAGCCAGGGAGGGACGTTACCCACGTCCACTCCAGTCACTGCCACGAGAGGCAGTGAAAGCACGAGCTGGAAAGGACAACGCTCAGATGTGTGGGTGAGCTCAGGGCTGCAGCCGGGTGGGCATGGGGGAGGAGTTACTGAAGGAAGCAGGAATCCCAGCCTTAGCTAGAGCATTCATTCACCAGGTGCCACGCACACCCCACACTAATTCATCCGCGGGCATCTGGGAGAGCAGCCAACATCAGGTGTCCCAGCAAGACAGCGACCTCTGCGTTTCCCTGACGTGACATGGTTTAGCTGTATGATCCTCACTGCCCAGGGCTGGCTCCATCCACAGCCCGGCTGCCCCGGGGGCAGTGTCCCCACCAAAGGCCGGCTGTCCCAGCACGCCAGTGTCTGCAGGGATGGGGCCCCGCACGCCCACAAAGGTGACCATACCTGCTTTCCAGGATGGCTTCTTCCACATGAGTGCTCTTCTCAGATGCGGGGGCCCCGAGGGAGGTCTGGCTCATGGCTGACAGAAATTTCAGCAGCAGCTTGGTGCTCTCAGTCTTTCCAGCTCCACTTTCTCCGCTGTTAAGAAAAAACACACATTTAATTCACAAATCTGAGACAGACAGAACTAACGACCATCCCACCCACAGCAGAGAAGTGATCTCCAGGAACAAACATGCAGCACCTCCGCTGTGGCAAGCAGGGATCAGGCAAAGGGTAGGGAGGATGGTGTGGATCTTTAGGCAGATGTCATTGCAAACAGAGCAGCAGGAGCATGTAACGCAGTCAGGGCGTAGCCGGTTCTCCCATTTCTAACCTTATCAGAACACACTGGCTGTCATGACGCTTCCACAAGCAGCAGTAGCACTCATTAGCGGTGGCGAAGATATGGGGAGGCAGCTCACCCAGGCGGTGCTGTCTGTACAGGTCTATGGCATCCACACTGTACAGACCAGGGATGGGTTTGTAGGGATTTACTGAAGCCAAGATGGAACCAATGTTTGTCTAGGGGGAAAAAACAAAACACAACAAGGAAATAAAGCTCCTGGGGAAAAAAAAAAGCAGCACAACAAACCTGGACCCTGAAATAACTCATGGTTAAGGGAAAAAGCCTGAATAAGGAAGCTGGGCTTCAGCAGAGAGCTCCTCAAGTCGGCAAAGAATGTCAAACCCCAGGGCAAGGGCTGCACAACTGGGTATGGATGGGACAGGTTGAACTTTGCTGCTTTACAATAAAATGTTCATAGTATGTTGTCTTTGCTAAATTAAGCTTACACAATTTAAAAACATGAAGCCATCTTCATACCCAGCTACTTCACAGTGTGTTTGAAGCTGAAAAGCAGAGCCAGGACTGAGGGAGTGTCAGGAGATACCTTCAACGCCCCAGCCTCAGTCTTAAGTGGAGGGGGCCTGGCAGGGTTCAAACACCTCCTGAACAAAGAGGTGGAAGTCAGAGACACGCACACGTGTGCAAAGAGCCACTAAAGCGTATCGTTTTACTTCCACTGAAAAATGCTGTTTGGAGCAGCTTAAATCATTTGGTAAGCCAAATCAAAGCTGACAGCTGAAGATGAAGCTCTGGATTTCAAGTCAAAACATTTCTACAGTTTATAAACATTTTATTTTGAAAAGATTTATTTAGAAAAATCTCACAGTTCAAGAAAATAGTTAGTAAGGTTTAAAATACAATACCCAAAGCCTAATATTGAATTTCAAACGTATTCTTTTGCGAACTGAGAAGGAAATTAATTTTGGGTTTTGGGGCATGACTTTTTCAGTTCAGCCAACCAGCTCAAATCCAGTTATTCTCAGAGCTGCAGTTCAGAGCAACGGTGCCACCTCCCTCCTAACAACAGCTTCATAATATGGTCAACATCCAGCTTAAATTCTACTGCTGGTACGATGGCATCCTTCACAGGGACATCTTGGGCTGCTCTACTCCAGGAGTATCCATTCTCAGCAGGGGTGACAGAGGAAACACTTTGATTACTGTGGCCAGGGACAACATCTAGTATTATTTCCAAACCATGAACTGCAAGTCACCACATACATATACAAGGATTTGCATGCACCCATTGGAGAAGTTGTAAATGAAACACTTGGTGACAAGAAGACGCATGCTTTCTCCCTGCCAAATGAAATTTGGGGCCATACTGCAGTGCCAAGCTCTGAAGCCAGACTGATAAGATGCTGTAGTCACAAAAATACTTAAAAGTCATTTATTAAAGCAGCAGTCAGGAATCATCAGGGGCAGAAAACCCATCACACAGGCCTAATGGCATTACCAGTATGAACTGGTTAGTGTGAAACAAGTCCTGAGGACCCTCTGACATGGACTTTTGCGGGGAGAAATACAATTCATTGGTGATAAAAGCAACAAGCAAGCTGATGATCTTTGGCAAGACAGGTGGGAGGAAATAGGAAAGCACTGAGAGAGAAAACATGGATCAGGAAAAGACACTGTACAAGCAGTTGAGCAATAAGCATGGTCCAGAGACTGCAAGACAGAGGTGTCCATCCTAACATATTCTCCCAGACTTTCACAGCACTTTTTCCCCTCTCTCAGATGTTTCATTTCGCATTTCCCACTCTAGTTTCAGCTCTCCCAAGCTCCTTTCCAGAACTTCTTCCATTACAGCTAGCTCTTTCAAAGATGTTTCCAGGAAACTTTTCCATCTCCCAGTTGCAACCTCCTCATATCCTGCAGTCCCTTATAGATAATTTCTATCCACAATTTTTAATAGCAGTAGCATTTGTGCAACCATGAACATACCAGCCACTACAATTGTTTCAGAGACCTCTGTAGAGCAGGACAAGCCATGCATCACATGTCTACTTCTCAAGACAGTAGATCCTGCTTGGGTGGTTAGGTACAGCAGAGCTAGGGACAGCACAAAGTGTGCTAGTACAGCCCCTAGCTCATTTATACATCACTCACATTACATTGGGTCTACTTTTATTAAGGGATACAGGAATTGCAGGAATGAAGGAGGAATATGCACTCCTAAATGCCACAGGCTGATGCTGTGCTCATAGTGTCTTTAAACAGTTTGGTAGAGCTTTGTTTTCCAAAGAAATACTATCAAAGGTAGTGTTGAGATTGCCAGTATTCCTGTAGCAAATTAATTATGGGTACCACACCAATCTAGATACACTGCTACCTACACTCCCTGACCAGAAACAATCAATTGTAGAATACCAGATTGGGAGGGACCTCAAGGATCATTTGGTCCAACCTCTTTCGGCAAAAGCTTTGTCTAGACAAAAAGCACTGTCTAGACAAGGTGGCCCAGGACCCTGTCCAGCTGAATCTTAAAAGTGTCCAATGCTGGGGAATCTACTGCTTCCCTGGGGAGATTATTCCAATGGCTGATTGTTCTCACTGTGAAAAATTTTCCTCTTGTGTCCAACCGGAACCTCCCCAGGAGTAACTTGCATCCATTACCCCTCATCTTTTCCACGTGACTCCTTGTAAAAAGGGAGACTCCATCTTTGTCACTGGCCTTTAAGTACTGGAACACAGTGATGAGATATCCTCTAAAGCCTTTTTTCTCAAGGCTAAACAAACCCAATTCTCTCAGCCTTTCCTCATATGGCAGGCTCCCCAGTTCTTTGATCATCTTCATGGCCCTTTTCTGGACCCTCTCCAACCTGTCCACATCTTTTTTGTATAGTGGGGACCAAGACTGAAGACAGTATTCCAGGTGTGGCCTGACAAGGGCTGAGTAGAGTGGGATAATGACTTCTCTATCTCTGCTGGTGATGCCCTTGTTGATGCAACCCAGCACCCTGTTGACCTTCTTCACCACAGCAGCACACTGTTCACTCATATTGAGCTCATCTCCTGGGACTTCCAGGTCCCTTTCCACAGGGTGGAAACTTCATCAGGGTGTACTTGATCCCAGAGTGGGCTCGATATCAGTCTCTGGGGGACCCCACCTGTGACATGTTGCCAGTCTGAAAAAGCTATTTGTCACCCCCCTCTGGGTGCGCCTGACAGCCAGTTCCCCACCCACCACATAGCCTACTTGTCTGGACCATAGAGCATCAAAAGGATGCTTGCTTCCCTTTCGGAGCTCATGGCAGGTTGCCTCCAGGCATAAAGGGCAGTGCTGAGCTCTATCACAGCAGCTGTCCACTTCACATTCGCAGTTTTTCAGCCTCTCATTAATTGTTTATTTTTAGTTATTTTTAATACTAGTTTCCAGTATTCTAGGTTATCCATTCCTTCGAGTGAATTTGTTTCCCAGAAAACGATATTTCTCACCTGTTTTTAATCTCTCCCATTTCCTTCCAAATATTTTTGGCCCTAATAGGCATAACTCGTCTCAGCCACTCAGCCTACTACGTTCTGTCTGCAGACACCGTTGAGGATGCTATTAAAAGAACTCAAGCCCTGTAGTTCATTCATTCACAGATCACTGCAAGTCATTAGTGGCACTACAGCTGACACTCAGTTTCTGCTTAACTGAGAACTCTGCAGCGGGGCTGTGGCAGAAACTAACAGCGATAAGGTAACTGCAATATTAATGCCTGCACTGCAGTAACGCAGAATAGCACTTGTATGGTTTGGTGTCCTCCAGGTCAGACACTGCGCAAACATATATGCGGATACAGTCCCACTCAAGGAGGGGCTTGCAGTCCTTCACTGAGGAGTTTTTCCCAGGGCTGAGTGTGTTACAGAAATCAGGCCCCTTCATAAATATAAAAAAAATCAGATTTGAGGTGCACAGCTGGTGTGCAGGCAAAAGATGACATCACTAAGGGCAGGCAAAAGATGACATCATATTTAAAATTTAACACCTTTACACATGGATGGAGGAGGCAGAGGACTGATGCTGAATAGAAGGAATGACGTATCAGAGCCACAGAAAAGGCTTGAGGAGGTACAGCTCCTGTGACACTGTCACAGTGCCGGCATCGTGGCGTTTCTGGCGCGAGGCACACACTGAAGAGGGAGAGAATCCTGCCTCACATTTCGAAGTGTGAGGAAGAGGAAACGGGAGGGATACACCCAAATGGGCAGAGAACTGCCCAGACACACAGGACACGTCAAAGGTCAGGAAGGGCAGCAAGGACAGCGGCCATCAAAAGTGTGCGCGCCCCGGGTCACACGGCTGTGTTGTTAGACAGCAGGCAAGGGGGTCTACAGCAACAAAACAAAAAAGAATTTGCTGTCTCCTCTGCGTCCCAGTGCAGGAGATGGCTCAGAAACAGGGTCACTTTATCGACCATTTCCTGGAATACAGGTGCATATGGTTTGGTTGTCTGGTAACAGTTGCTATGCAACAGAGATTTACATTTTTCCATCTGAAAAAACTCTGGGTACACACAGCATGGACAAGCAAGGTAAGGCATTCTTTGCAATATACCCTCCCGGTCCTCTCCAAGTCTCAGCAGAGCACGCTGCAATCCCAGCACCCCAGGGATGCCTTGTCCCACGTGTGCTTCCCCTCACAAGTCCCTTGCCTCCCTTCCCCAGGGCCCGAGAGGGAAACCAGGAGGTGCTCTGAGTATTCATCTGTGCAAGGAGAGCAGAACAACTCAAAAAATGCCCAACAGCCTGTAAAAGCAAAAGAATTAGGCAGCAGGTTTGCTTTCCTTGTTTTGTCAAGCAGTAGCTTTATCCGGATCAGGAGGGATACTCAGCAACAACCTGCGTGCACTGCACGTTCCAGTGTGCTTGGCCATACAAACCTCTGAACAGCACTAATGGGAATGTGGGGAACATGAACGCCAGCTTGTAAGACACAGATGGTCACAGAAGATACAGAGCTGCACAATGACCACAAAGCCTCAAGGTGAACATTCATGTTTTAGAAGTTCTACAGATGCAAAGAGGCTCCTGTGGCAGGGGGTAGGATCTCACAGGGCTAATGGAGTTGGCAAGGAAGAACAAACACCCCATTTCAATCCACATGAAGCAATGCTCAGGAAATAATGCTAACATCAGTATTTCATACACAAAGTGGCAGCCCCGAAGCTAAACAAAAATCATTGGCCAGAAGGGACGCGGGCCAGCTTGAGCACTTACGTAGATGTTACCCTGTTGGTAGCGCTGGTGCAGGTTAAGCAGGATGGCAGCTTCATGCAGATCTCCCAGCATGGACATGTCTTCTACCCCATCAATGCTGGTCTGGTGCATCGGCAAGACCTTTTCTCTTGAAAGGGTGGCCTTGGGGTACTGGAATACCTGGAAGAATGGGGAGGACAACAAATAAGCTCATGACACCTGGGTACATGGTCTGATTTCCCATCAGAAACATGCCCCTTTCCACAGCTGTATATTTTAGGACTGGGAAAGGAAATGAGGCACAGATCTGCTCCCTGGCTTTACAGTCATTCTTCTGTTCCTACCCATTTGAGCTCTCTGGCCAGAAACCATACAGCACACTCCCTTCTTTTGCTGCAGAGTCAATCTCTCACCTTCGCTACTAACATGGACAGATCAGTGCAAGGTTACCTGATTTTTACCAAACTCCCCTTAGCAGGAGCAGGGCACCAGCTGCGCTACACTGGACAGGTATTACACACTGCGCTCATGACTGAATAATGATGGCAGCTGCTCCCAAGAGACCAGAAACAGTCTTTCACAAAAACATGGGTGGGATCATGTCTCTGACTGTGAGGAGGTTGAGGAAAAGCTTATTCACCTTCCAGGTCTGGCCCTGCACTTGCCACAGGAGCAGCCAGGGTGTGTTTGGGAGGGGTTGTCATGTCAGGAGCAAAGGAAAGCAAAGCAGCTGAGAAGCCAAATATAGTAGTGACATCCTGTGTGCATGCTGGCATGTACGCATCTGACACCGCTTTCGAAGTGCTTGTACAATGGCAGCTATTAACTTTTATCACTGCCCTGGGAAGTGCCTTCTTCCCTATGCGGTTGCACTCTTCTTGCCTCAATTGCTGCATCCTTCTTCCTGCTGGAGCCTCCTCCTCCTCAATAACCCACTCTTCAGCTATCAGGTCATCTTCTTCATCCCCTTTCAACATAGCTGAGATTACGTGACTGTTCCCCTTCACCATAGCCATATCCCAGCCCTCCTTTCCTCCTCCTCAAGCACGATTCTGGCATTTCACAAAAGTTATTTCAGTTGCTTCCCACTCTTGGATTCAACCATGTGCCATCTCCCATCCAGCATCCTAAGCAGCACTAGATGGTAAGAACCAAGCTAGACAGATGGGAGACTTCATACAGTCAGCCTGGAGAAGCAAACCGGCTCACAGTAACCCTCCCAAAGAAACCTTGGGTTTTCCTTCCCTTCTGGGGCTCAGGTCCCTACCTCATTCCCATCCTTGCTTGTCAGCCCTCCCAGTTATCAGCAAGAAACTGATGGACTCCACAGAGAATGAACCATGATCTAAAGCACTGATCTACCTGGCTTCTCCTGCCTGCTTTCCTGGAGTCCGTGGGCGGCCAGAACTGCTAGGGAGAGGCCAGCCACGCAGCTGCAGGCTGAAGACAGAATGAGGTCACCCTGCCCCCTCCAGCGAGTCCCTCACGGGGCGCTCGCCACTGCGGCACACCATGGGTACCCAGCAAGCACCCCTTCTCAGCTCGCAGCTGCACCCTTGCCAGGACGGGGAAGGAATAACCTGGCACTGGATCCCTTTGCAAGACCCCCACGATGTTTGCAAAAGACCGCACAATAAAAACAGCAGCTCTGATCCTGGAGGGAGCTGGGGAGAAGCCAGCCCCTTGTTCACCCCAGCTCTGCCCAGTCACACCTAGTGTGACAAGGACTTCGTCTCTTCCACGGGGAGACTGCCCCACAGCCCAATTTTCTCACCAGCCAGGAGGCTTTCAAAAATACACAGTACATGCTCACTAATAGCTTAGAATGAAGCCCACTCCAGCACACACGCTCTCCCCAGGCCTCTCTGGTCTTCTCCGCACCACTTCTGCGCCTGGGTATCAAGAGGTATGACCCAGCCAGCAGCAGGACCCCCCAGTCTACAAGCATGGCCCAAAAAATAATCAGCCCCCAAACACTTGGTTTTTTTTCTTCAGAGCAGAGAGAGGCCTCAGGCACTTCCACAAGGGAAGCGAGGGAGCAGGAAGGGAAAATAGGACAACTAAATTCAGAGGAGAATACACGTTGCAGATGCACAAGATGAACCAGACTCTGTCAGGGACAAAATCACCACAGCACTTTCAAACCGTGAGGCAGCAAACCACCCTGGCTCTCCCTTCTCTGCTGACTTGGACAAATTTTGGAAGGGGACAAGTCCCAAATGGTATTATGTGATATTTCCTTACATCTGCCTGGCATTTACCACTGCATCGTCAGCATTCGTGGCCACTTAGGCCAGAGGAGAAACATTAAGAAAGCGTCTAGAGAAAGAGCTGAGTGGACAAGTGTCCCAGAAGATACCAGGCAGTTGGCAGCACCTGTGCCAAGAGGCTGCTATACATGAAAAACAATTGTACAATGGGTCAGAGCTTGTTTACTTGCTCTTGTAGACAACACATGAGAAAATGGGGCCCAGAAAAGCAACAGCGGCCCTAAAAATATAAGTAAATGATATTAGTAGGGATTAGATCATCACCTGTCATATCCATCTTGAGCCACCTGATTTGGTTTATTCAGTCTAAGTACAAATAAGCCATCAAATACCACACATGCATCTCAACACAGCCAAAGATTTCTATTTGCTCCCCAGTGATTTTGTCCCAGCTTTAGCCCACAACCACAAGACCCTCTCCAAGGCCCTGCAATGGTCAGGAATAAAGCAAAACCTGGCCAACAGACAAGCCAAGATGAGGATTGCCAACCTGCTCACCAGGCTGAGCAAGTGAGAAATGTTTCCTCTGCAACCTCAAACCCATCCATTAGTGCAACCCTGAGCACATGAATAAAGCTCCCACCCGGCATCTGTGTTAGTTTGCCCATAAAGCTTTTAGCTGGTCTGTCTGGACTGTGGTTTCCAATCCTGTGTTTCCTAAGTGTCGGCTCCTCCTTTCCTCCCAGGAAGTCACGTTTCTGATGGATTTGTTGCTGAGGTATTTTTAAGGAAGTGAAAACAAATGGCGAAAGCTCTGTAGCATGACTGGACTTCTTACCTCAGAGCTGCAGGAATGCCGGGCCGCAGCAAACATAAGGACATTACATTTAGGGATCCTAAAATTAGAGGGATCAGCTGCCCCATCCAACCCAAAATAAAGTGAGGATGTGCTCATCTGAGTTTTCACCTGGGGTAGGACAGCCAGTCCCTCCTGCAGTTATGAAGCAATGAAGGCAGCAGGCAAGGGAAGCACATAGGACAACTATTGTGGAGGGCACTGAATAAAGAAAGCTTTTTAATGATCACCATGCGCTTTTTCTGTATAAGCCATAAAGCACATGCTCTTTCAGCCTAACGGTTGTTTCTTTTGTGGAAGCAGAAACCCAAATCCAGCATTTTAGACCTGTGACTCCACTCAGCGTCATCCTGTACGCTTTTTCTAGCGCGGACACAGGCTGGCAGTGGGTGCACCCACACCCAGCTGGTTCTATGGTGAGATTTCTGGTGTCCTTTCAGAGGTACCAGGTGGGTTTGGAGGGTTTTCCAAGGTCACAGCAGCAGAACAGAATAGAACAGAATAGAACAGAATAGAACAGAATAGAACAGAATAGAACAGAATAGAACAGAATAGAACAGAATCATTAAGGTTGGAAGTGACCTCAAGGATCATCTAGTCCAACCATCCCCCCACCACCTATTACCCACTAAACCATGTCCCTAAGTACCACATCTAACCTTCCCTTAAATACCCTCAGGGATGGTGACTCCACCACCTCCCTGGGCAACCCGAAGAGACAGGAGCAAGTATGGGAGAGTCACAGAAGTACTTGCCATTTGTTGACCCTCTGCAGGCTGATGTGTTACCTGTGATCTCTTAAAATGAGTTAGTGACTATCCAGCACTCACAAAACAAGGCAACTCCTCAAAGAAAGAATTTGAGAGACTACAGTAAGCAGATGGAAAGATCCATGTGTCTGCTAGGTGAGTTTGCCCCTGAGAAACAAATCAGGCTGTTTTTTTAAATAGTTATTTGAAGCCTAGACCTTTCAAAGCAAGGTGGAAAAATAAGACAGTCCTACCACTGACTCTCCACAAGCTGAAGTCCTAAGTCCCCTTTCCCCCTGCGCCATCCTTTGTTTGGCAGGTAAGAGGCTGGAAAAACCATCTAGTTTTCTGTAACAAAGCAGCTGCCTGCAGAGCACCGTTCACTAGAACAGCTGAGCAGATCTAATTGCTCACTGCTTGGAAAGCGCAGTCCTGCTGATTTTCCCATTCTCCTCCCAGCCCAGGCACCAGTTTGACTCACCAAGAACCTCAGTGGAGGCAGTGAATAGTTTTCCCAGGGTTAGGGAGCTGAGCTGACTCACTGAGGACTTGGATGATCCCCAGATGTCCCTTCCTACCAATATTACTCCACCAACACAGCAGCAGGCACACCAGGGAACCACAAGGAACACAAGGCTGGAAATAAAGCAGGGAAAAGACCCGATCCCTATCACAGCAGCAAGTTCTACTCTCAGAGGAGCTCACCTGCCTTGTTGAGCTGTTCTAAGCATCACTGCTGCACTTATGCTGCTAACGGGCATGGTGGCCTCACTGCCACATGCCCCTGACAGCAAAAGCTGCTGAGGCAGATGGTGGTGGGCACAACAGCCCTTACAGCAGCACAGCTTGCAAGAAGCACGTCCCAGCAGAAAGGGTTGCTTAGTTGGTAGAGCTGCCACCTTCTTAGGTGCATTTTCCCCATATAATGGTTTTGCTGGGCCGTTAACGCAACTCCTTCAGAGACCACACAAGAAAAACCATGCAAAGCAAGGTGGGTAGACAAATAACCAGAGAAAAAAGAACAATCTTCTCTTTTTAACATTTGTTAGGCCTTTGGCATGGCTTGTAACAGAGCCAGGCCACTCTTCAGACAGAATTCCAGCATTTCAGTTGATAAAGTTCCTTTTAACATGAAGGTCATACAAGACGAAGAAGTCCATCTTGCAACTTGGCACAGGCTACAGCCTCATACAAGCTTCACTTACCGTGCCATAATCTGAGGTGAAGAGCACGTTTCCATCGGCACATGAACCAATAGTACATGGCTGCAGCTGGTTCTGCTCCCGCAGCCATACCCTGGCACCCTGCAAAACAACAGAAGACCTCCTGTTAGAAAGAACCGGAGCCTGTAAGATCCACCCCAGGGGTACAAAGGCCCAAAGACAGCTGGGGGAAGCTATGGTGTTCAGGGGCTATTTCCGAGCTACAGCTGCTTAAAGTTTTTGAGCAAGTCCTACTTACATTTTCAGGGAATTTGGTTTTGAGTTTTTTAATGGAACATGAGCGGAAGAAAAAGCAGTTGTAATCAACTTCATGTGGAAACCAGCATAAGGAAACATCAACTTTTAGAGGAAGAGTCATGGAAAGATACAAACACACAGAATAGTGGGTTCGATTGTCTAAATATTTTCAAACTTAGAATAGCTGGTCACTAAAAGTCATGCTATAACAACAGAATGTAAGTAAAGCATGTTTACAGTCTCATACACCCACACATCACTGTAAGTCAAAATGCCTCCAGAAGTCATCAGCAACAGCTAAGTAGACTTCACAGGGCTTTGTTTTGCTCCCTTGCAAGAGTTTCCTTCAGTAAAGGACATGACTGGAGTGTTTCTCTCATGTGTACATACACTGATGTATATACACTCTAACATATACATATTTTTACACACACTGCAACATCTTAAATCATTCAGTGTCTCTCAAGACAGCGCTGAGCACAAAGGCAGACTTCTGGTAACACACACGCAGGGATCTGCAGGACAAGCAGATGTCATACCTCACCTACCAAAAGAGTGCTGGGGAAACCAGTTTGGTGGGGCGGCCTTTCCTGCCCTGCCTGACTTTGGGACCTGGTACAAGGGAAAGAGCAGTAGCACGAAGGCAAGTCAGGGAGAGCGTGACCTGCAATTAGGCAGAATTAGGCAAAACGTCACACTGCATTTCAGTTATTGCGAACTAATCTGTTCCATATCTTCCCACAGAAATCACAAACTCTGCTTAGATAAGTATTGAGAAAAAGCCAAAGTGCTGAACTGTTGAGTAACGTTAAGTCCATCCCGCTTTTCATCGATTCATAGACCTACTTTCTTCCTAATTTGTTTCTGCCCCTAAGTTATTGATTACAAAAGCCCTTCCTATCCTCTTAAACTCGTCAGCACCATTAGCTCTTTGCTTATAGGCTTATTGTGTTTGGAGAGATGCAACAGTATTTCTGTATTACATTATACAGAATGTGGAACACTAATTCTATTTTTAATGATTTTAGTTTACATGGCTTTTTTTTTAAACTACTTTAGCCACTTTAAACACTTTAGTACCCTGGATTTTCCTTATTGTAGAAGATAAAACAAGTTCCTTTGTTGGGAGAACTGGAGATTGGAGTTAACAACATTAAAAAAGCCCTACGTAATTGTAGCTTTGCTGCTGTGTTCCACTCTAGAGTCTCCACAGCAGGCAGATTAATTTGCCCTCACCAAGTGAATGAAAAGCACCAGTGCACCTGACCAGTACCTGAACTCAAGGATGGTGTGTGAAGATCACCCTCATGGCCAGTGAGCAATAGAAAGAAATAGTTCCTTACGTTGCAGATTCGAGTTTCCAGATCCTAGAGAGCTGGTGAGCAGTGCACTGAATATGGATTTTGAGGAACTATATAGAGGCCTTCACGATATCCTCTTACGTTTTCTGAAACTCTTGATGCTCAAAACAAAACATGTCCTGAGGCATCTTGGCAGGACGTTGCTGTTGAGAAATCATCCATTTCCTAAATCACATTCTGACTATTCTGCATAAACATATGCACAGCAACGTGTGTTGTAGAACAACTTTATATTATTTTCACAAAAGGCTCCTACTACCACCACAGTACCAAGAGCAAAGAGTTGGAAAACAGCAAAGTTGTGCCTGGACATCCCAACATCCCCCAACACTAGGATGACAGAAAACCTTTTCTAATACACTTACAAACACTTGTTCCCAACACAGCATTTCAATGCCTTCAGACACCAGTAACCCAGGAGCAGGCAGATGAGAGCCTGCAGGCAAGCCTGGCAAGTCCAGGCTGATCCAGACCCCTTTCCCAGCAGAAATCCATGTGCAAAAAATAGTAACAAACACTCCGAAAAGGAGATCTAGTTCTTTTGTACTATATTGCACGATTTCCTACAAACGTATGGCAGATCCTCCTCGTGCTGCTAAGGAGTAGAAGGCAACATGATGAAAATCCCAGGCACTGTGGCATTTCAGCTGCCCAAAACTACTTACCTCAGTTTACTTTGATGTTGTAGCTGTTTTTACAACAGCAATTGACTCTGCCCAGTAGAGTAACTGCACCCATTTGTGTTGTTTCCAGAAGAAACATCATGCTGAGACAGCCAGAATAGGAACCACAGAGCAAATTATTGTAACTTCTGCCCAGCATAGCCCTCATTTCCTGAAAGACCGAGTTTGCTTTAGTGCAGCTCCTTTCATCAGCCCTTTTTCCTAAACATGAAGTTCCCCAAGGAGCCTCGACTAAATACAGAAACAGATGGTGACACCAAAGGGACTGCTCTCACATCACTCCCCTCACCCCAAGACCACACATTTCATTGATCAGTTGAGAGGATTAAATTGAGCAGAAAGCTTCCAAGAACTGCCAGGCAGCAAGGCTCAACGTCCATGGGAGCAGCATGGGCAGCAAAGCAGAGCACGGCCCGGCACTGCAGAGCACTGACCCGCCAGCCCTGGGGGTCCCAGCTCCGGCAGGCACCACAGACGATAAAATCCCTGCTCTCCACGCACAAGAGTAACAACCCATCAGTTTTCAAACTGGGATAGAGCAGTTCTCACCTGCATCCAGAGACAGAGCTGTTTAATAAAATGCTCTAACAAGCAATCACTGACTTGCTAGAAGATAGCTGAGCTATGATTTTGTGTAACTGCTCTTCACCAAACAAAGCTGGCAGAATATCGGCAATACAGTTAGCTTGAGCTCCTTGTATGAGAATAGCTCATCCCTTCCCAACTCCTCTTTTAACTAGGAGTTTATTAAGGGGTTTGTTGGGTTTTTAGGAGGTTTCATTGGGTTTGAGCGGAGCAATAAGAGCAACTAGTGAAAGAAAGGGTAAAGTAGTAATGTACCAGAGATCCTGGATCAAGGGTAGGTCACTCTGATGTTAACCGAACTCTCGGAAACCAGCATCCTCATTCCAATGGTCTCAGTGACAATCCGTCCGTAAACTGGCCTTGCCACAAAGTGCATAGCAAAGCACAATCCTGAAAGCTGACCCCATAACGTGGGTTTATAAATCAAAAAATAAAGTTGCTTGCATACCAAGAGCACTGTTTCATCAGTACTGCCTCACTCTATGATTCTATGACTCTCACACCATGACGGCTTCCACTGGGGATAGTAAACTCCAAGATGTCATTTCTCTCTGTTCACATAACACCTGGCACTTTGGGGTCCAAGACCTGGAAATAAGTAACATTCCCTTGTACCCATGATAGCAAGAAATCAATTGAAGCCACAGATTTTTTTGGCCTTCTGTGACTTTTTTAGGGTGACTGATACCAGTTCTCTCACATTCACACACCCGTATCTGCACCTCAGCAGATGCAGAATGCAGTGTCGTCAGGGAAGGGGTGAGGGAGATCAGGTACGCTGTGCTCCAGGGAAAGGGTGTCGAGGCAAACAAGCAGCGCACAACCCTGACTGCAGAAGCAAAACACAGCACCCATGTATCAAAACGGCGTGTAGCTACCAGCGGGCGCAGCCTCCTCATCAGTTATCCAGCTACAGAAGGCAAAGTACGCTCCAGAGGACAAGAGGCAGAGCTCTACCTGCAGGCGCCTTTGCCTCTCCACAACCTCCCAGCCCAGCAGCAGACACATTCAGGGATTGACATGAGCAAGCCACTGCTCTGCAACTGTACCTCACTTCAGAAACAAGTCATGATATCCTGCTCTCCTCTCATTTGTGTGGTATGGACTGCCCTTGAACTTCACCTTTCCCCAGGATCTCGTCTTTTGTGGAAACGGCTTCTTCCTAGGTGCAAGCAAGAATGAGCTGCCCCAGCTGGACAGGATTTAAGGAGACGGGCAGTAGTGGCACCTCTCTCTGATGGCATTCCCATGCCTCCTTCCCCCTCATGTACAAACCTGCACAACTCCCAGGAGTAACGTGCATGGCAGGGGCAACCACCACAATGGATGCATTGTTTTTCTAGGAGTCACTCAGACAGGAAAAGTGCTTTTGGTTGGAAGGCACCTTCCAGTGTGTGAATGTGCAGACACTTGTCCACTCTGTTCCCATTATGGGAGGTTTTTGTATGTTTTCTTTGTGAATGAACATAGTTCTCAGGCTCCAGATCAACCTGCAAACGCAATACTACAAGAGGCCCTTGCAGTGCCCTGGTTTGGGTAACTATCCCCATCACCGCTGCAGCCATCTGCAAGGGGCAGCGATGTCTCAGAAATGGACCCATCTGCACTTTAAGTCCAAGTCAAAAATCTCTGTGGGTGCTGTAAGTGCTGCATATGTACATACCTCTGTCCTCCTGGCACACTGAGGCTGTTCAGTGGGTATTAGGTATCCAAACGTTGTGTGTTTCCTGGGGATGGATCCATATGCTCCCAGGCTTGGAAGCAGCATTGTGCTAAGCCAGCTCTCTCCCCAGCCTCAATGGGCTTTGTGGTTGTAAGCCGCACAGCAGAGATTGGGCTGGAAAGGCCCATGCAATCCAGACAAAGCCAGGATCAGGTTTCAATAAATGCACTTTTCAACAGATTGATCTAGATGATCATGAATAAGTGATAGGACAGATAAAGAGACTTAGCTAATGGATACAAGATTGGTGGGGAGGGGGGGTCCCTGACACCCTAGACCCATATGGGAAGGAATGCAACCTTGCTGTTTTTCTGATGTCAGGCTGAAATGAAGTCATACTACCAGTCCTTGGGTTGTATCTGATGGGCAAAACCCAGAGCAGCTGCTGGAAGGGAAGGGTCAGCCCAGGAGGCCACAGGTAAGGAGAGAGACAGCAGCAGGAGCCAGCACAGAGCAGCTGACAAGAGGGACAATACCTGCAGGGATAACAAAAGCCTTACTTGTAAGGCACAAGGATGACACACTGCAGAGCTGGAAGGGTCTGGATTGCAGCAGGGAAGGCCCCGTGCTCCCCACACGGTAGCCCGCAGGCTCTGCAAGCCAGCACAACTCACGGAGCTGCGCACCACGCAGCAGCTGCGGGTCCCGCTGCTCAGAGCCGCAGCCCAGGCTGAGCCCATGACTCAGACTAGTTCTGCCAATTAGCAGCCCCATTCCTTACTAATTAAGGAGCAAAGCCCTGTCTGCCAGCAGCTCTGCAGAATAGCAGTATGAGGAAAAGGTTTATGCATTTTAAATGATCTAATCTAAGCACAGTTTGTCACTTCTGGTCACTGATGTACATGCACTGCTTCCCACCCCTCTTTTGCCTCCCCCTCCCATCTGTTCTGTTCCTCTCTCCTCCCCCAGTGTGACTGCTGCAGCTTCTCTTCTCCCCACTCCTCTGCACATCTCCCAGCTTCAGATATCCCCCAGGAAGTGTCTGGTCCTCCAAGGTGATTCTTGCTTCTCTCAAAGGAGCAACTCCCCACTAGAGCAACCACACCAGCTTCCCACTAGGACACCTGAGGGAGTGAACCCCCGCCTGTTTCCACATGCTTCAAGGCTGCCCTTTGCCAGCACAAGGTGCACAGAGGAATGAAGAGGAGGCAGCTGTTCATTCTTCCAGACTTCACTGCCAGCTCTCTCAGGCCCAGTTTGAGATGAGCTGTCCCCTGCAATTCCATCGTGGGCAGTGCAGTCACTGCCCTCCTCAGGTAAAGCAACAGTCCTACAGAGATTGCAACCACCATGGAACTTCTCCCCAGCCTTGAAAATGCATGCTTCAATCCACAAGAGACAGCACAACTGCTCAGCAACACTTCCCCACCTAACACTTGAACTAAAACAAGTCACTCCATAGGACACATTACCCACAGAGCCGGGATACCTACAGATGCATATTCTCTGTCTGAACATTGCCAACACACCTCAGCAGCGTCAGCTTTCCCACATCATCTCTGGAGAAGCCCTGAGGCAAAGGAGACAACACCGCAAACACAAAACCCTAGCGTGGCCCCAGTAAAGCTTTCACTGACCAACTAGTTGCTGCAAACTGAGCA
Source organism: Psophia crepitans (assembly GCA_013399095.1). Classification (NCBI taxonomy): domain Eukaryota; kingdom Metazoa; phylum Chordata; class Aves; order Gruiformes; family Psophiidae; genus Psophia; species Psophia crepitans. The sequence goes on from VWZZ01007592.1 coordinate 560,913, forward strand.
AGTGAAGAGCCATCCCTCCCTTCAACTTGGACATTGCTTCAGGTCTCCTCTCTCTCTTGCCACCAAACATATAGTGAGGCAGCTCCCTTGCAGCTCCCTCCCTCTCTCGAATTCAGCCAATGGCTTCAAGGCTGAAGCTGGGCTGATGGATGGCTGAGTGGTCATCAGGGTCCACAGAGGGGAGCTCAGGGCCTCAGGAAGCCACGAGGATACGGCAGTCTATCAAAGAGATGCCAGCTCCAGCATCCTGCCTCCAAGCAGCCACTATGCATTGCATTTTGTAAAAATCTCAGATGAGAGCTCTAAAACAGTATTTCTTCTGCAACGTTTGTTATGCATAATTTGGGATTATGTCCAATACCTTTTCACATCTTGCCACATTCTTGACTTCAATAATTCCCTGCCACACAGAGTTCTACCATCACATCATAAGGAAACGTACGCTTTTTAATCAGTCTCATCTCTGTGAAGCAGAAAATCCCTTTTTCTCACAGTCAGAGGTGGAGGAACAGAGGAATCCAATCCACCTTCTCTGTCTCATCCATTATTTTCTGCTCTTTTGCCATGTCTCCCCCTATTTGTCATTTCACTGATAAAGTATTCTCAGGGTTTTTAAACTCTTCACGTGAGAAATTTTCCTGGTGGTTGATCGTCCTCAGTGTCCTTCCCTCAAACACCACACAGAAAGCAAGTGGAATGCCTCAGAGCCGGGGTGCACTGTCAGCCAGTCTCAAATAAGAACGTGGGGAAAAAGGGGGAAACGGCCCACATAAATAAGGAATTGGGGAACAGTAAAGACAGTAGAGTCCATTTTTCACTATTTTCTCATCTAAAATCACTGGGGACAAAGACATGTGCTCGCAGCAACATCCAACTACTAGATGGGGATGACAGCATCGTGAATAATGATGGAGACATGCAGAAGTTTTTAATAAACAGCACTGGAAAGTACCCCTCTTGCATCACAATGAGATGCAGAAGTGCTTTCCCATATCTTAGTAAATGGAAAGGATGGAAAGAGTTTTTAAAAATCAACAGGTCCAAGAGTTCCCAGAGATCTGTCCAATAAAGTTTCTCAGCAGCTGATGTTCATTTTTGATAAGCCTGGAAATGCTGAGGAAATTCCAAGAGACTGGAAGGGTCAGATCCTAACTGAGAGTGATAGCAGGATTATCCCAAGTAACAGTGGGTTGTCAGTCTGACAACCCCAGGGAAAATACAGTTTTGCCCTCAGCTTTTCCAACTTAAAGATACTCTAGTTTTAATCATTGTCCAGTGCCAGACAACGTGTGGAAAGAAGTCTAGTCAAAAAGACATCTCCGTGCTTTGATTAGCATCCAAGCATAGGAGATCAACAGGACAGTAACAGACCCTCACAGCATTGTTCGTGTAGAACAGTCTTCTGACAGAAGTCAGCCCCTGAGGAGCAAACAGCAGCAAAGAGATCTCAAAACAGTTGTTATGAATGGGGAAAATCATGACTAATTGCGGGAGTTTCTAACAAAACTCTCAGAGACAGGGTCAGTACTGCTTCGTATTCTCTGGCAGATGCCAACATCTGGTAGATCAGTAAGTACCCACAAGGGACCATCAGAGTTGTGTGGATTCTGCAGTCCTGTTGTTTGAACAAAATGGGATTAAAATACAGCCAAACTGAAAGGTCAGCTTCAGGGGAGAAGGAATGCAAGGAGCACTTCAAAGGGAGGAATGTCTTCTGGAAAGTCACAGCCCCAAAGAGGATTGTGAACTGCTGAACAGAAACTCCCAGGACACTTGGTTGCAACAAGAGCTGGATGCATGTCTGGGGCATATAAACAGGAGTAAGGAAGTTTACTGATTACTTATGTCCCAAGGTGTGAGAAAGAAGCCTTCCAGAGCAAACCTCAGAAACTCTGTAATTTTTACTATTTAGAAAGATCCTTTGTAATGCAAAAGTCCTTGTGAAAATGTTAATGTCATTATGTAGATCTGCCAGAGCTAGGGCTGCCCTGTCTAGCCTAGACACTGACAGCACGGGGATCGCAGCAGCGTGTGGCCCAGCATGGGCTGCAAACCTCACCTCTGTCCTCGCATACTCAGCTAACTACACCCTGCTGAGAGGACACGGCTGCCAGCAGTACGGAGACCGCTGCTCCGCTGCCTGCTGTCTCACCTTTGCTGGCAACCCGTCGCCAGAGAATAATTTCCTGCAGACAGAGAAGTCTCATGAAGCAGAAGAGAAGTAGGACCCAAAAACGGATGGATCTGCCAGACACTTTAGAAGTGAAGCAGGATTTATTTTAAAACAGGGTTGTGTAACCACTTGAGGAAACTGCAAAAAGCGGGGGATCCCACAGAAATAAGCAGCCTTTCCAGCAAGTGTGATTCAGCCAAATCTTAATCACTGGCTCAAGACAGAGGTAGCAGGGATAAATACACAGACCTGGTCCTAACCCGCATTTCCCCCTTTCTCGTCAACTACGCTGATCACTGTAACTGCGAGAGGCCCCACCACTGCTTCAGTTATTACAATAATTACCGTGTTTATAATGACAGAACCCAAGAGTGCCTGCATATGAGCCAAGCGGTGCATGGCAGACAGGCCCACCGTAGGTGTTCTTCCTGGGACCCGGCTCTGCGGCACGCCTGGACTGTGTGCCATCTCGGATGGAAATGAGGAGACAGAACCAAAGAGCTTAGGGTAACTAGAGGATAACCACAAAACCTAGGCTCACAGAAGTTTCAGTCTTAACGATCACATTTAAATAGCTCACACATTCTCCTTAAAGCAAAATGGGAAATAAGAAGTTGCGACACATTTGTGATTATTATGTTTAAAAAAAAAAAAAGCGAGGCAAGAAGTGAAACCAGAGCAATATGAGGTGGTTTTGGAGGCAGCGATGGGGCAGCTGCAGGCTGGCCCGCGGAGACCTGGCTTCCCCTCACACGGGGGCTCCCGTCCAGCGCCTGCACCAGCCCACCCTCGTGCCGCTGATAGGATCTGACAAGGTTGCAGCTCATGCAGCTGGGCTCCAGACAAATGCCCTAAGGTCAGAGCTAACAGGACTCCCTCTCTTCTGACAGACACTTCTTCATGTCACCTTTGGCACAAGAGCTTTCTTCTTCACCATTGCTGCTCCAGAACAGGGCAGCCAAGCCCTTTTGCCCTACATCTTCCGACCACCTGAACAGTTTTGGGGAGATGCAGCTGGGTTGGAAGACTCTGCGAGTAGGAACACCCATGCTACACTAGCCCCATGGATATCTTCAAGGACAGTGGCACTTTAGCTGAACTACGCAGATTAATTAAACAGAGAGGGGTTGCTCTGCTTTGTATTGACCCAGAGAGCATTACATACACAGCATGGATGTAATAGTGTTTCCCTGTCTCTTCCTAATCTCTCCAGATCCTCTTTTCCAAGAGGTCACAATATTCTCAGTAAACTAAGAGGAGGTCATCAAGGAAAGTCAGCAAAGCACATGTTTCTCAGGGGAGGAGAGAGGCTTGGTGGGAATACTCCCTCATGGAGCAGTCCCACTGCTGATGAAGACAATGCTCTATCTACTGTTTCTTTCCAAGATGGCATTTTCCTAAGCGAAGGGTTGTTAACCCACAGGCACTCGGCTCACTGTTATCTGGAAAGACAGCACATCACTCATGGTCAGCGTCATCCAAGTCAGCTGAACCATTTCCCTTGTCTCAGACAAGCGCCTCTGGAAGGATTCTCCAGGACGTCTGGCCACCCTCCTCTCTCACAGAAACTCCACCTTCTCCCAACTGCAAGGAGCATGGGGAAGGCAAACCAAGGTGCTGAGAAACCTAATCCAGGATGCCACATACAAGCCCTCCCCACCCAGTACAAGCTGACTCCCTGGGGACACTGATTTCTGAATGATGTAGCCAGGCAGCTTTCATTGAGAGCTCAAAGCTGGTGAGAATCACGTGCGCAACCAAAAATCAGACCTGTTATGTACCTGCTGCACCCATGAATAACGCAGGCTCTGCACTCAAAGATGGATTCGCAGACAAATCCCTTTAGCTCTTCTCCTTACACACATACTCTGTCTCCAGATGCTTACACCCATGAGTTTACACCAGGAGTGAGGAGCCATCAGATGCCTGGAGGACAGTGTGTACAGCTGAGCAACACGTGGCCGGCAAAGGGCCACACTGTGCAGACCAGCTGATGGCTCTGTGGAGCAGATAGACACTTCCCAGTTGCATCAAGCAGTCAGAACATCCATGCAGTAGCCAGGGCAAAGCTGCCAGAGCAAAAGAAACCTGGCAGAGCTGGTTGCTCCCCACCACGGTGCCTCAGTTTGTGGCCAAGAGAGCAGCTCATATGCATCATCGTGCCATCTCATGTATCCCTTGTACTCCTCCATGGGTTTGACCCTGAAACTCCCCACTGGTCTGCATGTGTCCCTGGGGAAGTGGCTCCTCTACACACCGCTGGGGCAGATGCCCCAGGGCACAAAGAAGAGATGGGCTGTAGCCAGGGGAGGGTGGGGAACAGTAAGTGAAGACCAGGCCAACTGTAGGGAAGACAGTTCAGACCACCACAGACATGCAGGACATGAGCACAGGATCATCCCTGCTCAGAAAGCTTAAGGACTTTGGGGGATTTACTTTATAACACAGATGAAAACTGCTGCATTTCACCAAAAGAGCAATGAGAAAAACTGTTTAATGCTTAAAATGCCAGCATTTATAGGCCAGTGGTACATGAGCAGGAGGACAACTGCATCTGTGGTGGCTCCACTGGATGCTGCTGCTCAGTACAGGCTGACCGTGGGGCTGTGCTGGCTGGTTACTCCAACTGGAGAGCAGAGAGGGACGGGATGGGAGAAGTGTCTCCTTTAACCCTGGCCACGACATTCCTGCTCCTTGGGGGGAACTGGAGAGCGAGTCACATCCTCTGTGTCACCCCACATCCTGCCCACACTCCAGACATGCAGGGAAACCATAATCTGTCACCGTGCCACAACCCTGGCCTCCAGGGCCCCTCCTCCCTGTCTGGGCACAGGACTCGCTGCAGCAGCCAAGAAAGGAGACAGCAGAGCGCACACACCATCTCAGCTCCTCTACTCATACCCGGCTGGAGCAAAGGCATCATCCGTCACCGCTCTGAGCCATGCTGCACACCTGACCTCAGACAGCAGAGGCACACATCTTCGTGCAGTACCACTTGCTGAGGACGAAGGCTTTCTGAAGGTCTTCCAATCTGGCCCACTTGGGATGCTGCAGGGGAAGAGCAATGGCAGCACGAAACCCGCCAGCTCACAGCCCCTGGGGTCAGCAGTCAGAGGAGGGCACAGCACATGGGAAACCCTTCATCAGTGTCAAGCTGGCACAACCAGCCGAAACTATTCCCCCCTTGGCAGATTCAGGATGAGAAGTGGGTTGAACCCATCACTAAGCCACTTACCATAGATAAACTTCAAAGAATAGGAACTCCTTTGGTCTCCAGCATGCCGAGGGAGGAACCAGGGAAGATGGGAAGACCCATGGCATCCCCACCCAACCCCAGACACTGACCGCATTGCTGAGTGTGGATTCTAAATGCTGCAAGCACAGCATGGGAGCCTGCTAAGACAAGGCCAACAACATGCTGGGGTTTAAGCTATTCATCGTAAGGGATGACATGCATCCCCTGGGACAAGCTTGGCTTCTGCTGCAGCAGACAGAGGTGGAGTAACTCCCTTCTGCTCAGGGGTTGCCCTCCCACCAAGAACCCCCCACGGAGAAAGAGGAAGAGTGGCCGGGTGCAGCAAATGCCAAACATTCCCGCTCCGGGGAAGCCACGTTGCCTCTCTGCCACTCCCATTGCCTTTTCTGCAAAGCAAAGCTCGATGCTTTCCCACACACGCTCACCCTGGCACTCCAGCCTTGGCCACCTTGCTTCACCAGGGTTTACACCCGTGATTTACAAGAGGTGTAAGACTCCTAGAGAGTCTCTGGCTTTGGAAATCCCTGTTTCTCCAGATAATGGCAGAATCACGCCTGGACAAGTGGAGCTGGACGAAACAGGCAGTTCTCTGCTGGGTGCTTCTTGCTGAGACACGCCGCCTCTGGGCATCCCCTCTCCAGCCTCCCATTCCCATCACTGGCTTCAGGCTCCTCGGTGGCTACTCCTGTTGCAAGAGACCAAGAGGTTCCTCATGACAGAGGAGGGGGCATAAAGGCTCTGGTGAAATGGCCCTTTGGGAAACGCTGGCCTCCATCTGATTAGATACAGGCGGCCCAGGCTTCCAGGAGCAGCAGGTTAATCAGTTAATGGCTGAGAGGATCCTGGGTGATGTGCTGCGAATGCCGTGGGGCAGCCCCAGCCACACAGCCCCCAGGGCAGCCACTCCTTCCTCACTGGGGCCAGATCTGGGAAAACATCTGTTGTGATAAAGAAAGTGCTTCACCAGGGAGGGGGCAGCCCCAGCTCATCAGCTGCTCCAGCCCACAGAACACAGGCTGCTCTTGGGGGGGCTGCCAGTTCCCCGCTGCACCCAGGACACGGCAAGGGCCAGACACTGGGTTTAATGGTCTGGAAACCAATCGGGGGTTGGAGGTGGGGGGAGATGTCTGATGCCCCTGGCCTCAAACAGGATACTTTCAGAGCACAGGCACAGACCTCAGGATGGCCCCGTCATCCCACAGTGCCTGCTGTGGCCACCGCCAGTGCCGTGGGCACCCGCCATCACCCATGAGGCCAGCAAGGGCTGCCCCAGCCTTGCACCCACCTACCCCTCCCGACCAAAGGCAGCATCAGGCTGGGCTGGAAACCTGTGCACGCTGCAGCAAGGGAAGAGGCAGAGAGAATTTCGGGGTGTCTGGGGCGTGCTCGGCACCAGGCCACGAGCATCAGGGCTCCACACCAGTTTCCCACCCCCGCCCCGAGCAGCGCGATGCCCCACACGGCTGCTGTAAAGCCCCTGGGAGCGCGCGCTGCCGGCAGGCGCGGGACCGGGGCCCACGTCGGGCAGGTACCTGCCTGGCTCCGGAGCAGCCCGCTCTGCCCGCCAGCGTGAAGGTGGCTGGGCAGGGGCACCGAGGAGGCAG
>VWZZ01007592.1:568651-602399 GCA_013399095.1 Psophia crepitans
TCGGCGTGTGCGGGGAGCTGGTCACGCTGGCTGGGAAGGGCCGGGCTCTCGGGAGGGGGATGCCGGAAAGGTCTTGGGGTGCGGGAGTCGGGGCCGAGCCCGAACAGCCGGTGCCGCGCACGGGCGTGCAGCGGGGCGGAGGGACCGCCTCCGCGTACAGCCACAGCAGCCAAGTGCGGGCTTGGGGGGGGCACCCGGTGTTATCCGGAACAGCGGGCGCTTCGGGGTCCCGTCAGCGAGTCATCACAGCAGGATGTAGTGAGCGAGAGCATTAGCAGGAATCCTGGGAGAACTTCAGAATTCTGTCTCTGAGATGTGGAACAGCTGGCGCAGGGCAAGAGGCCGGGTGGTCTGTCAAAAAAGCGTGGCCACATCATAGTCCGCGAGTCCCTACGCTGGGTGGCGGGGGGTGTGTTTCCTGCAGTAGTAAGAAATTATTTCTTTATTCTCAAAGAAAGGAGGTCTAACAGAGGAGGAGATGACACACAAAAGATTTTTGTTTTTGTTATTTTTGTGAATAATGTGCTTTTTAAGCTACTTAAAACACAGAGGGGGTTCTGAGGGAGACAGCAGTACCTTGTCCAACATCTACCACAAGACAGAGTCCTACATAGGCCACTGCCTAACCTGTGGTGACCACCCCCACCATCCTCTTCCACCTTCACTATCTGGACCTTTCAGTAAGGGTTCCCAACACATGAGTGACTGTCAGTGTGTCCTTCCATTTTGACACCAAGTCACTGAGAGCTACGCTGGACATGACTACTCAAGCCCTTTTGTACTTGCACTGGATTAGCTTAATCTACACCACTTTCCCTGTCTTATGAAAACATCATGCAAGGCGGCGCCAGAAGACTAAGTGCAATCCTTATCTCCCATCTAATACTTCTATCCACAAGGCCAATTACCATGTTAGCGAACGGGATTAAATCAACTCAACACTGATTTGTCCTTGACAGTCCCCTCTGCAGCCACGCGTTTGTCATCAGACTGTTTCTGCCACCGCCAGCCTTCTCCCCACGGGAGTAGAGTTCCTCCTTCACTATTGCTGCTTCTGCAGACCATTTTGGCTGTCCAGCTTATCCCTTCTGGGTGGTCACCAGGGGGCTGTGGAGCTCCTCAGAGCCATAGGAAAGTTGAGGAGCATGCCTCTCCTTTACCTTTTCTGCCTGCCTGCCAAAGGTCTCCAGCAGCAGACATCTCCAGCACCAGATGTCCCCTCCTGGATTTCTCCAGTGGAGAAACTTTGGCCATGGCTCCTGTCATCCAGGGCTGGCTTTCCCATCAAGGCACGGCCCTCACAGCTGCACAGCTGCACATACTGACAATGAAGTAGCAAGCGAGCAGCAAACAGATTCCCAGCAAACACACCGAGCGACCTAAATGCACTCATTATAAACTTGGGGACTTACCCTTATTGCCCAAGCCAGGGTCCTTGTGAGCTGCCTTTCCCTTTCCCATTCATCAGTTCTCAGACACACACCATGGAAAAAATTTCCACACACACCGTGGAAAAAAATTCTAAGCCCATACCTGCTGCAGTTTTCAGCACGGCGACAGTGGTGCAGCACAGGTATTGCTGGGCTGTAAGGGAGCAGTTGCTGTTCCAGCCTGACAGATCTCCCTGCAGCTCTGAGCCAGGGGTCTAAAAGGGCTGGGAAAGCCCAGGGCGAGGTAAGGAACCAACCTCTCAAAAGACAAGTTTTTTAGTGTTGATACTACTGTCAGGTGACACCTTCTAGAGCAAAGAAGAAAGTGGCTTGTCCCCGTCCTCGGAACAAAGTAGGTCTCCAAACTATCCAGGCAATAAACGCTGGATTCCCCAAACACAGCAGCACTGACTGAAGCTGTCAGCCCTGTGTCAGCCCTCCACCTGCCTGGTAGGAAAAGTAGCAAGTATCTTGATGAGAAACTTACGCCTGATATTTGCTCCTTTCAGGATTAAATCGTTAGTCCTACATCCAGTCTAGCTGGAACTGGGGATGTCTGAACTGTCTCCTGAATCTCTTTAGGTACTGCTCGCTGGGAAGGGGGGAACCACCGCAATCTGCCGCTTCACAGAGCTTTGGTAAGCAGGCGAGGGCTGACTCAACATTGCTAGTGGCCTGGATGCTGCCACCACCATGCATCTGGCACCTCACCCCTGCCACCCCGGCAGCACCAGGGCTGGCTGCCACGTCAGCAATGCACTGAACACGAAGCAGTCAGTGGGGGCTGGGATGGGCCCCACTGTGCAGGATGAGCCCAGGACCCCTCTCCAGCTCATCAGCCCCCGTCCCCGCCTTGGGGCTGCCTCCTGCTCGGAGCCTGGCACAGTGGCAGCCCTCCTGCCAGCCCAGCTGCAGATGCACAGGAACCAGGGTGCCACGGCTGTTCTCTGCTTATCAGCAGAGAGCCAGGCTCTGGCAGAGGAGAGCCAGGCAGGCGGGTGCTGGGGGATCTGGGTGATGAGCTATTCCTGCATCCACGAAAGGAGCAGCCCTCCAGTGCTGCAGGCAGCAGAGCCCCGCACCCAGCCATGGCAGCGGCGGCAGACAGTGAGTCAGCTTCCTGCTGGGCTTTCCACACCAAGAGAAGGTCGGCGGAGGACTGGCAGGAACAAGCTGAGGCAGGAATTCCTCCTGGACACCAGACAATATCCCAATTTCCTCCTCTGCCACGGGTCTGGCACACGGCTGGGAAGCGGGCAGGCCAGCGTGCCCCCGCCGCAGGCAGTGAGCATCTGCCAGCCTTGCTCTCTCACCACTTGCAAGGGAACGAGCTGTGACACCTTGGCCGTGGGTGCCACCTCCCCAGTGGTTTGTTGGAGCCGTGCTTGTAGGGTGGGGAAGTGATCTCCTCCACAGTCATCCCTGGGATGATCTTACCCTGGAGAGCTGGAGACAGAGGCAGGATACCTTGCACAGGGGGACCCAGCCAGAGGTGTGGGGAGGCGTGGACATGGGAGAGGGACACCCACACTCTGCCGTACATCACCACCATCACAGACCCTGTCAGCAGTCCCTGCTGCTTTGCCAGGGCCACCAGCCGCCCCCTTGTCCAAAGCACAGGGCAGCCAGGGAGAGTTCTCCAAAGGGGGAGAATTACTGAGAAACAGCAGCAAAAAATCAAGTGTGTCCCCTTGCAGAAGTGGCCTGATGCTGGCAGAGCACCAAACACCAAGGTGCTCTCCTGACACAGACCACATGCATGTGAGGGCAAGGGGATGCACAGCAGGACACACGCTGTCCCCACAGCCCTGCCCCCCCCACCTTCCCACTCCAGTTTCACAATTGCTTGAAAGCAGCTAAAAACAGACGAGTTCCTCGCCTCTCCCATTCCCAGTCTGTGGGGAGTTCGGCCACGGCTCAGGCCAGGGCAGGTTCTGTCCAGGCCAGCTGAGGGCTCAGACTGCCCCAGCTCGGGATGAAGCTGTAGATGTCCTCTCCTGCCCTGCCTCTCACAAGCCAGCCCCATCCCTGAAAGATGAGGATGGCAGCGATCAAATCTGCGTCGAAGCTCTCCCTGCCTGGGGCTGCGCTGGGGCTCTGCAGCAGGAATCAGCCCAGGCTCCGTGGGGACAGGATCACGTTTGCACCAGATGTGTCCCTGCTGCAGAGGAATGTGATTAAGGCTGCCTGGAGAGGCTTCCACAGGGCCACACCAAGCATTGTGGCACCTGCTCCCCCAGAGAGTGGGAATGTGAGGGGGGAACCCTCCTTGCAATGGGCAACAACGTGGGATGGGGGTTGTTTGTGTCTCCTGGGCACCCTGCTGGCTCCTGTCTCATTTCAGGCATAATCATCAGTGAGCCCGTCCCACTGCAGCGCAGAGTGCTGCCTTCGCACGCCACAGGGCTCAGGCCGAGGGTGGCTGCATCCCTGATAATCTGACCACAGCGGGAAAAGCTTTTTATCCCGACCAGGCACAGGAATGCCCTCCAGGGCTGCCCTTTCTCCATAGGTCAGGAAAACAGGATGTCTTCTTCATTTTCAGCCTGAGCACAAGAGCAGAGAGCTGGAGCAGACAGGCACAGAGGACAGATGCTGGGAAGGTCCACTCCACTGTCACTCCGTGTCACCCCTTGGCCTCGAAGCATCCTCCCTGGCTGCACCACTGGGGCCAGCATCAGCTGTGACTTTCTGTCAGCCCCATCTGCACTTGGCCGTGCCAGATAGACAAAACCCATAACCAGGTATCTCCTGACAGTGAGATGTCTCGTTCCCCCACCCTTCCCTCCCTTATACCAGCCACACATCCAGCTCCCGGCAGTGACGAGACGAGGTTCCCTGCCCCTGCTCCCTTCCTGCTGCTGCAGGTTTGCTTGGGGCCAAACCGTATCCGCGTGTGGCTTTTACACCTTGGTCATGAAAAATGCATTCCTGGCGGTGAGACTGCTGGATAAGAGAGCCAGGCTGCACAAGGCTATAATTACAGTAGGAGCATGCAGAGATGAGGCCAGCCAAGCACATCCACCTAATTTCCTCTCCTATTAAGCTTGCCCTGCTTTTGTTTGACCCAGACCAAGCCTTGCTATTAATGGCACGATGTTGTGGAGGTCACAGATGGCTCTGTTACAAACAGCCTTACGGATTCTGCTTAACTGAGTGTATAAGCAGGGCTTTGCTCACAAATACCCTCACTGCGGGACTCGCGCTGTGGAAAGTGTGTCAGCCAGCTGTGGGGCAGCCGCTTCCCAGATGGGGCTGTTTTACCAGACGCGGGTAGCTCCCCATCTTTGTCTCCGGCTGCACGATAAACCCCGGGAAGCCAGCGAGGAGGTTAAACGGTGTCATATCACACTGCCTGGCCGCGGCCAAGGTCTGCTGACGGGTGCTGGGAGCTGGAGCTCAGTGCGTTTCCTCTTCCTGATCTCGCCTGTGCAGCTTCAGCCTGTGGAATCATTTCTGTGCTCAAGGAGAGAGCTCTTCTCCTCCCTGTGTGCCTGCAGTCAAAACGATGCTGATCCCTGCCCTGTTTTGGTGTAGGTGTCCCTTTTAAGTCCCCAGGAGGCCACCTGCAGTGCTGGGCTAGGGGGTATGAGCAAACACAGGGAGTGTGTGAGGCTAGAGGCACCCCAGCTCCATCTTCCCTCTGTCAAAGGCAGCTGGCTCCTGTCTGCAAGAGCACCCCATTTCAGAGGTCCGTTTCAGGGCTGAAAAGCGAGTGCAGCCCCAGCTCAGAGCACCAGGAACTGGCTCCAGCATTTGGCCATCTGTCCTTGGTGAGGACAACAGCCTGTCACAGCAGGAGCCAGCCGCTCCCCAGCCTCTCCCACCCCTGGTGACGTGTCCGTACCCTGTGTGCTGGAGGGGGGGACATCCTCCAGGGACACCGGGCTGATAGATGAAGGCAATCATCCAGCTGGGCTCCCACACAAGGTCCCTGCTCCCTGCAGAAGTCACAAGAGACAAATTACCTGTCCGACCTGCTCAGTGGCAAGGTCACATCTGTGACCAGGAGGTCACAGAACAATGTGGCAGGAGTGATGGGGGATGCTGTGCAGTGCTGGTGCTCAGTGCTTCTCCTTGCTCCAGTTCCTGCATGGCCCTCTCTGAGGGAGGTAGGACACCTGTGGATGCCAGCCCACCTCCCTCCTGCTCTCTGCAGGGAAAAGCTTTGGCAGCGACGTTTCAGAGCTCAGGTTGAGCCTTCCCCATCCTAACCTTGGGACAGCGTTGTCCCTCTCTGCAGGGGAGCTCACGTGAGTCACCTCTGCACTGCAAGGCACAGCAGTTGGCAGGTAGGAGCACCCCAGCCAAAGGCATGCACCTGGACAGGATCAGGAGAAGTGTCCCAGCATTGTCCCTAGCAAAGAGCTCCCAGCCAGAGGCCCCTGGCTCCCTCCCCACAGGGTCCTGAGGCCAGGCAGCAGGGCTGGGCTCAGCCCCGGCCAGCCCTCGGAGCAGGCAGGGCTTGCTCGCCGAGCAGGCTGAAACACGGTCGTCAGGGGTCCCGCTCCCATAGGCAGCCAGGTGGAGGTGTAAGGGGAACTGTCAGGGTCAGAGCACTGTCTCCAGGGATGCGGCCCCTGCCAGAAGTTTCTAACAGAGGATTTGCTCCCGTTCCCCACTCTCGCTCCCTTGAGAGATAATTTAATTCTCCTGAGAGTCCCTTTGGGGAGCAGTCCCAGCACAAGCACCTCAGAGAGCCGGAGAGCTGAAGAGCCCTGAAGGTCGGTACGCTGCAAGGGACGGGGCAGGGGCACAAGGCAGCAGGCAGGTAGCGAACTGCCCAAGGCTGAGGAGCCTCCCTCTGCCGAGGCCAGGCAAGCCTTTGGGACAAATTCAGGGCTGCACACAGGAGTACTCACTTGTATTGAAGAAACAGGATTCAGCCATCCCTGCGGGAAAAGTGTCCTTTGCAAATACCTGTGTGAGGGAGAGGGGCTGGAGGGAGCTGCACCTCTGCCCTGTAGCTCTGTAGCAGTCAATGTCCGCGGGGCTGGCAACCAGCTTTGGCAAAGGCTGGCTCTGACACGAGAGACACGTCTGAACCTGCCGTTCCCATGGGGAGGAAGGTTTGCGTCCATGCCCCAGGAAGGCAGGTTCCTCCCCTGGCAGGCAGCAGGGCCCAGCTCAGCGCTTTCTCCTCTCCCTGGTGCCTCTCCCGGGGCTGGTGAGTCCCTTTGTTCAATGCAGAGGGGAGGTGGATGGAGGGCAGAAGGGGGCAGAGACCGTGGGGCTGGTGCTGTGTCAGGGACATGCGGGGTTCTGCCGAGTCCAGGCTGTGCTCACGGTGCTCAGCAGTACTCGCTAGTGGGCATCAGCGTCAGTGACAGCGAGCCAGACCCCGGCACCCCCGAGCTGGAGCTGTTCTTCAGCTGGTCTCCGGGGCTTTACGCGCAGGCATCTTCCCCCGCAGCATCAGCTCTGCTCTCCCCAGTTGCACCATTTTTGGTGCAACTTACATTTAAACGAACCCACTTGCAGACACTTTTTGGGGAAGCCACATGCAACCGAAGCCTCTTTTGCCCCCTCCAGCCTGCAGTGTGAGGAACATGTCGTGCTGCTGGCTCCTGCATTTCTACCTGACCGAGGTGCCAGGCTTGCAACCCCCTCCTCACCAACAAGAGGAAAAATGAGGTTTTAATTTATTTTAATTGAGTGCCTGGAAAGCAGAATCCAGGGAAGGACTTCCTAATATACAGGGGAAAGGGGAAACTTTGCCAGTTTTATTGTGGGATGGTCTTAGCCAGCAGTTCCCTTACCTTCCCAGCAGCACAGCCATGTGAATGGGCACCAGTGGTACCTCACAACAGAGATGTGCCAGCCCCTCCTGGCTGCAGAGAATAAAAATAGCTGGAGAAGGTAGCTTGAGTGTACTTGAACCCGGGTGGCAGAAACAGAAACCCAAATAGTTTGCCTAAACACACGGTTGATAGTTTTGGGAACAGACCTCCTATTTTTAGTTCTGCAGACAGGCAAGGTTGGCTATTTACTTTTGTGAAGATAGATCTCTTCTCAAACAGCAGAGGTGGGATAAACTGCTGGTCAGAGTGCCGTCCTGGTCTGGCACAGCCGAGTCCCCTTCTAGGGAGCCAGAGGAGCCATCCCAGAGCATCCCTTCAGCAGCTGGGGGCTGTGGGCACCCAGGGTATTCTCCCACCACCCACAACAGCATCCCCTGGGGCTGCAGGCAGCTTCTCCTCTCCTCTCCTGCACTGCCATAGCATTTTGCGGTCCAGCATGCTCCTGGTGTGGCAGCACCCAGCAGCCTCTCCCTTCTCCGGTCCCACAAAAGTGGGGGTACCCCTCCGAGGTCACCACTTGCAGCTTCCTCACTCCTCCCTCCCCAGCCCAGCCGTCTTGCCCTCCTCCCCACCTGTCATCCACTATCCAGCAGAGCAACCGGGACCAACTCATCCAAGCTGGCCAGATGTTCCATCCTTCAAAGCAGGACATCAGCCTTTGGTAGCACCGTCTGCTGACCCAAACCAGAGCCCCACAAGAATCCTGCCTGCACCAGCCCGTGCATTGCATCCTGGTGCAGTGTGTTTTCCAGTGCATCCGGGGCCCAGGACTGTTCAGGTGAGCTGCGGTCCCAGCTGCCTCCTCTCCATCACAGTGGCTGCCCATGGAGGCCCTCTACTCCGCCCTCGAAGGGGAGATCGGCGCCTTTGTGGGGCACGTGCAGCAGTGCCAGCGGGGCTTTGACCTGCGCAGCCTGTACCAGGTGCTGCAGCCGGTGCTGCCGCGGAGCCCCTCGGGGCAGGGGGAGAGCTGGCAGCACCGGCAGAGGCTCGCCCTGCGCCCACCTGGCTCAGCCAGCCCGGGGGTCACCAGCTACGTGGGCTGGCTGGCCTCCTACCTGCAGCGCCTGAGCGTGCTGAAGGAGACGTTTGACGCCAGGGTGGTGGTCCCACTCTGTGAGAACCTGTACATGCATGAGGAGCTGCCCCCCGGCCCCACGCGGAGGTCCCCCCCCGCCTCCATCCCACGCGTGGCTGCGAAACTCTTCACCTGCCGGCGTAACTGGGGGCTGCTGCTGCGGGGGGGAGCCCTTCGCGAGCAGATTTTCAGTCCCCGGAGCCTGCGCGACCTGCACGGCTTTGTCGGTGTGGGGCCTTTTGTGAAGCTCTTGCGGCTGGTCCCTGATATCTTTCACCAGAGCCTGGCCACAGCGGAGCTCGCCCGGCAGTGGGTCTGTCTGCACAGGAGCCGGTACAGCCTCTCCCTGCCACCACCACCGTCACCACCATCACCACCACTGCCCCAGCAGCCACCAGCACAGGGCAGAGCAGGGCTGGCTCCCAGCACTGTGCGGCCCCTGCCATGCAGCAGGGCACCCCAGCAGCCCGGCTTGCCCCTGGGCTTGCCCGACCTCTCGGTCCCGCTGCAGCCCTCGGGTGCAGGCAGCCGTGCTGCTGCGCTGCGAGCACAGCTGCGGGAGAGCCGGGAGGAGCTGCTGGTCCTGCTGCACCGCGGGGAGCGGGCAGCCACCCTGCGCGCCCAGGTTCGTCACGTTGCCCGGCGCATCCATGCCCTGCGCCTGCAGCAGAGGGGCGAGGGGATGGAGCTGGCCCGGCCCCGGCAGAGCCCACGTATGGGGATGGGGGGTTGCCGGCACCAGGCTGCACTGTCTGAGGAGCTACAGAAGAGCCTGGAGCTGGAGGAGTACCACCACAGCATCCTGGAGGCTGACTGGCTGCTGGAGCTGGAGGTCAGGCCCATCCTCGTCCGGAGGATTGAAGTGGTAAGGGGCACATGTTGGCTCTGCTCGTGGTCCCTGCCCCGCTTCCCAGAGCGAGAGAAGGGACACTGCCACGGGCACGGGAGCTGCACGGAAAGGGCTGGATGTGCAGGTGGAGACATGGGTCTTATGGCACTGGATAGAGCCACAACCTCTCCAGTCCATTGGGCAGCCCTGGGCATTCAGGAGTGAGGAAGGAGAGCCGTGGAGTGGGGAATGGGCAAGGGCGTTACCTAATACGGCAGAGCAGCGTGCAGGAAGTATCTGTGGATGCTCCCACCCAGCCCGCTGAGATGCTCAGGAGCCGGGCACCTGTGCTGCCTCCTCTCCCACAGGTTCAGCAGCGCTGCTGGGACCTGGAGAGGATGCTGCGAGGCCAAGCTCTGCCTGCCCCACAGCACACGTGGCTCAGAAGACGGACGGCCACCACCTCCGTGCCTGCGCAGGCTCAACCCTCTGCCATGTGTCCTGTGGCAGCGACCAGCCCCAGGAGCAGCCAGCGACCCTGACCACAGGAAGTGGGACCTCTCCCAGTAGCAACACCCAGGAGAGCACAACTGGAGGATGTCCAGCCCATCATCATGTGAGCTGCAGGCAGCCAGCAGCTCACAGGTACCTGGCTTGGTTTGTGCCTGGGAATAAAGTGTGGAGGGAATGAGTGTTTAATGAGATGTTTCCTCTGTGCTCAACCCATGGTTCTGCAGGCTGGGTAAGGGCACCGAGCAGCCAGCATGGCAATGGTGATGGTGATGGAAAGCCCACCTCCGTGGTGGCAGTGGGCAACAGGGTGACAGTCCCCGCTCCAGCTGGGGCTTGTTCCATCACTGGCTGTGGCTACGGGCAAAAAACAGTTTTGGATCAGGGAATTTCAATCAATTTATTGCCAATTAACAAACAAAAGTGGAGAGCCAGACACGGTTCCTGTGAAGAGTTTATTGGTGTAGCTGTTTCCACTACAGTCAGAGGAGTCACAATGCACAGCGACAACAGGCCTCCTACACTACACAGGGAGGACAGGACACACATGGCCACAGACACACAGAGACACTGGTCTCTCCACCCCGGGCCCTGCGGGGGGCCAGGCTGTGGGGCAGGAACCTGCCGCCGGGGGAGGTTTTTCTCTGGTGGAACATTCCTGCAGCCTCCTGGGAGAGGTGTCAGACCTTCCCACTAATGAAGCACCCACCATCTCTTGAAGGAGCCAGGCTGCTAAGTGGGAACCAGGGCAGCAGCTTGTCCCAAATCCAGTGGTGGAGCGAGCATCCCAGCCTCCTCTGCAAGGTCACTCCAGCTTTGACCATCAGGGAGAGGCTGGGGTGCCCATCTCCTCTGGCACTACCCTGAGCTGCGCAGGCAGCAAGAGCACCGTCAGCGGTTTCTGAGGCAGCTCTGAACGGGGGCTGCCGGCCCAGGCAGACCCCAGGAGACAGCCCTGCCAGGAAAGGTGTTCTGAGCTGCCCAGAGGTGATGGGGGCTGAGTGCTGGGCATGCTGAATGCCACACCTTCCCAGTCGGAGGGCACCCCTGGATGTGAAAGGTCACCCTGGTATGGCAGCAGAATTGGGGCCGAGGGTTTCGGCAACTTCCTTGCAGGGCTGCAGGGAGCCAGACCAGGGAAAGGGAGTGGACCCAAAGGACTGTTTTGTGCTCCAGCACTACTTTTCTCTGAAATATGGTTTGTTCTCAGGGATGAGAATGTGGGGTTCAGGAACTGGGACATAGACCTGTGATGAGTCTTTAGCCCTGCAGCCATTGTGGAGGTGCAGAATGGCACAGGACTCCTCTTAGTCCCTGCAAGAGGGCATGCACCCAAGGCTTCAGAATACCTGCTTGTTCCCAGCCTCCCCTCCCTGTGTGCTTTTCCTTTGGGAAGAGGGTTGGGAAAGTTGGGAGGAAGCGAACAGCGTCATCCCATGCTGAGCAAGAGCAGAAACCAGTCTTGTGGGAGGGTGATGGTCTGGAGCACAGGGGCAGTGCAGTGGTCCCTTTTTTCCCGCCTGCCAGGCTGCAGCAGCCCTGTGGGCCACAGGTTGTGGCACAAGCCCAGTGTGAGCGCTCCTGCACGGGGGCAAAGGGAGCAGGAGCAAGGCCAAGGAGGCTGCTGGCCCGGGAGGAGCACAGCAGCCATCAGCAGGCGGCATCCAGCCTATCCTTGTGACTGCTCGGTGGCACGTGGTGCTGAGACACCCAAGCTTCATGGCAGCGGAGGAGGACACAGCGGCACCAGCTGGCATGGCTGCCCTTCACCACTTGGAGACCGGACACAGGCTGCCTCCAGCAGCAAGGGGACAGACCCCTGACCCACCGGCACTCTGGACCCACGCAGCTTCAGGATGTGAGAAGCATCTCTCAGCCCACCAGGTCCAAGAGCAGAGAGACTCACAGCCTCTGCCGAGCGAGCGATAGGGCAGCAGGAGCCAGGGCTGCCCCCTGCGGGGCTATGGAACAGCCATTTGTTGGTCCAGGCAAGAGATCGCGTGACTCACGGCAAGGCTCCAGTTAGTCCTTAGGAGGGGTGGGCAGGCGTGAGCGGCCTGTCCTGTGAGCAGGGAGGGCACGTCGCCGCTCACACAGGCATGTGCAGTTCGTTGTACTCATCCCGGCCATCCTCATCAAAGTTCGGCTCCGCATCCTCCGAGTCCAACTGGGGAGAGGCAGAGATCGGGCTCTGAAGGCCACAGCCACCCCCAGAGCAGGGTCCAACCTGGCGCTGAGGGATCAGTGTGCAGCGAGCCAGGCAGCTGGGCTGCGCTGGGAAGAGCAAGGCTCTTGCTCCTTCCCCTCCCAACAGGGGCCTCTCCTGCTCACCTATGCTTTCCCAGTCCCACACCCTTTCCTACAAGTGTTCTTGTCTGACAGTGCCCCACCACGGGGGCTTTGCTCCAGCACAGCAGCTCCTCCCCCCGCCCACTGCTGGGTGCTGCTCCAGGCTGCTCTCCAACAGGAGCTCAGGATGTCAGCAGCAGTGGGGAAACGGGGCATCTCCTGATGAAGCAGCCACAAATGAGGAGGAGGATGGAAGAGGAAATCCTTATTCCAGGTCTCTGTGGGCATGATCCTCTGCCTCCTTATCCTAGGCTGCCCATCCATCCCACACTGCATCCTAGGGCTACAAGCTCTGAGGAAGCCACTGACCCATCTGCTGCTGTTGAAAAACAGCCCCAGAAAACAGCACGGAGAGCCAAGGCTTTGCCATCTGAGGATCTCCCAGCCTTTCGTCTACCAAATCTCCTCAACCTCACTGCAGTGTTGCAAGCCAGACTGTGAGGACAGTTATCTGCTTACCGCTTTGAGCTCCCTGTCGTGGAAGAAGCGGGGAAGCACGAAGCGTCGCAATGGCACTGTCATGATCAGGACGAAGGGGAAGGCCAGGGATGCCACTGTAGATTTCACCACCCAGAGCAACACAATGCAGGCCAGTTGAATGCACGTGAAGAGATTCATTCTCCAGGTCTTCACCTAGGGAGGTAAATCCAATCAAAGAACACATTATCCTTCCACATTATCCTTAATGAAGACCCAAGTGGCAGAACATAACCCTTCTGCGTAGCATAGCACAGTAACACAACACTGCTGCACACTCTACCTGCCTGTACTCTACAGCAAGACAGAACTCTTTACCACACACAGCTCTGTGCCACCAGCAGCACACCCACCGGCAGTGCCGTGTCCCTACACCTATTCCAGCAATGCATCACCCTACAAACAAGTCTGTCCATACAATACTCTGGCAACACATTCCTCTGTGCAGCCTGCCAGCACGCTATCGTACTGTTGCATCACCTCTGTGCATGGCCTGCGCTACCTCGCAGCACAAACTTGCAGCCAAGGGTGGCCACCAAGCTAAAAATCACTCTAACGAGGCACCAGCCTCTTTCCACCTGCCTTTTCTTCCTCTGGTCCTCATTACCTGGTTCCCTGCAAGGTGCCTTTGCTCACCTTGACAACATAGATGTGGTCAGGGTGGTGCTTGGATGGCATGAAGATCAGGAGCAGCCGCTCGTAGAGCTGGATGCCAGTGAGCGATGTAACCCCCATGTAGAGGAAGATGCCGAAAAGCACAGCCAGCGGGATCTGCCGCAGCATGTTCCCCATCACAATGGACAGACCTGCACAGACAGAGCTCAGAGCATGGTGTGCCCCATGACAGCCCCTCTGCAAGGCACCCCAGCCTCCGTCCCTCTTCCGCCTCCTCTCCATCTGTCCTGGGGTGCAAGGGAAAGGAAGCTCAAGAGGGGTCTGGGTAGCTGGAGGCTGCAGAGAAGGACTGACTGTGAGGGGCTGCCAAAGGAGAGCTGGGGGCAGTCCTGCAGCGAGCAGGTAGCGCACAGGCTGGCCCATGGGGAAGGGGCGCCGCCAGGAAGGAGATTCGAGTGGTCAGCCCTGACCTCCCCCCTCACTTCTTCACCCAAGCAGAGGCTCACCAACGAGGGCAGCAATAAGCACTCCGGTCACACGCTGCTCCTTCACCTCCTCGATCTTGGGCTTCTCTCCTGGCGCAATGGCCTTGCTCATGACCGTCAGGGCATTGACATGGGTGACGGAGCGCACCGTTGCTGCAGTCAGCCAGGGCAGCCCAAAGAGCGCACAAAGCCCCCCCATAGTGCCAATGAGCAGAAGGTCCAGGTGGAAGCCAGAGCCTTTCAGCAGCTTCCTCTCCTTCTTGCTTACAATCAGCCTGGGAGGAAAAAGAGCCCAGGTTGGTGCCAGGCCCACCCCAGTGCCCAGGAACAGCACTGTGACTGGGGACAATGTTCACTTCCTGGAGAGGGCACACACAGGGACAAGGAGATAGCTGAGGAGAAGGATCATCCCTGAGGCTGTCAACCTCAGGTTAGAGGTTTCACCTGCACTTGGCAGAGGCAGATCTCCACCACGTTGTGGTGCAGGAGGGGAGCCAAGAGACAGTGGGAGAACCCAAGAAGGTACAGGCCAAAATGGCCACGGTCCCGCCCCTGCTGTCCTGCTGGGATGCCAGTGCATGTCCTCAGTGATGTCACCAGCACCCATCTCAGTGTCACCCACCCAGGGGTTAGTGATGGTTGGCATTGGTGGGGAAGGTACTCACGTAGTGATCTGTGTCTCCATGAAGATAAGAATGAAGACCAGGAGGGCAGGGATGGCAGAGGCAAACATCATCCACATTGGAAAGGTCCCACTGCTGCCCATGGGGTGAATGAACCAGCCACGCTTGTAAGGAGATGTGACCGACAGGCCAGAGGGGACGTTCAGCTTCTGGTGGTGTAGCCACAAAACCCAGCAGTTACTGATCAATACATATGTGCCCACAGCCTCACACAGGACTGGCCTTCACCCTCCTGGTAACCCTGGTCTGAACACCTCAGATGATGAGACAGCCACACTGACCTGAGTGGGACTTTCTCACGGATAATTCCCTTCAGTGTAAAAAGTCCCATGTCCCCTAACATGGGCCTGTCTCATTTCCTCTTTCAGCTACTGGAATTCCCGTGGGGTTTGTCCAAGAGACCGAGAAAATATCTTGCCTCAGGAACCTCATCCCCATGGCAGTGCTTGCATGGTTAAAATGCCCCTTGACCTCTGTTCGGACAAATCAAGCATCCTGAACTGCCCACCCT
The DNA here is from genome assembly GCA_013399095.1 of Psophia crepitans. NCBI lineage: Eukaryota > Metazoa > Chordata > Aves > Gruiformes > Psophiidae > Psophia > Psophia crepitans. The sequence goes on from VWZZ01007592.1 coordinate 583,420, forward strand.
TCTCTGAGGTGGCTTTCCAGACTTCCCAAGCCTTTGCTGAGACATTTTTCCAACATTGTTATTGCAGTCTGGACCCCAGAACTGGCCACATTCTCTGGAAATGACCTCACTCTGATCCAGTTCAGAGGGAATATCATGTTTGTGCTCCTATCAGAGACCACACAGACTCCTAGCTGTACATTGCCCTGACCCGGCGTTCACCAGCATTTGAACTCTTGGCTCTGCCCTGCTCTACAGCAGCTCTTGCTATCTGCTTGCGTGAGGACTGCAGGAAGAGTTTATGATTTGCATTTATGTTAATCAGCACAAGTATGAATAATATTCCTGGAATGCTTCTGCTTGAGCTAGGCTGTGCAACTAAGTACCATTTTCTCAGAAAGCTTTGTACATATGCTGAGTTAGTACTGAAATGATAATGCTTTTGATATTAATCCTAGAAGTGTAGAAGGGTATGAAAAGGGTGTAACGAAGCGCATGATTTTACTAACGTCTGACAAAGCCAGATTTTGCATTGAAATTTAAATGAATAAAAATGCATTTGGATTCCATTAAGCTTTGGGCTGTCTTGATGAAAAGCTTGCATGCCGAACAGGAACTACCTCCTACTCTCTCCCTGGCATTAGTGGAAAGAAATACCATACCAAAAAGATGTAACTATGAAAAGTTACACATATAACTATGAAACTACTAAAAAGAGGGAAAAGCAGATGGGGTGGTTTGAAAACATTTAGGTTTGTGCATAAACTGGGAAAGAGATCGTTGTGTTTCAGATAAAGCGATCAAACTACTTAGTAGTCTATAGTCAAGGAGGGTGCAAATATGTTACGTCCTGTTACCACAGCTGAGTACCCACTGAAACCACGCAATATGCCAGTCCCCGCCGTGGGAATGACCAGTTCGTGTCTTGGTGATTGACTGCAAGTTTTTAGAATTAAAAGCAAGGAATTAACTGCCCTGAATCTCTCTGGTCCCCTAAAGCCTCCCCAGCTGGAATATCAGAGGGACACCAGGGCACTCCATTCCCTGTAGCTCCGGTCTCTGTCTCAGCGAGACCCTTGGAGCTTCCCTTCAGCGTGGGAGTGAGGACGAGCGCGGTGTCTGTTTGTCGTGCACTGTTATGACTAAAGGGGCAGGAAACGCAAATCCCTCGTTGCACGCGAGCAGGCCACGGTGCCGCAGGGATTGCCGCTGGGCTGCAGGAGGGGCTGAGGGCAGCGCTGGCGCCTACCTGCGTGTATGTGTCAGTGATGGTGTAATCCACCAGCACCATGACCAGGATGGAGATGGGGATCCCGAAGTCTCCAATGATCCGCCGAGCCTGCAGAACAAACACCCTTGCTGGCAAAGGGAATGGGCTGGCTCTGGGCACCCACCCTGCTACCGGGAGCCCGCGGCAAAGCGAAGCCCCAGGCGGGGCCAGGCACCGCTGCAAACCTGAGCTCTGCTGAAGAGCAGGGCAAGGGAACCCAGCCTCGAGCCACGGCACATCCCACTGCCCAACAAACAGTTCTCCAGCCACGCTTAAGCGACTGGCTAATTGGTCCAACTAGCCTATGGGGATGGTGCTCCAGGTACTACACAGATGACTTGCACGTATAGAAATGTCCAAAGGGAACAAGTTGTTAGCTCTCCCTCCTACATTGTAGTTCAACAGATTTTTATCCAGCCAAAGGAGCTTTCCCAAGGCCCAGGGGACTTTCCAGCACAGCTCACTGGAGCAGGACAGTGCAGGTACCATCAACAGCTAGCTCTGGTCTGCAGCCTAGGTCAGGCTTCCTTCCCTTCTGCATGGTATTTGAGGGATTGCTGGTGTTTGGACAGTCCATTTGGACAGTCCAAATGCTCCGGAGAACAAAGGACTGTAGCAAGAAGTGTTATTTGGTTGGCACATCCCTCGGCCTTAACATCTGGGTCCCTCAAATTTCTCACCTTTCCTCCTAAGAAACGGCTGTTCTTGAACTTGCGCATGAAGAAGGCAATGAAGAAGGTGCCTAGCATGAGGATGAGGGAGAGGAGAGCGGTGTTGGGCTGCATCCTGATTCCCAGTGACATCGCATCCGCAGAGAGCATGCTGGCATTCAGGCCGTTCTGCACGTTCGGTGGGTAAAACTTCAGCAGGGGATGTTCTGCAAACACCTAGGCAGGTGAGAGAAGCAGCGGGCACTGTCACCGCAAGGAGGGGCAGGGGGCACTGTCACTACTGGGGGCAGGGGGAGGCAGAGGTGTCCTGCTCTGTGGAGAGGTGAGGGCAGTAGATGGTGGGCGCGGACAATCCCAGCATCCGTCACCTCGCCTCGCAACCTACCCAGCTGGAGAGGGCTGGGGAGAGAAAAGTGGCCCCTCTTTAATGCCTCCTGCAGGAAGAGAAGGGGAGACAGACGTTAGGGCTCGTCCTGCCAGCCTCTGTGGTGGCACAGGGGCCAGCTGGGCTGGGGCATGAGAGGCCAGCAAAGAAGTGCTCTGCAGAGTGCCTAGGAAAGCGGTGGCTGTGCTGGCCCTGTTCCCTTGCCTCCTGTACGCTAAAGCAGCAGGTTCCTGGGGGACTGAGAGATGCAGCGGCCCATCTCCCCGGGGAAGGTTCACCTTGTACAGTTTGTAGAAGGTCTCGTAGATAAAGATGAGGGAGATGAGGAAAGCAAAGATCTCCTGGGTGAAGGGCGAGATGTAGCGCACCAAGAAGCTTCCCTCAGCTGCCACAATAATGAAGATGAAGACGATGAGCCACAAACCAATCCACACTCTGCCTGTCAGATACTCAATGCCTTGTGTCTGGCAGAACTGAAATGGAAAGGAGAAGGAGTTACTCATGGCTCCTCAGGTTGCCTCCTGCATCTCCTCCCCATTAAGATCACAAACTCTCCTGGAAAGAAGCATCTGTATCTGCTTGGGCACCCAGCACAGTGAATTCAGGGCTGGAGTCAGAGGTAAAATTGCAGACTTTGCATTACCAGCCAGCTCACACCAAGCAGGCCTTCACCACTCCAGTCTTTGTAGCAGAACCTCCTTCGCTCTCTGCTGAAGCCATCCCATGCATGACGCGCCCCACCCCACCCATGTGGAGGTGCCGTTACTCAAACACAGCTCTCCACTGCTCCATGCACTCAACAGCACAAGCCTATTCCCCGCCAAGGAGAGCCTGAGCAGCCTGCTGTGCCCTGCTGCAAAAGGCATGATCCCAGACAGCGCCCTGCGCACACACACAGTCGTACGTGTGTGCAGAAAAGCCCCCTGGCTGTCACCATGGAACAGACCATCTCCACTGCCTCTGCTCATCCCCATCCAGCAACACCAACTACTTCCAAATCACATCTCGCCCTCTGCAGCCTTCCTCGGTACCACCGCAGACCGTGCCCCCACACAGGTCAGTGAGGAGTGAGGTCACAGGAGGGCAGGGCAATTCCCACTCTGCAATGGCATCACCAGCTCCAAACTCCTGACACACCAAGGTGAAAATCTAGCTGTAGGAAAAACCATGCTTTAAAAGCCCAGACATGCTAGGAGTCAGAAAAAAGGAGAAGAATTAGACACACTGCTTGGGGATATGGTGACACAAGGAAGGGGTCATGCTACTTGAGAAAGAAACACGTCCATCCTGGGAGGCCAGGATATCACCGCACACACCCTTGGGCTCATCCTGTGAGGTGGGATAATGTACGTGGGACATCCCAGACGGGGTGTACACTGAACGCTGTTGGGTTCCCATACAAGGAAATCTGGACACAGGTAAAAGCTGTGAAATGGTCTTCCAAGGAAGCCCCAAGAACAAGAAAGTATTATGGAACAGTATTTTAGGATGCAGCTGCAAGTGCTCGTTGTGCCAGGATGGGCACAGCCCAGGGCTGGGGATGACGCTCCCCTGGCAGCCAGCAGGCAGAGGGGTGCTGATACAAGGGGATCAGCCCATGGGATACAGCAGCAGAAGGCAGAATTCCCTGCGGCGTGACCTGAGCCAGGGCCAGTCCCAGCCAAGCTGAGGGCAGCCTGTCAGGACCCAAGGAGTCCACACCACCACGTTCCTTTGGAGAGCTGAGAAACACCAGCTGCCTTCTCCAGCACAAGAGCAGAGCGAGTGGGTGCCAAGCATGGACACTGCCTCACATGTACCTTGTAAAAAGCTTCTTCAAACACCAGCAGAGGCCCTGAGAAGCCAATGACCAGGAGCGGCTGGGCCCCAAGCAGGGAGAAGAGGATCCCTAAAACCGAGGTGGAGATTATCAGCTCGGAGACCCCCATGAGACCCTCGGTTTTCTCTCCTGGGAAAAAGAACAACGTGTGAGTGTTACAGGCCAGACACAGGCACCGTCACCGCAGGCAGACAGGCTGCAGACACAGCTCCAGACGGAGGAGGCAGGTCCCTGTCCCATCGGTCAGAGGTCCCCTGCGTCAGGCAGGGAGCGCAGAGGGAGCCCGGGGAGCCGAGGCTGGAGAGGCCGAGCGGCAGGGAGGGGACAAGGCAGCAGCCAACGTGCAGTGCCACCGCTCTCCCTGAGCGAGCGGCACCGAAGCCCACCCCGGCACAGCACCACACAGACACAGCCAGTGTCCCAGCGTGCAAAGAGCAGACCAGAAAGCAGGCCCATTACCTAGGAGTCCCCCGAAGGTGATGGCAGGAGAGAGAGCAGCAAAGTAGATGAAGAGAACGGCCGCGAGACACTGGCTGTGCAAGGCGTCTCTGATGTCACTGAGGTATTTGGGGTACCTGCGCTTTATGTCCCGAACCAGACCTCCAAAAAATATCCCGGTCCGCTTCAAAGGGTCGTCCTCAGCTTCCTCCTCTTCTTCCTCAGCTTTCACTTCACACAGCTCTGGAGGTGCACAGAGAGTAGGGCTTGAGCAGGGGAACGCAGGTCTGCCCTGGGGCTGCCCCACTCCCCCATACCCGTGGAGACCTTCCTCCAGCAGCGTTAACCTGGTGGGCCCCCTGCGACTGCACATCCCACTGCCTCCAGCTGCCCCCAGAGCTGCCCCCAGACGCTGTCCTGCCTCCCCTCGCCCCCCTCCCCGCTGCCCGCTGCAGGAGCCAGGCCCCGCTCACCCCTCTGCCAGGCTCTGTGAGGGGAGGGCCCATTGGGGCACGTAGGGCAACAGGCACAAACTCTTTTGCCCAAATGGGAGTGGAGAGACCTTTGGCTTCCTGGACAGCCCCCTCCTTCATGGACTTCTGCTCCCTCTCCTTCCTCTTCCTCAGAAGCAACTTCTGGAAGGTGGCAATGGATTTGAGCAAGTCTTTCCCCTCCACCTCTGATGGGGGGATGACAATGCTGCAGTCCAAGAACTCGTTGATTGCATTGAGGAGGTCTTGACGGTCATCTGCCATGTATGCAGCCTCATGGAAGTGCTGAGAGGGACAGGGAAAAAGAGAGAGGAAGAATGCTCAGAACGAGACTGCACCCAGGTATCTACAGGCTGGAAACACAATGCTTGCTGTGACCATACAGTAATGTCCCACTCTCTCAAATCACTACTTGTCTCACTACTGCCACTCTATGATCACACCCCTGAATTCCTCCTGTCCAACTATCCAGTGTCCCACCTAATCCCATGTCTGTCCTCCCTAGCCTATCCATCCTTTCCAGGGACCTCCTTGGTCCTGCTTTTCTCCCCCCAGCCCCACTGCACTTGCCCAGGATCATGCTCCTGCAGCATCTCTGCCAGCTGCAGGCTCCACCGCACCACTGGGTGCCCCTCATGGGACCTCTCCACCAAACAAAATCAGATCTGTGCTTCCCAGCTAGCCCGATGTCTCTCTGTCCCTAGGCTGGATGCCACATCTGGCCAGCCTGTGCCTCTGTTCACACCAGATCACCGTGGTTGCATCAGGCCAAGATCTTTCTCCTTACAGGTCCTGCAATGCTTGGTCCTGCTTCAGAGCCCAGCTCAGAGATGTGCCAGAAGCCAGGCACCACAGAGGTGACAGACTTTTCCTGTCCCTGCAGCTCAAAATCAGGACTCTGCAACAACAGACTGATCTCCTTCTAATCTGGTCTTGGGTTTGTTTTGAGGGAGAAGCTGGTGGAGCCCTAAAGCACTGCAGATAAAGCACAAGATCCAGGACCTGAGCAAGAAGCATAAGAGATTCTTGGGAGTCTTCACATGGGAGAGGGAGGGAAAATAGGAGTCTACAGCATGAGGGAAGCCATGCAAGTGAAACCAGGCAGAAAAGGGAAGATACTCCTGACAGCAAGGGCAAGATGACAAGGACGGACTCCAAGGAGACCACGAGGGGACAGGACTACTGCAGATAGGCAGGGAGGTGCTGGCAAACGGGCGGAAGTGCTGCTTTGCCTCTGGAACGTGACTGCAGAGAAAGGGCTGGAGGAAGATGAACAAGTGAACAGCCTGTAAAGCAGGTAGGGGACAGCTAAGGTCCCTGCAGCACACAGAGTCCCTGGAGCCCCAGCTTCAAGCTGTAAATGATATTGTACTCTCTTCACGGCGCCAGCCACGGTGTAACCTTGCCATGGCCGGCCCCGGCTGCGGCAGCTGGCTCCCTTCTTCCAGCAACCGAGGAGCAGAGGCTCCGATGAGCGAGATCAGCCCACAGACGCAGCGTTGCAGATGGAATATGGCACCACACCTCTTCTAGCTCAAAACACGCTCTCAGCTGAGCCCTGCGCAACTCCTGGGAAGGGACCTTTCAGCTGGGAGCCCTCTACTGTCCACAACCTGCTCTGAGTCCCTGTTTCAGGGAGAGTTGTGCACTGGTGGCAGGACAGGCAGGTTTGTAACTCAGTCATAGTTACATGGCACCAGTTGGGAGGACCCTGTGAACCCAATTCTCCTGTCCTGGATGGATGCAGCAGATGTTCAGATTGGCTTTTCTTTGCCTTTAATTCCTTACCAGCATAAAGAATTTCACTTTCCAGCCATCTAGCCAGATGGGGAACTTCTAGCGGTGCACATGCTTGGCAGGAAAACCCTTCTGTCTCATTTCTCCTCCTGCACGGATGTGCTCCTCTACACGGATGCCCCAGCCACGGGACTCAGCTAGAAAGCCTCATCCAGACTCCTGATGAACAGCACTGCTGGGTCTGCCTGGGCCAGGTATCACGGTTACAGGCACTGCTCAGCCTCCCCTCATCTGTTTGCGAAACGTGAGCTGAGCGCAACTCTTCTAACCTTGGGCAGTCCTTTGCTCCGGCCTTTATGTACAGCCCTGCTCTTCACCCAGCCGAGCACTCTGTCCCGCTCAAGCGCCTGCCACTCTCTCCTCTCTGCACGGCAGCGCCCTAGCACGGCTGAGCCAGGCTGCTCTTCAAAATCCCCGGTGCTCGTGCCCGCCTGCCCTACCTGGGCCCCAGCACAGCCGCCCTCAGCGCTCTCATCCCAGGACTGACTTCTGCGGAGCTACCGCAGCTCCATCGCCTGCCCCAGCATCACCGCCTGTCAGCTCCTCACCTTGTCAGACATGAGGGTGGAGATTGAGCGGCCAATTTCATGGTAGTCCATGTTGGCCTGGCTCGGTCCCAGCAGCACAAAGATGAATCTGACAGGAATCGGGACCTCCAAGACAGATTCCAGGAAGACGGCCTCATTTAGTCGGACAAAGGCCATAGTCGGCTGCTCCAGGAACTGCACACAACCTACCAGGAGGCAATGTTTTGAGCAGTTAATCACTGGGGTGAGCTGTACTGCCTTTAACAGCGGAAACAGGGATTTGGGGGATTCCCACGAGCCCCGCAGTCCTGTTCTCTTGTCTCCAGACCACTGATGTGGCATTGAGCTTCACGCTGAGGACTGCTCCAAGTCCCCTGTTCACTGATTGCTCCCAAGCAGCGCTACTTTCTTTAGCTCTCCCAGTCAGCCTGTTCTTACTGTCTTATGCACGGGCTCTACTTACACTATAAGGGGCTAATTTTGAACCAGAAGATTGCTTTCCACTAAGCCAGCCAGAAGGAAGTCTCTTAAACGTTACTTTTATCAAACAAACTTCTAATCTCATCAAAGAATGAAATCAGGTTTGCTTGACATGACCCATTTCCCATAAACCTCACTGCTTGGCAATAATTACATTCTTATCCTTTAGCTCGTTATTAATTGAATCCTGTATTAGCTCTGCCATTATTTTGGCTGGGAAGAATGTCAGGTTAAACCACCAATAGGTACTGGATCACTGTCCTCTCCTTCTTGAGCACAGATGTTATGAGCTTTTTTCTGTTTTTCTCATATGTTCCTTGTATACCTAGACATTTGTTTTTTTCCTGAGATGAAAATGAGCCAGTTCTCTTAACACTCATTATTGCAAACTGCACAATTTGTTTTACAATGTCCACATCTCATCAATGCTTGGCAGCCTCCTCTATTCCTAACAGATTGGGAAGTACTCATGGATCCTCCGGCACACCAGTCACTTCCCTCCCATACTGAACACAAGTGTTTATTGACTACTTGTATTTCTCTGGCATTATTACTGATCTTTCTGCCATCTGCACCCAGCACAGAGCTGTGTTCTGTGTTAGACTGGCAAATCTGGGCCATTCAAGTGGCCAAGCCAATCCCAAGACACAGCCTTACCTCAGAAACGGCCACTGTTTAGTTATCCGAGTATTCAAAGTGCGGTTATGAAGCCGATTTGGCCTCATCATGGTTAAGCATCAGCTTGGTTGAACTGCCAAGCCTCTTTGCCCGAGCTTTTCACCTGCTGGATAGCTGATGACATTTACTCTGCTTGTAGTGTAACTGCATTTGCCAAGATGTTAATGCCAGCAAAGCGCTGAGAAGATCCACTCTTGTGGTCAGAAGGCACCAAGCCCACTGATGCTTGAGACTGCCTGCCCACAACCCTGTTGTACAGAGAGATATCTCCAGGCAGCACTATGGCTGATACCCAAGACCTTGCCACCAGCCAGGCCCTGGTTCATAAACTCAAAGCCCCTTGGCACACACAGAGCAGCAACCCATCCTGGCCAGGACAGGGACCAGCTGCTGGTGAGGTGTGAAGAGACCAGACGGAGGGCAGCGAGGCCTGTCAGCAGTCAGTGCCTGGCCATCGGTCCCTCGGGCACCACTGACCTACTTCTCAGCTGCAAAATGGGATGTTCTGGCCAGTCTGGTGGGACTTTCTTCTCTAAGCTGGGCCCCAGCTCCCACCATCTATCAACCTCTTCACATTCAGTATGTCTTAATTTAAGAAAATAACTACCCCAGCAACCTGTATGTTTACTACAGACAGACAAAACGTGTGCTGTCACTGAAGGAGGGAGTGTACAATGCTCCCTCTCCAGATGAACTTTGGGAACACATCCAAATACCCCTCCAGAGGGAGAGCACAGACAGCTGGGTCAGACCAGGATCTGAACTGGTGTCTTTTGGCCCTGGGGGTCTCCACATGCCACCTCTTACCCACGAGGACCACTGTGGCCTCTGCATCTTCAGGGATCTTCTCCATTAGCTTCAGGTATTTACGGTGACCCTCAGAGTTATGGAGATGCAGGTTTTTCTGCTGGGAAAGAATACAAACAAGTAAGGACAGAGTGCCCATGCCTTGGTCTCCATACAGAGCCTTGCACCCCACTGGCACATCCGCAGCCTGGTTTGCCTGGGCTGTATGCCCAACACCCTGCTTCCCAGGCAAGGCAGCCTCACGGCAAACGGCCATCCTGCAGGCACCAGGACCACCGCTGCCACTTCATGCTCAAGCAGACATTTGCATACGGCATGAGGCTAAAACTGGGTCCTGAAATCATAATGCAGTGACCCGATTTCCAGTGCTCCAAGTGATCCAGGGGAGCTCAGCCCTTGCGAGTACAAGGCCCCCCATGAAGGGATGCAGAGGTGAGCGTCAAGGGCTGCTGTTGTCCAACAGGTGTCCCAAGGGTGTGGAAAACAGAATCAGTAACCCTCCATGTCACCCTCACCTCCTTGCACTCGGTCTCATTGGCCTTGGGGTCAGCCATCTCAATGCGCTCTTCCCCCATGAGCGGCACGCAAGTGTCGGTGGTGTGGTTGTGGTGGTGGTTCCCCACAATGGAGTTCATGCTGGAGCTGGAGTGGTTCCTCGGGAAGAAGCCTTCTTTCTCATCATTGGGGTGGCTGAGGGGGAGAGTGGTGGCCATGAGGGGACCCACTCCCCTTGCCACATGGGGTTTGCAGATAACCCCCAAGCGCTGGCAGCCCTCAGCCACGTGCCACCCACCTGTGCTTCAGCAGTAGGGCACGCAGCACGTTGGCTCGATCTTCTGCTCTGATCTGGTCAGAGATGATCATGGTCTCCACCATGAGGTGAGCAATGCCGGGCAGAGTGGTCTGCTCCAGGTCAAGGAGAACGGCACCTGCCAGCAGGAGGGGAAGAACCCTGCTCCTAGTGTGCAGCGTTCCCCACCGCACACAAACTCTGGGGACACAGTTGTCCCACAGGAGCCAGGAGCAAGGCTTTGGTTGGGGTACAGATTCTCCCAGTTGAGAAATGCCCCAAGTCCAGGTGTCCCATGTCCTCTGTTAAATCCTTGTCCCAAGAGAACCCAAAAGCTCCAAAACACACTAGTAGCTCTGGTACCTCCCTCTCATTTTGGTCTCACACCCTGACTGAACTTGTCCTTTCATACCAAAGATGGGTCAAAGACCTGCTGGCTCAGGCACAGCTGGGTGTCACAGCTGCCACAGGCCTGAGAGCTGGAAAGCAGAGCAAGGAACCAACATGGGCACCCTTGGGCTAGTGCAAACCCTGGCGAACAAGCTGCAGGACGATTTGTCTCTGCCTGGACATGGACACTGTTGGAGTGGAGAGGCCAAACAGTGACAGAAGCTGTCTAACAAGACCTGTCCCAGAGCAAGATACAAACCCTGTCCCACGGTTCCTGACTCACCGTGGGCAATTGTCTTCCTGAGCTCCAACAGGCTGCGGAAGGACAGTGAAGCCACGTGAGGTTTCCCCCACCTTGCTGTGTCCTCCTCCACATCCTCCTCAAACTTGATCCAGCGGGCTGTCTCCCTCCAATGCATCTCCTGGTTCTTATCCACCACCAGCTCATTCAGCTCCACAAACACCTAGTGCAAATTACAGCGAGGACATGAGACTTGCCCTGATGCATACAGCTCTATCAACAATACATGGAAAGCCTCAGGATTGTTCTCAAGGTACCACGTGATCCAAGCCACTGCCTGAGCAAACTTCCCTTAGTTAATCAGAGGTTTGGTGAACAGAAGCAGCCAAGACAAATATCACTGGCAGTACGGCAGGAGCTTCCATCAGCACATGGAGCACCAGAAAGCTCCAAGTCAGATGGTGTGGGCAAAGGAGAGAGAACGATGCAATGCTGCACACTTCTACCAAACTGCGGTAACTTTATCCTCTGACTGCTTCCCCCAAAATTTCCCACACTTACCAGAGATGGTGACGTTGCTGTGCTGCCAACTTCCACAACAGCACTACCGTTTTTGTGACTTTTTAATGTCTTTCCTAAGGCCGAAGCTTTGTGATTTCAGAAAAACCTCTGCTTTTACTGAAAAAAGTGTACTTTCAGCCCTTAAGATAATGGATAAGAGCTTGAAATGTCACCCTCAAGGTCACGTAAAGAATTAATTACATTAAAACCACATTTATCACTTTATGAAGTGCCTGTTTCTAGTCCTGATTTATGGCTTCTGAACAAGTGTGGGAGGACAGCACATGGATACCTCATGGGGCTTTCTATCCAACTTCTTCTTCTTCTTCTTTTTCTTGACAGATGGAGTTGATGCTAATTTTTTGCTTGTCCTGGTGATCTGACTTCGAGATGGTTTTTTCATCAGATGCCTTCTCACACCAGGGTTATCTTCAAAACGGTGGCCTGAAGACATGAGAAAGGAAAAAAGACCACTAGTTTGTCCAATGGAAACACACTGGTAGGGAAATACATCCAAGCCCAGTCTTCTCTCATTAGCTTATGCTAGCAAAGCCCTGGCAGCTGGAGCACTCACCATCATCCTCCAGACCTTTGAGGATCCTTCCTGCCTACTCTCAGCTCTTCCAGACATCTGGCAGCTAATTCCTTCAAGAAGGCTTCCTCCCAGGCTATGCATACAGCAGGGCATCATTGCAAAAGCTTATGTTCATGGGACATGAATAGGTGGGACAGGAACCCTTCCTGTATCCCCTCCACGAAAAGCAACCTGCTGTCTGCACAGCTCTGCACCCAGACCGCACAGGCAGGCACCTGGCTGGGGCTCATTTCTCCCACTGGAGGAAGGGCTGGTGCTCAGCAAGCATAAAGGGCAGTGAAGGGGAAGGATATTTAGCTGCTGGCCTGGGACACATATCACAGAATCACAGAATGGTTTGGGTTGGAAGGGACCACAAGGATCATCTACTTCCAACCCCGCTGTGGAAATATCAGTGGCTGTTTTATTTAATTGTGTGATGAGACTGTAGGATAACAGGGCTGGCATGGAGGCTGGGCAGTGAACTCCAGCCATCGCTGTTTCCAGATGATCCACAGTGCCACTGTAATACCGTCCAAAAGGCCTGCATTATGGAGTTTAGCTGGATGAATCAAAGCCTCCTGAAGTCTCCAGAAAGGTTGTTTACGCTGCATCAGGCAGCAAGCTACCCACCACCAACCTACCTGTGCTGTTGGCTAGCCAGCGCCCATCAAAACCTGGTCGCAACTGGGCCAGCCCCATTTGCAATGCTAGAGAAACAGCAGCTGGTCAACAGCCTGCCATGGAGAGTGGACTCCCTGGGCACTGCCCAGAGACAGCAACTGCATCTTCCTCAGCATAGACATCCCATGGGGATGGCCTCATAGTCCTGCTCCAGGATGGGCAGGCTCCCCCAGGAAGATCAGATTAGAGGTCTTGCTCAGCTTCAGTACATCAAGGATTGCTGGCCCTGCTTCTTAGGCAAAGCCAAGGTCTTCTCTCTGGAGGACCAAGGGAAATTCTCCGTTTGCTGGGATGAATGTTCAGGTTCCACGTACCTGTCTGCACTTGGCTTCAGGACCTGCAGCTCTCAGGGCTAGAGAGGTAGCAAAAAGCATTGGGCTCGAAGGCCAAGAGGTCTTTGATGTTGAAGGAAAATATCTGTGCATCTCTGGCACGGAAAGACACAGCCCAGCATCAGGCCAGGCATAGCACGGCCTTGCTCCTTGGAAATCTGGGTCGCTAAATTAACTATAAAATGAATCAATACCGAGCCTCAGGGCATTTTCCCCCATTGGCTGCCCTGCTGCTGCACGTCCTGCAGACAGCTGGACTCCTCCCCGCTCCACTTACTGCTCTGCGATGCTGGTAGGAGCCAATAACTCCCCACCGCCACCAACGTTTCTGGGAGTCCTGCACATGTGGGGCTTCCTTGGACTTCTGCACGGATTTCTCAATGCCGGCGTGCGCAGCAGCCACCTCATTGCACCCGGTGCGCATTCGCACATAAGCAAACACCAGGCGATCTTGATACCTGGCACCTTCGCCCCAATCCCTACAGCTTCTGATTCTCCCTCGCTCTCACTGTGTTCCTAGGAGAGCAGGGCCAGAGGATGCTCTGCCCAGCAAGGCAGAGCGCTCACCCGGAGCACGGCAAGCCTCCCCGTGGCGATGCCAACCTGCCACGCCGTGCTCTTCGGCACCAGCCCTAGAAAGCACACGCAGGCATTCAGCCTTAGCCACCACATGGCTGGAGGACAGATAAAACGAACGGAGCCAATTTACCTGCCAGCACCTCCAGTGACTCCCACACTTGCCGACAGGGACAAGAGCTGGAGTGCCGCAGGCTCAGAGCGAGCCGGTAAATGCACACTTCCAGAGCCCTACAGCACAAAGGAGTGAACCACTTGCTGCCCTCCCTTGGCAGTACCTGTGGACAGCTCGGGAAGGCAACTCATAGGAGCAGGGTGGACACATGGGCTTAATTTTGGAAGAGGCCACTGGCTTTGGGAGTCCCATGAAGAGCCCAGCTGAGGTGACCCAGGCTGCTCTACAGAGAGCCCTTCTGTGTCCCCACCCAGACTAGTGCTTCCCCCAAATAAAAGTGAGGCTCAAGTGAGCACCTGAAGTCCAGGCTCCTTATGCAGGACAGGATCTTGGACTGAGACCAAAGGGTGATGTGCCCAGGGCATAGCTCCTCCCTCCTTGCTTGAAGCCAGACTCCCCAGGGTGAGATGAAGCAGCCCAGGACAGCTCTCGCTTTACCTCCTTCTCCAGTGCTCCCCAGCAGAGCGTGAGACAGCGACAATGTCTGAGGACAGAGCGCAATTCCTATGTCACCCTCTCACACAGTATCTCCTACAGTCTCCTCCAGAAGATCTTCTTGCCACATTGGCTCCCATCAGCCAGATTTCTTGGGATGATCAAGTCCTTTTCCCACCAGCTTAAATCCAAAGGCGACAAATATGACTTTGCATTGGTTAAAGTCTCCCCCCAGAGTGCCTGTGCTAGTCAGTCCGACTCCGAGGGTGATTGTTCGTGCGTTAGTTCCTGCATCCCTCCTTTCACTGCCCTCTATCCCCAGCCCAGAAAGAGGCATCCTAGAGAGCAACTTGCTAGCCCAGCATCACAGGGATGGCACACACTTCCCATGCACCCCAGTGGTTAAGCTACATCAAGGAAAAGGAGATTGAAACCCCATCTCTTAGAATATTCCAAATCAGACAACCCAAAATGCTAATCAGCATACAGTAAGTCACAACCCTATGCTGGCTTCTGGAAAAAGCTACTGCCCTGCCCTGCGCAGAGCCTAAGTCTCTCCTAGCTGACGCTGAGTTCAATGTGACAGGGCCAGTTAGATCCTCCCAGCTCATCCCTGCTGCCACCCAGGTGTCCCTGCACAGCATCTCCCATGCTCCGAACACTGGAAGGAGAGCAAGGAGACCAGCTCAGGTCCAACAAGGACTCTACTCTGCTCAAAAGCTATTAAATTCCTCGTGGATCTAAGTTAGTCCTGGAAGAGGTACTGCCACGGAGTAAATAGTTGAGCAAGTGGCACTGGCTGGATGTGAGCTCTGCACAAAACTGATTCTGGTGTCTCCTCCATATCTCTCTGCAGGATTAATCCACAGTGTGGGTTCATTGTGCAGAAACAATTAAGAGCTGACTGTACAGCACATCCTACTTCAAGCACCTGCAGTATGAGCTGTAGCAATCAATGGACGTGTTAACTGCTAGCAAGCCAATTTTCCCTACTTTGTAAGCGATGCATATCACACCGTGCAGAAGCGATCTGCCCCTTCTACCTTCCCAAGACTAGCCATCCTTTTCCGGGCGAACTTGGGGCAATTTCTCAAGCTTTTAATGTACAGTTTGCTCAGCTTGAGACAGGTGATGGAGCCAATTTGCTCCAGGTTTCTATTTTTAACTTTGCTGCTATTACACTATCAATTTACAGTAACAAGTAGCCAGAAGCAAATCCCCACTTGCTGGTCCCTGCAGAAGCACACTGGCAGACATTTCTTCCCCAAAGACTTGTAAAGATGGGCCAGCTGAGAACGAGAAGGTGATGCTGGGACTGGGAGGCAGCGGATGGTAAGTGCTTTGCCTGAGATCACACAGAAAAGCTGTGGCGGAGCCAGAAGCTGAACCAAGGCATCCCGAGTCCCTGTTGCAAGCACCCTGCCTCCCCACTCCTGTGTGCAAAGCTGGTAAGCTGGTGAGTTCTGGGGCTAAGTCACCCTCCTGTGTGCGCTCCTAAAATCCCTTGAAAAATGAGACCCTGAACCGGACGAGGATGTCTGGGCAGCTGCCACAGAGCTATGGCTATGAACAGTGTCACTCCCAAGGTGACACAAAGCCACCTTTTAAGTGTGAGCTTATCACCATCTGCCGAGGAAGGACCGCCTGCGTGAAGTGGGAGCAAGGCTCCGGTTTCTGCGCAGTCCCTGGGACGGCTCAGAGACCCGGCTCTCCGCAAGGGATGCGTGGGTACAGAAACAGATGCGGAGAACAGAAAGACACACTTTGCTCTCGGGATTCCTACTCTCTCCTTCCCTGCTCTTCCCACCCTTGCTTCCTTCCTCCTTTTCCCCCTCCAGGCACCCCAGCCAGCCTGCCATTAGCTAGTTTCACAGCCACACCGAAGCCTGCAGACATAGGGACTGGGTTATTTTTTCCTCCGGGCATTAGGCTACGGTGCAGAGCCGAGAACCTGATACCCACCGCTGCTGTCGGATCCGCAGCTCGGCTCAAATTCCAGCAAACAGAGAGCAGCGGCACACTGTCACCTTGTGCCGCAGATGGAAGGGGAAACGTGTCTGTCCTTACACACACCTCAGAGCCGCTGCTTTTTCTCTGGCCGTGGCATGGGCCACATCCTTGATAAGCACGAACAGCAAGATGCAGCTGCCTCCAGAGCTGCCCGAGTGAGACGCACACGGGGAAGCACCTCAGCACTATGACACAGATCTGTACAAGGACCTTGGACAGACACACAGACACCAGGCAGCTCCTCTGGCATCCCCAGGCACATGATGGGGCAGACTGTACCTCCACTAACCCAGGAGACCAACCTGACACGGAGAGGGTGCGGACAGCAAACACAGGGTGGGGGATACACACTTTAGCTGGGGGCTCTGATCTACAGCTGCAACCGTGGGGTCCCTGCTCCGGTACTTACAGGTGGGGTCCCCGCCTGGGTAGCCCAGATGGTTTCTGATGGCCTCCCATAAATCATAGTCTTCAAAATTGAAGGCAAATTCATCAAAGTCTTCATAGCCGAGTGAGTTGCGAATGCAGGTGCTTATCGCTACCTCCGGGCTGCTGCCCCCCTCCGATTCCTTTGCTGCCTCCTCTCTCTCTTGAAGGGTTGTCATTTTGTCCTTGCGAAGGTCAGGGGTCAGGCACCATGGGTCACTCACCTTCAGAGGAGGGGCCGGGGTAGCCAGGCTGATGTGCGGAAAGCAAGCTGCCCCTGGGGGGGCTTCACCACAGCCCTGGGGCCAGCCCTGGTGCCTCGCAGGGCATGAGGGTGCCGGCTGCAGCAGCCCCTGGGCACTGCTGAGGTCCTGGGAAGGCTGGCTCCTCCCAGGGAAGCTTCCGTGGTGGGGCAGCCCCCCACCAGCTCCTCAGGAGCAGGATCCTCGCTCTGCCGCGGGGTCTCGTGCCGTCTGCCCAGGGACAGAGCGCCCGTGGCCCGGCGACAGCCAGGCTGTGAGTGCAGCACCGCTTCTCTCCCTCGCTCCCCTCTGGTGTCTCCCTCCCTCTCCAGCCTGCAGAGCAACCTATTGAATTCTCCATGTCCTCGGGCCCGGAGCGTGCATTTCCATGACGTCTCTTCTGTCTGCCCTCACGCCGCGCGCAGGGGCAGTCCCCCTCCGAGGCGCTCCGGAGCGGGCAGCTGCTTCTCCACCAGGAGAGCGGAGGAGAGGGAAGGCTCCTCACCTCAGGTTTTCTGTGATGCCAGAGCTGGCATGTCGCACAGAGGGCTGATTGCTGGGAAAGTGTGTCAGGAGAGGAGAGAGCTGGGTCTCAGGGAAATGCAGACAGCCCTGAACCAGAGAGGGCAGTGGGGCGGGTGGAGGAGCAAGCATCCATGGGCTGGGTGTGAGCAGAGGTGCTGGAAACATGGGGACCGGCGCTGTGGACACTGCAAAGCTGACGGAGAGGAGCCAGGGCTGGAAAAGCAGGAGCTGGGGGACAGGGAGGTGAGGACCAGGTCCTCAGGGCAGGCTGAAGACCATGCCTGGAGCTGCTAGGGAAGAGGGCAAAGCAGGGAGAAGCAAGGGACACGCGCATTAGTAGCATAAGCAGTGTCGCAAAGCCTCACTTTTCATGCCGTCCAAGTCAGCAGACGCCAGCATCTGGGCCTCGGCTTCATCCGTGGGGACGCGCTGGTACGCTGCGCTCTCCAGCGTGGTCATGCTGCCGATGCACATCCTCTCCTTCAAGTCATAGGTAACCCGTTGTCCGCTCGCCACCTGGCCCCAGGGCTTGCGCTTCTCCCACCCGCGAGACAGACGCTCCCGAGGCCCGGGGGGGCTGTAGGAACCAAAAAGACCAAAGACAGTAAATGAGGTGAGTGAGGGTGGGCGCTGGCCTCTCTCAGGGCCTGAGGTCCCTTGGCCCAGCCATGACCAACAAGCCCCTGAGAAGGAGGAAAGCCAGGAGTCACCTACCCCAAGACCTAAAGGTTGCCCCTTCTGCTTCTCCTTTCCCCCACCGCAGAGTGGGATCAGCCTGTGGTCCGTGTCAGGGACCCACCTCTGAGTCAATGGCCTCACGGTACCCCGACTCAGCCCAGCCTCCTGGGGCTGCCCAGCCTGCAGGTCAGCACCACAGCACAAGGTAGCTGGGTGGGAGGGAGGGTACGCCACACGTGCAGCCCAGTGTCCCCAAACCTGCCCCCTGGGGATCCCATAGACCCAAGGAAGTCACAAGAGTCCCAGGGAGCGACTGTCTCCCTCCAGGCCACGTGTCCCCCCTGGCTCAGCATGCGAGTGCAGGCTGGGCACAGCCGCTCCCCAGGGACAGGGTCTGTGCAGCGACCCCAAGCTGGGGAGAGCGGCAGGCGGCTCGGCACATGTCTGCCTACCTGCGCAGGGACGTGGGGCCCTTGTCCTGCAGCAGGTCGGTGAAGCGTGGCATGGGGGACAGGATTCCACACTCCTCCTCCACATGGAACTGCGCGGGGGCCAGAGCGCTGCCGGACTCCTCCTCATCGCTGCCGATGGTGAACTGCAGAGACGACAGTCCTGACAGCAAGAGCCAGGGCAGGCAGCCTTCGTCCCGGTCCCTGACATGCAGATAGTCCCCACCTCCTAGAGCGGGCCACACTGACTTCCCCCGTATGCCCCACACCCTGGGACTGGCCATATTAAGTCTTCCCACATCCTATACACCCTAACAGCAGCCACATTAATCTTCCCCATGTGTCTCACAGCCCAAAATGGTCCTGCACGCTCTCCCCAGCAGGTACCCTGGGCAATAGCTTATCTGTCACTGTCCTCCAGCACCCGTCTCTGTTAGGCACAGACAAAAGCGCTGTTCCCACAATACTGCAGAGGCACAACCTCTTCCCCCGCAAGCACTCTCTTGGCCACACACTCTGGCACCCTCCCGGCATCGCCCCTCCCTCCACC
>VWZZ01007592.1:602406-612709 GCA_013399095.1 Psophia crepitans
CCCGTCCGGGTAGGGATGCCCTAGCCTTGCCTTTGGTTTGCTTGGGGGCTCCAGCTTAGGGGATGTGTCCTTCCCACGAGCTTCGCCCTCAGACTCTGCAGAGATCTCTTTCTCCTGGGCCTCCTCTGCCTCAGACTCTCCTTCTTCCTCTTCTTCTTCCTCTTCTTCCTCCTCTTCTTCCCCTTCCTCGTCCTCCTCCTGGATGGTAGGGGTTACCTCCGAGGGGGGTACCGAGGTTTTCTTCTTTTTCCTCCTCTTTTTTTTCCTCCTGCTGGCACGGGGGGGCCTCTTTTGGAACTTGAGGGCAGAAGGGAGGTGAGTGGAAAGGGGATGATGGATGTGGTGCGAGGTTTGGCGGTGGACTGAGAGAGAAAAAGAGAGTCAGGGGCAGGAAGAGGCTGGGAGGAACCTGCCAGGCGCCCCTCCAGGAAACAGCATGGTCTGGAGATCAAGGGCCAGGAAGGGCAAGGAGAGCCACCAGCCCGCAGGGACATAGCAAAGCTCTTTCAGTGATTCGGCAGGCTGTGTCCAGCCTGGGGTGGTTGGGGAAGCAGCCCCCATGCAGCACCAAACCACCCCAAGGCAGCTCCACTGCCCTGGGGAAGGCAGGACTCCTCTCCTGGTGCTGCCAAAAGCCATTCACAAGGCTACACAGAGCTGTGGTGGCCTGCCAAAGGCACCATCCCCTTCCTAAACATGGGGAAATGTTTCTTGCATTCTCAAACAAGCATGATTTGGGCCCTTTACAAACATTTCTTTGCTGCATAGTGTTCTTTGAGTTAAATAGGTGCGCCCTATTTATCCCCCAGGCTTTGACAGAAAGTCCCTCCTGCATAGCCACAGGAATCACAGACCAAGACTTTTAGTGCAGATGCAACCTAAGTCCTGATCCCAGGTACTGTGAGGGCTTGTGCCTACCAGTCTCTGAAGTGCAGGTTCAATTAGGAGGATGTCTTTTCAAAACCAGGGTAAAAAACAGGGCAGAAGGACTTTTCTTTAATCTACAAAGAGAAATTCATACAGGCTTGACCTGGGTGTCGTGGGAAATTACATAGTGAGAAGAAATTAATGGCATTTCTGAGCCTTCACTCAAAAACAATGATAATGCACCATGCAGGGAACAGGGTAAGCTCAGCACCTCCCTGCGAGAGAAAAGAAAGCCATTTCTGCCAGGTCTATCTGCAGGCACAAAGCCTCCCATAGACAGCCTGCAGGATGCACAGACCCTGGGGCTGCACCCGGAGCAGCTGAAATGACGGGGGCACCAGCCACTTCGCAAGGGGGCTTTGCTCAGCAGCTCTTCCTGAGGAATTGTTTCCAGTCTGTTTTGATTTGGTTCCTTCCCAGCTTTCCTGTGACATGGCAGCAAAATCTGTTTATAGTCAAAACTACCTTCAAAGGACGTTTTCAATGGAAGCTGTAACCTTCTCCCTGGGAGAGCCAGGCAGGTTCATTGTTCTGCTGTCATGTTTCCTTTCCTTTGGTTTCTCAAGTCTTTTCTCCCTTGTTTCCACCCTTGGGAACAGCAGGGATATTTCACACACCCCCCTGGTTCAACAGGAGAGGCTTGTGGCAAGATTAGAGGAGATTGGAAACGGTCAGACATCTGCAAATTGGAAAGAGTTTGGGCTTTTTATCAACTTTTCCCTCCAAAGTGTTCTCCAGTTCTTTGACTTAAGTAACGCACCCTATTTCCCTCAGGTTTCGGCAGAAAGGCCCTCCTGCCCTGCCGCTGTGCTCCTGCAGCACTGCTCTGCATGCCACGGATAGGTCAGGCATGAATTTCTAATGTCAGAAGCAGCAAGGAAGGTCACAACTGTACACACGTTGCTCCTTTCACACCACCTTTCCCTTCTGGCTTGTTCACACCAGCCCACGGCAGAAACGTTTGCATTTTGGATCAGAAGGAACCTGAAACCTCGGGCTCTAGGGAAGGGAAGTGATGGGAAGTGGCTGACCTGGCACAGAAGAGGGAGCATCACTCTTCACCCCTGCACCCAGCACTCCTCATGTCAACTGACCACATCTCCACACAGGTGGCCTGGAGGTGGGAAAAACATACCTCTCCCAAACACAAAAGGCTTCATGCCTCCCTCTTCTTCCTCCCTGTCCTCCTGCAACTCCCAGGCGCGCAGTCGCTGCCCTCCTTCCTGCTCCCTTCCTTGCACTGCCTGTATGGAAAGTTATTGCCAAACCAGTGTCCTAGATGTTTGATTACACTTCTCAGTGAACTTGATACAAGAGATACAAAAAAGAAATTTGGACAGGGAGCCCAGAAGGAAGAGCCTACATATTAGGAATTCCTGGCTTTGGGTTGGGCAGGAAACATTTCTAAACCCAGAGAGCATTCACCTCCATGGGCTGGAATGTTATCTTTCAAAGTCTAATGACCTAACCAGCTTTATGAATATGAACTACATAAAACTTCTGATAACCAGGCTTAACTTAGTCCTAGATAACAGGGGTACATCAGGAGCTCAGAGGAAAACAGCTTGATTCTGACAAAGACAGACAGACTTTCCTATTAAGGAGAAAAAAAACAAAACCAAAACCCAAACAGTACCAATCTCTAGTCAAATTTTCAAAGAAGCTTCTGCCATGCATGCTCAAGCAGGTCATCCGTGTCCTCCAAGCCAACCCACACACCTGTGCACACAGGCAGAGCTGCTGAGCAGGTAAGTCCTACCAGCACAGGACAGGTATTCAACCCACAGCAAAGCTATCAGCACCTTGCAGCCGTGTGCGTGAGTGACTGTGTGCTCAGGTGGAACGTGTTATTTGAACGGAGCCTCTGTAGAGAAATGGCACAAGCAGAAAGTAGCAGCTGGCGGGCACTACAGTAGTAGAGTTTTACCAGCAAACTCTTACAACAGCCATTGGAAATGAGTGGCCAAGCAGAAAACAGCCTGGTGAGATACTTGGAACATAATGTTCCCGTCAAAGCTAAGCTGGAAAATAAGCAGTATCTGACTGTGGAGAGCCAGAGAGTGGGAAACTCTCCTAACCATTGCTACTGGTCTGCCACACAAGAAGGCTGCTGGGCTGGGGGAGGACTCTTCTTCCTGCCCTTCACTTCTGTTAGTACAAGCTAACGCGACCCACCTACACCAGGCAGGAGCTTATGGCCTCTCTTGTGGGCACACACTTATCTCACAGCCAGAGTGAGTTTGGGCAGACTGGATCAGATGAGGTTGCCTTCACCACGGAAGGGCAGTCAGACGAATAAATACGCCCATCAAAGGAGTTCAGGTGAGATAGCTACAGCATTTTAAATTCACACCCCATTTTTATTTTGCGGTCCTTTCTTTGAGCAGATAAGCCTGACGGTTTCATGGTTGCTATTTAGAAATACACAAGCATGTCTGACTGGAGCCATCTGCTTTCAGACAGGGGAGGACAGCCTGGCTTCTGGCCATATTTGGATGTTTCTTTGCAGCCATATGGAAGAAAAGTAGTTTCAAATTGGAAATTGCGACATGGGGGAAGCGGCTGTAGAGGTCCCCGACGTGGGGTGAGCGAACACTCTGGGCTGAGCTACGCTGCCACTTGGGCTGGGCAGCAGCTACGTCTGCAGGGACAGGGCAAACAGGGAACAGACTGGGAAGGGGCTGTGGGCACTGGTGCTAAACTGAGTGTACATAGCACTTTGGGAACGCTCTGAAGGGAGGATGTGAATAGCAGGCTAACACCATCTGCAGGGTCCTGGCACAAGGCTGCAGAGGACATGGGGCTGAGCGAGGGTTGGCGGCGAGGGTGGAAGTGGGTACAACGGTTCAAACCTACATACATTCAAAATCTCTCTCACTGTAGCTGCGTCTTTGCTTCTCCAGATTGCTTGATGCTGACTTGCTTATCAGGTCCCCAAATCTCTCGATTGACAAAGTCTTATCCAAGTCCTCATCGTCCTCGGCACCAGGAGAGGCTTTCTCTGCACGATCTCTGCCCTGCACAGAAATCGCCAGATGAGAATCAAACACTGCAGACCCCTGCAACCCTCTAGATCCTCATGCCCTGCAAATGGTGCTGGGATTTCTGAGGATCAGCAGGCTCCACACAACAGGACTGGGGCACAGTTTCTCACTTAGAAGCACAGCTGCACTCAAAACCAAGAGCCAGAAGAGATCAGCAAGCCTCCACGCCGCACTCTGCAGAGATACTGCGCAGTGCCCCTCCACACTACCCTGCGTGGCAGGTATCAAGGGACTGTATCAGCGCCTGCCTTTCCTAACAGCGGAGATGCGTAGCTTTTGTTTAGCTGTAATTGTCTCGCTTCACATCTGCCTGCTGCCCTCTGGCCTTCCCTTTGCCCAGTCTGCCACCCCTCCCTTTCTCAGACCTCCTCCGCATTTCCCCCTGGGAATCAGCATCCCTGCTCTGGTGAGCTGTCCTTGGGTCAGTGACCCCTCTGTGTCCTCCCACCTCCCCTCCACACCCCCAGGACCCCCGCTCCCCTTGGCATGCCTTCTTCAGGCTTTTCTGCCCATTTTCCTCCTGTTCCATGCTGTGGTTGCTTCTCTGCCTTTTGCCAGGGGAGATGCTCTGAGAAGAGCATCGCCAGGCGACTCCTGGCCTTTCTGCCTCCCAAGCAGCTGCAGCTGGTAAAATTTTCCGTCAATATAGCCGAAATGCCAGTGCGGAGCTGTTGTGGACTCCCGTGTTTCCATGGAAACAGGAGGAGGCCCAACTGTGACAAATCTGTCTGTGCTGGGCAGAAGGAGGGAGCAAGGCGGCTTTAGCCCCTCCCCGCATCCCCCAGCTGTTCCCAGCTGTGCCCCAGCGAAGCCGCTGGAACCCCCACCCCACCACGGCCAGGCTGGGTGATGGGAGAGCGGCTTTGTGCCTGTGGGTGAGACTGCTTCTCCTCTCACCTTAGCCTGGGTGTCCCAAGCCCACCTTAAATGGGGAGAGTCTAATTGCAAGCTGCCCAGCTCCTCCTGCCGCTTGCCTGCCCCACCCAACGGCACGGCACCTGAAGGCACAGGCACCCCACAGACCCTCTGGCCTTTTCTGGACCCCAGTTTGCTGTCAGCAGGGAGAGTGGATGCAGGCTCGTGGGCAGCCTTGGGGGCCCCTTCGCACAGACCTCTCCCCGGTGAACAGAGGCTGTGTGTCCCACTGCAGCAGGCTGCCAGGACACGGGTCCTGCACTCAGCCTGACAGAAGACAGCCCGCTGCTGCTGGATTCCCACCTCACCTGCTGCAGGTCGATGAAGACATCTCCTACGGGAGGGGACTCTCCAGCTGCCATTTTGGTTCAGGACCTAAGGGCCTGGGCAAAATATCAACCCTTCTCTTTCACCGGCAGGCACCCAGCAAACCTGGAGAGTGGCATAACCTGTGGAGAGAGGGCAGGACAAGGGAATGTCGTGGGAGACTGCTGGCTACTGCCCTCAACCCCCCTGGCTCCTAACCCTGAGAGGTCACCTCACCAGCCTTCAGGGAACCTCCGCGGCATCCCTAGGACAGGGCTGTCCCCTGGCATGCTGCAGCAAGCGGGCGAGGATGGTCCAGCCCGCTCCGCTTTGTGCACCGGCTCCAGCAATTCAAGGGCAGGTGGGACCCTGTCCTCCTCCAAACACCCTGCTGCTCAGAGGGCGCAGCAGGGGCTGACCAAGACGGTGGCTATGCATGGCTCCTGCGTGGGCTGTGCAAGAGAAGGCAAGCCTTCCTGCCCAGCCACCCCTCCACCAGCACATCTGTGCAAAGCCGAGCCATGACTGACTGCCGCAGAAGGGTAAAGTTGGAGAGATCGGGTGGTGGGAGGGCATGCCAGGAGCAGGCAGCGGAGTGGTCCCATGCCACCTAGCTTTAACTGGGCAGAACCCAAAATGGCCAGGAGGAACCTCAGAGAGATCTGCTCAGGCCAGAGAGATGGCACAAGGACAAACAGCTCAGCATTCAAACACGAGACACAAAGCAACACATGTTCCGGGGGAAGAGGCCAACCTTCAGCCTGCAGATCCACGTCCTGTCTCACCTGTGTTGGTGAGGGACGCAGGAGACCCCACGGGCAGCTCGAGGGAGCACTCGGCTCAATACATAGGTGCAAGTGAAGGCGGCAATGAGGTGCCATGGTTGACAAGGAGTGGGATGGAGACTAACACAGAAGCAGCTGTAGTCACATCATCTACAGCAACAGCGCGGGCTGAGCTCAGCATGGGCTGCACCCCAGGAAGAACTGGAGATGGCACAGAGGCTGGCACTGGGAAGATACTCACCTCCAAAAACTCATCTGAGCTCATACAGAGAAGCAGAGAAGATGTAAGCACATGCACAGTGCTTTGGACACAGGGATAAGCTAAGTGTTCTCATCTCACTGCACAAGAAAAGGGGCATTCATTAAAACTACACGGGTAGAATACAAATTAATTCAAAACTGGCAAAAGGAAACATCTTCAGTGATGTCATCGAGGAGGAAAACACTGCAAAGTCAGAGGATAGCTTCGCTGTTTCTCTGGATAACAAGTTATCATATTTATGACAAAATTAATAGAAGTTAAACCCATATTTCAGAACAAGCTATTCTCCAGCTATGAAACCTTTAGAAGTATTATAGGTTATATTCCACTGATCTGCTGAGGGCTTTCTTACTTTCTCACCTGAAGTATCTAGTATGGGCCACTGTTCAGGACAGGCCACTAAAACACTAAATCAGATGGTCTAAAGGTGACACCAGTAAGGTCTAAATGTGACACCAGTAAGCCCACTTCATCATCCCTCCTTTTATCTTTGAAGATCTCCAGAAGGTACTACTACTGTCTCTGCTTACTCTGCTTATCTAAAGAGCTTATTCAAACAAAAAAAAAAATAGCTTATTCAAAACAAAAATCCCAGGGCCATCAGTAAGGTAAGTTTTTGAGGAGCTAATCCCCTCAGTCCACCCTCCTAATTATCAGGAACAAGGCCATACTTAATGGGAGAGACCCCTCAAACACACCTCACCGGACTCTTCAGTGAATGAATCCCTTGATGAGACCTGAACACCTCAAGAGAACTATGCTGCCAAGACAGAGTCTAAAAAGCAAATAGAGAGTCCAGGCCACAAGGAACAGGACAGAAAACAATGAAAACACCCAATCCACTCTGTAGAGTGGATTCACACCCTGTTTTCCAAGAAAGACAGAGACAAAACAGTTCTGAGGGAGAAAGCAGAAAAAAAAGGAGAAAGGTCTGGAAATCATCTGTAAGCAGAGACTCAGCTGCTTTTTAGTAGGAGACATCGTAGAGAAAAAGGTAATACAAGGCTTTTATTGCCTTTCGCATTTAACTCAAGAAGAAGGTATCATTCCATGAAAGCAGACAGCAGCACATTTGAAACTGAAGGCAGGGACGGCTTTATTCCAGCGGGAAGAGCTGTGCGGGCAACTCGGCTCTGCAGTCCTGCAGGACCACGGCATCGCGACTGTTAAAAAAAGGGTTGGGTATTCGCAAGGAACATCAAATCCTCAGCTACAGACTGCCTGCAAAAACATGTTGCAACCACTGCCGCTTCAGGGAATAAAGTGATGATGGGGCTTTGGACGGCAGCTCTTGTAGTGGCAGAATCCCTAAAAACTAGAAAAAACGGTGATTTTTTAACGAAAAAAACCAACCCTGCTAATGCTCAGCTCCACCTCTGTGCCACTAATGGCCCTCGTGGGGCCTCCAAAGGAAACGGCAAACTATCAGCAACCTTGTGAAACAATGTGCTTTGTTTCAGGTCAAGCTCAGGTTCGGCTGGAGCAAGGCAGAGGCTCGCTGGGGCATTCGTGCGCCTGGCGGGAGGAAACCCACGGCCCGGAGAACGGCTGGATGGAACCAACTCTGCTGGCTCCAGCTTTGCAAGATGTTACGCGGAGTTTAAAACCACGGCCTGGCTGCCTAAACGAAGTTGAAAAGGAGGGGAAATCCAGCACTTAATCTTTCTTTACCCACCGAAGCAGCGTATTCTGAAATACGCTGAAAATATGTCACTCTAATGATGCTGCTAACAGCTACAAGCAAGACAGTGGTACTAGCAGTGCAGTGAGAGAGCCCTTGGGACTGGCTTTGAAATTTCAGCGGGGCTGCGAGGTGCCCGCGGGGTTCCCGTCAATCCCCCACTCATCACTCTGCGCAAACGGGATGCCATGTGTGGGCACCCCGAGCCGGCAGGGATCAGGGGCTGAGCCCGATCGGTGGGGAGGGGGGTATGCTGCTTTGGGGGAGAGAGGGAGGTGACCCTAACTCCACCCACTCTCCTGCCTTCTCCAGGAGAGAGAGCCCATGTCCTGCGAGCACTGGTGCTCGCTTTGGGGGCGGTAATGGATGGCTGGCCACTAGAGGCCACTTGCCCCTTACTCTGTGCAGCCTCTGGGAGAAAGGCTGGATGGACACCTACTCGGAACTGGCCTGGCTTTTTCTATTACCCACAACAGACGGAGTTCAGAGAAGAGCAACAACAAATTGCCAGTAGGCCAGAGGGATTGGTTTATAAGGAAAGGTTAGGAGCTAAATTTGTCTAGCGCAATATGGGATGACTAAGATGGGGAGGGGACAAGCCAGCAGTCTGGAAAGATCTCAAGGGTGTAAAACACAACTAAAGATTTTTTATTTTTTTTTCTGGCAGCCCTGCACAAAGAGACTTAGAAATGGGTTAAAATTTAAAAGAGAAACTTAAAATTAATATCAGGGAGAATTCGGCTAATGAGCATCACGCTGAAGCACCCAGCCTGCTGGCATCACTGCCTGGGCTGCCATAAGAAGAACACAAGACAAAAGGGGAAAGAAAAAAAGCCAAAACAAACAGTAAACTGAATGAATGATACCTTCATCCTACTGTATCTCCTGTCTGTCGGGAGTACGTGATTCAGCATTCCCGCTAGAAGTAATTTTCAGTAATAGAAGCATCATGCCAGCAGGCCAGATTCGAAGGGAGGCCAGAAAAATCCACAGCCTACCAACCTGTGCGTACTCACACCCCCCTGCTTCCTCCGCAAGCACAGCAGTAAACAGAACTGGCTCACCTAAATCACCGTGCCCTGTACTGACAATGCAGGCTACACGAACGCTGGAGGACGGCAAGCAGGCATGCCCCTGCGATGCTGGCAGCTACGGCATCTTCCACATGTTGCTCACAGGGACTCCAGCGGGGCCTCCCCTGACCCCCAAAGGCTGCTTCACAGTGCCAGTGCAAGAGGTTTCCAGTTTTACTGAGAAAAACACATCTGGCACCTCTTCAAGGGGCAGAGGTGAGCATTTGACACTGCCTCTTTGCAATAACGGCGAGCCAGGAGGGCTACAGCAGGTTGCCCCGGCTCCGAGGGCAAGGGGCTGCATGGAGATGGCCACCACGACCGCATCCATCTCCTCAGCTCTTCCCTAATCCCCTGGCCATCGGGCTGAGAATAAATTAGCCGTGAAATGTCTAGACAAGGAGTGGAGGTTCAGAGAGGGATAAAACCACAAGGGCAAAGCTGGTTTGGAGACAGAGGAAGAGAAGAGATTCTGGCTGATACACACAGATTGGAAGAGCTCAAAAAGGAGAAGGATTAGAGGCCTGGGAAGATTTTCCTGGGAAGACACACTGAGGAGCCTGTCCACGAAGGAGAGGAGCAGGACGGGTGCTGCTGTGCACACCGAAGCATCCGGATGCTGCTGCGACAGTCACAGCCTCCAAGCCGAATCAAACGGGAGCGGGTTGCGCAGCCCCTACTCCCCTGCTGCGGCAGAGGACCAGGGACACGCACGCCAGAATGTAAAGGCAACCCGTAAGACAGTAAACACACAAAGTTTTCAGGCGTGAAGGGTTTAACCTGTGGATCTCTCTGCCACATGGCTACGCTGAAAGTAAGAATGCAGAAGTATTCTATCAGGCTTCAATATTTCAATGAATCCTATACCCTGCTGAACCAGCCTGGAGAAACCACCACCGTCATTCACTTCTGCAGCACCAGCTCCGCTCCCTGGCTCTCCCTCCACAGCGGCACCGGACGGGACGGAGCTCGCACAGCCGACAGACACGTACACAAACACACGGGGGCAAAACCCGCTCCAGAGCGAAGGACCGGCACCAGACAGTGACAAGGAGACACCCCTCGCTGGGCGTACGGACGGCTCTGACAGACACACGTACAGCCGGGGGAGCGCAGGGCCGTAGGCAAGCGCTGGGGATGCACTGCACCACGTACCGCGCCGTGCCGTGCCGTGCCGTGCAACCCGTGCGATGCGGGGCGTGGGACCGGGCACTGCGCCGTACCCGGGGCTGCGCTGCGTGCCGTGCCGTGCCATGCAGCATGCCCCGTGCCACGCACCCTGCGGCCCCTGCGCCGCGCCGCGCCCCGTA
>VWZZ01007592.1:613335-640150 GCA_013399095.1 Psophia crepitans
GGAGCGGCAGCGCTCACGGCCCGGCCCGGCCTTCCCCATCTCTGCAGGGGACCTCGTCTTGGACGGCTCCAGCACGCTGACGCTGCTCACGCCCACCCTGCAGCACCTCACGCAGGTCTTCGAGCAGCACCTGGGCTCCCGCAACCAGAACCGGGGCTTCGTGGCCCTGCCCTCGCACCCTGCCGAGACCGCTGCCATCCTGCAGGCACAGTTCCTCTTCGACGTCCTGCAGAAAACTCACTCCCTGAAGGTCTGTACCTGCCGTGGCTGGGGATGTGGGGGCCGGGGGTACTGCGAGGCCGGCCAGTGGCGGCGGCGGGTGCAGCTGCCTGCTTCAGGCTGGCCTCCTTTGGTGCCCCCTGACCCCATCTTACATGATACCTCTCTCAGGCCTGTTGCATGGGGCCGTAGTTCAGCGTGAGAGCTGAACTTCACCTAGGATCCGCCATGCAACTCAGCGGAAAGTTTTTCAGAGTTAAAAACAGGGGCAGCAGGGGTTAGTTACAGTCTGACCTTGGTCAGGTGTTGATGTTGTTGGGAAAATGATGATTTCCTGAAATGCTTGAGCAATTCAGGCAGTATCTGGCAGCTGAGTAGCTCCCTGAGAGCTGACTGGTCTGCGCGAGGCAGCAGAGCCAGAGTATTTGAGCAGAGCAGGTATCTTAGATGTCACATACACCCGCTACTCTGAGCCCTGCTGCTCCTTATTTCTGGGTTGTACATGATTCTGCCTGGGCAGCAGCTCCGGCTCATCTATTTCTGACAGCATGGTGCATTGCTATCAATGTGTCCTCGTTAATTTTAAGAAGGCTGTAATAAAGGTAGAATTATGGAGCAAGGGATTCTTCAGAGGACTTTTTGAAAGGTGGCACAGTTTATGAGGCTGCATACGATGATACTTGGCACTGGGGCACTGCTGGGGGGGGTAGTAGAAGTGAAATGGGCCTGAAAGCAGAAGAGGAATTGGCAGCTGTTCGTAGGTTCCACAGTGGTGCTCGGCAGGTGTTGTGGCTGAGCACTATGGCTGCGACGTCTTTAAAACTGTTTTCCACGTGAGACAGATCAGAGAAATTATCTGGATGTTGTTGGGAGGGTTTTGTAGCAGTGTGCTGAGCGTGGAGATTGGAGTGGGGCCCAGAGCCTGTGGAGAAACAGGGGTCCCCTTGCAGGATGGAGCGGGGAGGGATGCTGCAGTCAGAGGATGTTGTGGTGAGTGCTTGTGGTAACCAAAAAATAGGCCCTTTCTGTAACAAGCTTGTAAAGAAGGGGAAGCTACCCTTTGTGGTGTGGTAAGTCGTTTGCTTGGAGAAGCTAACAATTTATGTCAGCCTGATTGGTTTCTTAAGACAGTGGAGGGAGAGGACACAGTCAGGACAGAGAGCCAGGATGGCATCGGAAATAAACTTTGCTAAAACTGACCATCAGAGCCTCCCAGCGCAAGCTTCCCCCCCACAAATGATCCCGTTCGACATGCCGCATTAGTGCTGGCAGGCAGTGGGCCGTGATTCATTGCTGTCAGGGCTGTAACTCTGGAAGCAGTAGTGGTGACGGGGTCTTGGGATGTCTGTTCTGCACCTGATGAGTCACTTCTACGTGAACGTGGATGTAGCTGGCTGAGATGGTCCCTCCAGTTGTTCTGTAGTGTCTGCAGCAGAAATGTTAACTGCTTCATTACTCGCTTTGTCTGAAATACTGTTTATGCACTGTCTGTAGAAAGCATAAGAAGTTGGATTTAAGAAGCTGCTTTGTGGTACGTGAGTGCAGCCTGGGTACCCTGTGGTGAACCTATGGCTGCGCTACAGAGTGCAAAGAGGAGGCTTGCAGGTACCTCCGGCTGATGCCAAGTGTCTTGGAGACCAACTCTGTTTTCCGTTCTATCGGCTTGTGATTTGCCTTATTTGGTCTGTTCTAGTGAAATGCATGCACACACATCCCACCAGTGTGCTAGTTCAGCTCAGTTGCTCAATAAACATAGCTCCAACAGTTAGATTTGACTTTAATCAGTGCATCTGTTAGTGGTGATTGATAAGGAATCCAGCTGTCGGGCCTCCCTGTTGTTATGGAAGTGGTGAAGCCATGTGGACAGGGGAGAAGAAAAGGAGCTCGATGTTCTGGCAGAGCGTGGTCATTGTGCTAGCTACCATGCTTTTATTTTTGACCTCTGTGGGGCCAGGAGGCAGTGCCAATACCAGCACCGGGTGGGAGCTTGTTGGCGAACAGCTGAGCTGGAGGGGCTGTTCAGGGTGCTGCAGTCGGTGCATCAGGAGGGTGGTACTGCAGCGCAAATCAAGCTTGCCATGAGACTTCTTTTCTGATTCCTCTAGCTCGTTCATGTTCCAAACTGTGTTTTGCAATCTGCTGTGAAGATCTTCCCATTCAAGTCCCTCCGGCATCTGGAAGTAAGTATAAGAGGCAGAACTGGCTTTGAGTCTTGCTGTTTGGCTTTTCTTGACTTAGTTTTGTGGTTGCAGAATGCCTTTACTCCTAAAAACTGGCTAGGCTTTTGTGGCTTCCCCAGAAGGCTAAACCCGTGTCGTGGTTTTACCCCAGCTGGCAGCTGAGCCCCACCAGCCACTCGCTCCGTCCCCCTCATTGGAAAGGGGGAGAGAATCAGAAGAGTGAAAGTGAGAAAACTCGTGGGTTCAGATACAAGAGTTTAATCAGTGAAGCAAAAGCCGCGTGCACAAGCAAAGCACAACAAGGGATTCATTCCCCACTGCCCATGGCAGGCAGGGGTTCAGCCATCCCCAGGACAGCAGGGCTCCGTCACGCGTAACGGTTACTTGGGAAGGCAAACGCCATCACTCTGAACGACGCTGCTCCCCCTTCCTCTTTCCCCCCAGCCCCATATAAACTGAGCATGACGCCATATGGTATGGAATGTCCCTTTGGTCAGTTGGGGTCAGCTGCCCTGTCTGTCCCCTCCCAACTCCCCGCACACCCCCAGCCATCCCGCCGGCGGGGCCATGCGAGAAGCAGAAAAGGCCTTGGCTCTGTGTAAGCATCGCCCAACAACAGCAAAAACATCTCTCCACTATCAGCGCTGCTTCCAGCACAAACCCAAAACACAGCCCTATACCGGCTGCTGTGAAGAAAATTAACTCTCTCTCAGCTGAAACCAGGACAGTCTAAACTCCTGCAACATTTGCTTGTAGTGAAGTCTGGGAATGAGCAAAGGCTGCAGTGTCAGGGAGGGAGGCTCCAGCAGGGTAATGGGAGATCCCTTGCAGGCATGGGCCTGGGATGGCAGCTGCTCTTGCATTGTAGAATTTTTATGTTGTCCTTACTTTCTCATCACTGCTGCAGTTGAGATCTGTCCCTCCACACTGCCTCCGGGGACTGCGATTTGTCTATTCTCAGCTGGAATCTCTAACCTGCTGCAAATGTATCAGTACACTGGAGGTGAGTGTTTCTACACAGATCGTGAGGAAAATTGCAGGAGAAGGGATGTCTTGATCCTACAGCCCTTCACACAGGGTAGATGTAGGAGAGAGGGTTAACCATCTTATCGATCCGTGTTGTGTATGGCTTTTTCTCCCTTCCCTGTTCTGGAGTCCTATCCTGTCTCTAACAGCCTTGAAGCATTCCCTGGTTGGATACATGTGTACTTTGTAGTCTCCTTTTTAGCTGCTTGAGAATTTCTGGCTCTGGTTGATATTTGTGTTGGCTAGGTCTGACCGTGTGCCTGGCTGTTTCCACATTCAAAGGCCTACAGCTGATGGAGGTTTATTTTGTTGTATCTCACCAGCCTGAAATTAGAGCTGATTGTCAGAGGGAATGCTGTGCCCCAGTGTCTTATCTGCACTGGTGCCCAGCAGGTGTCTGAGACGTGAAGGCAAGCTCCAGCTGCAGAGGACCGAGTAGCGTGGGCTGTACTAGCTGTGGGGCTCTGGGCTTCTGTCTGTGGCACAAAAGCAGCTGCCTGCTGGGGAACAGAGGCTGCTGGTAGGGAGTGCTTTGCCAGCTTCTTTTGTCTGCCAGAGCACGAATTGTTTGGCCAGGGTGTATGTATCTTAATTCTGCTTTGATGGGGGGCTGAAAAATGTTTTGTTAGCATGAATCTTTGTGCTTAGTGTTCAAAATTGTAACTTATTAAGTTAACTATTGCCACTTGAGCGTAGAAAGCAAAAGCATCTCCCGTTCTTTCTAAGTATCTAGCCATGGAGTTCCCACCGCCTCCAAGTACTTGTATTGGTGATGTAAAAGTCATCGCTGCTTTAGGCACGGCAGGGTATGTAAAGCACAATATGTCAGCCTTGTTCTAGACTGGTCGTTCCCCTCTGTTCATCTGCTGTTGCTGTAACAGCTAGTACTCACCAAGAAATGGCTCCTCGCTTCTCCCTAGGAAATCATTTCAGCGTGTGGTGGAGATCTGAGCTGTGCTCTCCCGTGGTTGGAATTGCAGACTGTTAACTTCAGCTATAATTCCATCACTACGTTGGATGACTCGCTGGTGAGTGGGCATCCTTCCTGCATGACTGAGGGGAAGAGGGGAGATGATCACAGCCAAGAACTGGGCACTCCTTCACTGATGCTGCTACAAATGGGAGGGTGGGAGGGAAGTGTTAATTTTGCTGGCCTCTCCCAGCAGGACAGGGTTTCCATGCTGCAATGGAGACATTTGTAGGATCTGATCTAGTATCTTTTTGTCCTTCAGCAATTACTGAATGCTCTGAGAGTGTTGGATTTGAGTCACAACAAGATCCAGGACTGTGAGCACTATTTAACGGTGAGTATCTTGGACTGAGCACTGGAATTCCAGTAATCATTGACCATGTGCCTGCTAGGTGAGGTATAACAAAAGAAACTGAAGATGTGGCCCAGCAGGAATGTGATGCAGAGCTAGTGCTTGCAGCCTTGAAAGTGTTGTCCTGTACGTGCAGCCCCTGTACAGAGAAGGCAGCGTTCCTCATCCGCTCTAAGGCAGGCAAGTTAGCTGGACTAGCACTGTGTGTATCGCTTGGCGCTCCCGTGTGGCCGAGTGATAAATACAGCGATACGTACAGTGCAGACTGTGTGTACAGTCGCACATGCACTGTGCACTCCATTGCGGCCAAGACTTTGCTGTGATCTCTGCAGCAGGTGGGAGTTACGTAGCCAGGCACAGGCTGTAGAGACTTGCTGTTCAGTTTGCTCACGCTGCTGGTGGCATTTCCTTCTCGCTCTCGGAAATCTCCCGTCAGTTACTTTAGAGAGGCAGTAATCCATCACAGTGGCATGTGCGTCTGTGGGGAGCGGCAATGAACCTCACGCTCTGCTGGGCTAGATGTGCTTCTTTAAAGAGAAGCTATGAAACAGCTTTTCGTGGAGTTGGAGGCCTTACAGTGTATCATTCACCATCATCTTTGCAGGGGTGAGAAAGGGCTGCTTCTGGTATTTCAGTCCTTTCGCTGAGGCAGGGGGTCCAGTCCCTTCCTGTGCTTCATTGACGCTGGTGAGGAAGGGGAAGGCTGCTCCTAGCAAATTTTGTCAAGCAGTTAGAGCATGCTGAGTGCCCCTAGACAAACCACTCCAAATGTGAATGTCAAAGTCTTGCTGCAGAAGTCATCTTGAGAAACTCACTTGTTAGGTGATGTTTGTGGAATGGAGAGAATGGTAGGAGCTAGTGCCCTGTCTTGAGTCCGGAATCAGGCTTCGAGCTAAGGTCCCAATTGATCTACTGCTGCTCTTCTCTCTGAACAGACCCTTACAGAACTAGAGTACGTCAATCTGGCTTATAACTTCCTGTCCAAGGTGCCAAACCTTGGCATCTTCAGCCGATCCAAGCTGGTGACTCTGATCCTGCGCAACAATGAGCTTGACAGCATTAATGGTGAGCCTACAAGGGAGGAGCGTTTCTGAGTTTGAGGCATTTCTCTCTTCCTTGAGGAGGAATGGAATTCAAATCTTGGGCACAGCTATTTTTAATAAGGTTCTATTTTCGGGGAGAGGGGTAGGGGGGAGGTTCCCAAGTTATTTCTTCTGGTGTCTTGATGGCTTCTTGCTTTGTTTGCAGGGATTGAACAGCTAGTGAATCTGCAGCACCTGGATGTGGCCTATAACCTGCTGCTGGAACATGCCCAGTTGGCACCATTGTCCACTCTGCACTGTGTAAAAAAAGTAAGCAGAAAACCTAATGGGTTGGTAGATTAGAGATGCCATGGTCAGGGAGTGCAAGGTGGAGACTGTGTAGTAAGGAGAGAGTTTTGAAAGATCAATTCAACTCTTGAGCATTTAACTTTAATGCAGGAAGCTGATGGGGGAGCCTTGGAGAGACACCTGTATTTCAGCCTTCACTTTTTGGTGACCCTGCTCAAGCTAACCTTTTTCCTTATATTCATCCCCATCTCCTTGCTCCCCTTTTGCAATTTTAACACTGTCAAGTTCAGTAAAGATCCTCACCTAATCCTGTCATGGATTTGTGTGTTCAGAGAAGTCTGAAGGAGAGTAACTGCAGTTGCTGTAGTGCTTGTGAAGGAAGACAGCCTGCAAAGGACTGCTCTCTCAACACTTCTCAGAGTCAGTGCTGAAAAAGTCTCTAATGATTTAGAGGCATGTGGAGGAAGTACTTTAATTTCCTTCTCTATTTGCCAAACAAATTTCAGGAAGCATTGTAAAAGCTTAGTCCTCTCCTGGCCTGATCTCTGTTCCACTGCAAGGATATTTCCTGAGGCAGAGAGAAAGTCTGAGGCCTGCAGGCAGATTAGGTGAGGGTATAGAATATTGCTTCTAGTAATAATTTCTCCATTTTCCCCCACCCAGCTGTATTTAGAGGGAAACCCGTTATGGTTCCATCAAAACCACCGATCTGCAACCCTTGTACATCTGTCTCCTAGGGCAGCCTCCTCCAATGTGAGTATTAGCCACATGCCTTCTGCCCCTGCTGTTAAAGATGTAGGGAAAGAATCTCATAAACCTGCAAATTATTCAAGTGGTGTAACAGCGGTGATTGGTTTGTGGTTTGTTTGTTTTGGGGTTGGTTTGCAGTTTTTTTCAGGTAAAGTGGTGTATCCTTCAATTTTATGTGGTGTGCTGGCCCGGGCAGACAGAGTTAAATACTGGTCTCAGGTTTGCAAGACCTCAGATCTTAATACATCTTCACTGTCTACTTCACCAGTTTTGCTCATGGATGGTCCCAAAACTTTACTCTATTCCTGCTAGATAGGTGGGCTTTGCAAAGAAGGAACTCGCCGTCTTGGCCCACCTTGTCTAATTACATACTCCTCTGGCAGCCATGTCAACCTCTTTCTTTCTCCTCATCACTCTGCCCTCAGCTAGGTGTCATCGCTGTTTCATTTTCACTCTGGTGCTTAGGTCAATTCTTGGTAATCTGATTTTAAATAAAGAAGCCAGCAAAGACAGCATTCTGGCAATTTAGCAAAGGGTCTTGCTAAGGGTCAGAGGTGTTCCAGAGCTGGTCTGCACTTCATATTAGTGGCAGATGGCTGGATTCATTGTCTTCAGACTGCATCTTGGAACCTCAACTTTTGCTGAGGTCAGGTTACTGGAAGCTAGGTAGATTCAGGCTAGAAGGAGGGTACAAGCTTTGAGGTGAAAATGAGTACCTCTCAAAACAATTCTTGAGTTGTTGCAGAATAATCTATTGTATCTCTTCCGTGAACTGTCTTGGATACATTTCTGGGAGTTGTAAAGTCTGTAAACAGGAAAACTGCAGTGATCCCTCCTGGCCTTATAAGCTATTATGTGAGGCAGCTGCAACTAAAGGAGTGATGGATAGGCAGGAACAGGGTTGTTTCTGGTAGTCTTTGCAGTTTTGTGCCAGGTGTCCCAACCTTAGGGTGGCCTGAAGGGGAATAGAAGTCAGCAGATGTTGTCCTGAGTATGTGCCAGCCAAATGGAATCTGACTGCAAATGGGTCTCTAATTACAGTTCCTCTTGGATGGGGAGCCGCTCTCTACCTCTGACCTAACGGTAAGTACAATTGCTGTAAAGTGATTTACTGGCTCGGGGAATGGGAATTCTGATGCGTTTTTGCATTGTTGTGTGTCCCATTAAATCTGTGAGCTGCCTTGCCTCTTTGACAAAGTTCATTTTGGCTCGGTCCGTGCTCATTCCTGGTGATTGTTGGGACTGGCTGGTGTAACTTGTTCTGTCCTGTGCAGCCTGGCAGAACTTGGAGCCTTGCCTGTTTCCTTTTCAGGTACTATCTGGTACTTGATGCTTGAATTACATTGCAGCAAAACAAAGTTATCAGTTTCCCATCTGCTGTTTTTAAGAGAGGCAGAGATGGAGTTAAATTGGAGTGGTCGTGATGAACAATCCAGTCAACTGGGCAGGATCTGTTGTCACCACTTCGACAGAGGGTGAAAGTTTGGGGTGAAGTTGTCAGCCTAAGTTGTGGCTTGGTTACCTTGTCTCCCCTTCGTGCTAGCAGGCAGCGTTCTCTTCTTCTGACTTTAGCACCTTCCGAGACTTGTGCAAAGTGTGTCTCAGTCCATCCACACTTCTACCTCAGAGAAGACGGCACTGGACCGCAGTGCTCTGGAGAGTTCCTGTGCCGCAGACTTCAGCGACAGTCAGTCCCCAGCGGAGAATGTGGCTGTCAGGCTCCCTCGGAAGAAAAACAAGGTCTGGAACTGAGATAGTATCTTATCGATGTAGCTGGCAAGTTGGGTGAAGGGACTGCCGCGGGGTGAAAGCCTTGTTCTGTGGGATGCGTGGTACCGAACCTCTGTGCTGCTGTGTGTTAGGAAGGGACTGGGCTTAATGTCAGTCTTGACATACCGTGACGAATGTTTTGTGCTGTGCTTCTGTGCCGTAACAGCTCTCAACCCTTCAGCTTGGTAGAGACCCTCATCAGATGCTGTTTTGGTTCTGGTGCCTCCCAACTATTCTTGTCCTGTTTGTTCCAGGGAAAAGTCAAAGTGCGCAGAGCAAGCATTTCAGAGCCCAGTGACACAGAACATGAGCCCAAGGCTTTACCTCTGTCTGCCGGTGAGGCTCGTCTTCTTCCTCAGTAACACAGCAGCTGAATTGCCCACAGTCAGAGGAGCACTCTGGCGTGGTGACTATTTTCATACTTCCTGAGTTTTCTCTCTGCAGGCCTGGTTCTGCAGCATCAGAAAGAGATGAAGCGCTTGGACAGCTTCAGAGATCGCTTTGGTGTTGACTGGCTGCAGTACAAGAGACACCTGGAGGAGCATGACCAAGTACCTGTCATCTGCCGTAGCCGTTCTGCGGATGAAATCACAGGCAGAGCTGCTGCAATGGACTTGCAGAGTGAGAGCTCTGACCCAGAACAAGGACAGCCCCAAGTATCCCAGAAAGAATCTTCTCCTCCTTTGGATAATACTGAGAAGGAGGAAGAGCCTGAAGCACAGCTCGATGAGCCTGTGGAAGAAGAACAGAGAGGAGAAGAGGAGGCAGATGAGCTAATGCTGGGGGAGGAAGAAGAGGAGAAGCCAGAAGGTAAACAGGTCCTTTCACTGCTGTGTTTGAGGGCTGGAGTGATGATTGAATGGATGGATCAAATGTGATATCCCTGAAGCTTTATCATGCTGCCCAGTATTGTGGGAATTCTAAGGACCTGGGCCAAGCAGGCCTGCTGTGTGTACTGACCTGTATGGTGTCTCGTTCGGCAGTGGACCTTTGCCAGCCAGTGCTGGTGAGCCAAATAGAAGGTGAAGGGGACCCAGAGCCAGACTGGATCTTCCTGCGAGTCACAGCTAAACATGTGATTGAGGTGGAACTGAAGGCTGCCAGAGTCCTCCACAAGCTGGAGCTGAAATGCCTGCAGAAGGTAGAGACCTCTGAGATGAACTGGAAGAGGATGGTGAGTTATGTCTCTGTGTGAGCCTTTGGTCCTTTGCTCCTTGTGTGGGCCAGCATTTTGGATTTGGGCTTCTGTCAGAGTACCCTGCAGGTCTTTTCCTAGCTCCTGCAAAGCCTGATTGAGCTTCGCTTCCACCGAACGCACACATATCGAACAGCATCTGTGTTGGTTAGAGTACCTGTGCTAATGCAGCAGGAGCCAGCACCGATTCTGTTCCAAAGTTGGAGTTAAAAAGACAATGGCTGGACTTGTTTCAGCGTACAGGAATGAGAGACTTCTCCAGAAGAGCCTAAACGAAATGGAGGCCTCTTTCCTGCCCATTTCTCACTGGGATATCACCCTGGCCTTGGAGGACTGTTTGTGGATTGTGCTTTTCTTAGTCAATGCAGCACTAGGCCTAGTGTGATGTTTAGAAAGCTACTGGTAGTGGTTTTCCTTCGGCTCTAGGTGCATGCTTTCGCACTACCAGCCCTATTTTGCTTTTGTGGTTCTTTAGAAAGGGTGTTTGGAAATCTTTTTCCTCATGGTAGGATTTTAACATTCAATGTGTGCATGAACACGTTCACAGGCTTTTCCGATACTGCTTTCCTAAAAAGCTCCGACTCTTTTTCCTTCCTGCCCTTATATCTCTTGAATGTTTGTGGCTTAATACTCTTCTGAAATACCTTCGTGAAAAGGAGTTTTCTTTGCAATGCTTTGTTCTGGACCTTGAAACTTGCTGTTTTCCTCAGCACTTAAGAGCTTTATTTTTATTTATTTATGTTCATTTGACCAGGCTCCCACATGCTGTCAGCTATGGAGGGCTGCTGGGGGCTTACTAAATAAAGTGGTTGTATGGCCACATTTCAGTCAGTCGCAAACAAATGTAGTCTGTGTACTGGATTGCTGTGGTTTAGACAGTTATTTTATTTCCTGATGTCCCTCCCCATATGTGAGAAGGGGTAATTGGGGAAAGAAAAGGAGGTTGAAATAGAAACAGATTTAATAAGAAAGTAAAAATCTTAATAACACCAATACTAGTAAAAATACAGGAGGTTATACTCAGCCAGTACAGGGCTGGCGAGCTGCACCCTCTCAGCAGTGAGTGCTGGTGCCGCACACAGCGAGCAGCGCAGCTCCAGTGATAATGTGACAGTCACCGCATCTGGCAGGGCAGGGCTGGGAGCACAGAGTGGGGCTCAGGGACGGGACGATGGGCGAGACCTTCCAGGGGCGGCA
Organism: Psophia crepitans; assembly: GCA_013399095.1. Lineage (NCBI taxonomy): Eukaryota > Metazoa > Chordata > Aves > Gruiformes > Psophiidae > Psophia > Psophia crepitans. Next base: position 624,326 of record VWZZ01007592.1, read on the forward strand.
GCCATCACAGAGAGAGGGTCGTCCCAGAGAATCTCCTAATGTATAGGGAGCATGACGTTTATGGTATGGAATACTCTTGTTGGCCAGCTCAGGGCAGATGCCCTTGCTTTCGCCCCTCCTGGCTTCTGCACCTGGCTGTCTCAAAGCTGCTCAAGACCTTGATCACTGTGGAAACCTGCATTCCACAGCTGGCCATAAACTAAATCAAAGTGGTTTATCAACTTTGTTCTCACAGAATTAAGTGCTGCAGTCCGCTCTAAAATGCATCTTCTCTGTGCAGAAAATTAATTCTATGATTCTATCCCAGCAAAACCAGGACATGGATGTTGCTCCCTCTTTCTAGAATTGGTGTTTTCTGTCTCCTGCAGGACCTGGAGCAAGTTTTCCCTGTCCTTACGTTGCACTTCAGCTACATTCGTAAGGACCGGCAGAAGCGCAAATATGTAGTGCTCGATGACTGCCCGGAGCAGTGTCTACAGGTAGGGGAGGCCAGAAGGGGAGGTCGGGGTGGGGGCTGGCGGGGGCAGCACAGTGGTACTGGAAGACACTGAACTCTTCCAGCCAGCACGGGGTCCCTGCTCTCAGACCACAAGTACATCTGCTGCCCTGTGGCAGCCCATGCCTGGCTTGTAAGCTCAGGATTTCTCCTGCTGCACAAATGACCTGTGGAGAGCCCTGGGAGCATGGGCAGTGGAGCTCCTGGCGCCTAAAGGGTGCTCTCACAGAGAAACCCTTGCAGTTTTCTCCCTCTTGGGGAGAAAAGTTAGTAGTCAAGTTAGTGATCCTTACATGTTGTGCAACATAATGTTTTCTGGATGCTGAGTGATGTGCTAGCCTGTACTGCCCTGTCAGTGCTGTGCCAGCTCTGGTCTGCACAGCTCCTGTAGGGACTCTGGTCTCAAATCCAACTATTTTTCTGGAGGTACTGTTGTTTAAGTAGATCTAAACAGGTTTTTACAGAGAAGGCACAAATAGATGGGGCCTTTGGGACCGGAATTCTAGGGAGAGCCTGTCAATATGTAGGTACAAGGGACAGATGTACAAAACCAGGTTCTCTGGGTCTTCTGCAGTGAAGCTCTGTGCCCTTGGCAAGTCTCGCACAGGCTGGCTGTTGTACTCTGTCAGCTGGGGAGTGGCCCTGCACCCCCTGCCCTCTGAAATGCTGTAATGAGGCATGCGAGGAGACCTGCTCATGTCAGAGGCTTGCTTTTATTTAGGATGGTTTTAGCTGCCTGCTAGCACTCTTTTCCCTATGCTACTACTTTTAGTGTGTCCTTGAAGTGTTGTCCCCAGCTGTTGAGGAGAATCGGCGAAATCAGGACCAGGAGAAGGGATCCACAAAGCTCCAGTGCCTGAAATGCAAGCGGGAGTTCTCACAGTCCCTGGCTCCCTGGCATCAAGGTCCCTATCCTTCAGAGGTTGGAGATACCAAAATCCTGGCAACCCTAGTTGCCTCAAATCAAGGTAGGATGTAGTGCCCAGAAAAAGGATGCTTGCTAATGCCCAAGCAGGCTGCCAGGATGGCTGCTGTGGTGTAGAGCATGGAATGTACAGGAGAGGGTGAGCTGTGGCTGTACTGGAATTAAAACCTGTTGCGGGGTGTACTCTCACTTGGACTGGGAAGAGCCTGTCATGTTCACTAGCAGGAATAAGCCACTGTTTTAATGTTAAGCAAACAGCACCACTGTTGTGGGTGGCCTGGGGTTTGGGAGAACATAGAGAGGCTGGAAACTGCAGACAGTCCACCGAAATCTGGTCTGGGAGAGGTCTTAAAGGTCACGTAGTCTCTCATCCTGTTGAAACTGTGGTCAGTTCTGCCACAGAGACCGCTTTGTTCTAAAGTGGATTTGCTAACAGAGACTTCTGAGGAATCTTCTCCAGTATTTCAGGTAAAACTTTGGCTGTTAGACATCAGAAAAACAATCAGAACCCTAACCTAAGTGTCTCTGGCTGTGATCTTAAGCCCACTCTTGCTTCCCTTATGGCGAATGATTTCCTTGTACTTGAGGGCCATTGTTGTCTCCCTGCAACTAGTCCTGTCTTCTGTTCTCTAGACTAATGAGCTCAACTCCCCAGATAATTTGCTTGTCAGTCATCTCTCATACAATGCAGTTATTCTTGCTAGTCTCCTTTCTACTCTTTCCCATTTGTCCACATTTTTCTTTGGATGTCTGAAACTAGATATGGTATTTTGGCTGAGGTATGGCTAGTGCTAAATAGGCGTCTCCTGACTGCTGAGTTTTTCAAAGCCCAGTTTGTATTTGAAGTGGGGAGTGCCCAGCCTTAGCTCGGAAGATGCTGCTCATTTGATGAAGCATCCTGGGATGAAAGAAGTGTAGGGAGGGCAGAGGTGCTATCCTGGCTGCAGCACCTTCTTGCACACTGGGAGACTTTCTGCTCCCTGCCAGGGTAGTGGGAGTCCCAAGAGTGGTAGTTTGCTGTGGTGTGGGTGAAGCGTCAGGATTGGGGATCAGGAGGGATGACGACATCTGGAGAAGGGGCATGGCATGCTTGTGGTTTGGCTGGCTGGAGGATAAACCAAGCTGGGGATGGAGGTGGCTGAGGAAGGTTGCGCTGGCTGGTCATGTGCTTGGGCTTCAAAGGCTGTGTGAGCACTTGTGGACGTGAAGTGAAGGAAAGGCATAAGCCAAAGCCCTGATGTAGTTTCAGTTGCAACTACAACATGCACTGGTCACCCTAAATCTGAACAGAGCTATTTTAGGTGGACGTTGGTGCTGATCCAGAATTTCTTGTTGATTTGCAAGGGGAGGTGCATAGGACGTGATTCTGAACAGAGGTGCTCAACAGACTGCTCGAGTTGGACTGTAACTATTGTCCACTTTGAAAGAGATGGTTTCTGGTTCGCAGGGGGAGGGCAGAAGGTAAGATCATGTTGGGGGAGAGCTTTTCTGCTTTTTCTTTATCCCTCACGAAATCTTCCACAGGTGCTGCAGCAGCTAGTGAGCCCATAGCCTGTCCCAGTTGTTCCAGTGACCATGTGGTCATCCTGCCTTCAGAGGTGTGCTTCAGCACACCTTTGCCACCTGGCCCTGACAGCACGAGTGAGGACCTGTCAGACTCTGTCCTGGAGGGAGGCAGCCAGCAGGAGGGCCCAGAAGAAGCACCTGCCCTGGCCACTGAGAGTGGAAAGTTCTACATCGGTGGGGAGGACAGCTCGGAGATGGATACCAGCAATAGCACCAGGACCCCAGAGCTGAGTGGCGAGCATGATGGCACTCTCCATTCCAGCTCCCGCAGCTCAGATGGGGGCTGTGGGAAGAAGGAGCTGGGCATGAAGAGCCAGTACTTGTCCCTCAGCCACACAGACACCAACGGGGGCAGCTTGATGGGGAGCTACCGTTACAGCGTTTCTCGCGGGCCCACCCCTTCCCAGCTTTCTTTGAACTTGGAGTCCGAGGAAACATGGAATCTCAGTCCCTGTGAGTATGTAGGAGCTGTGCAGGGTTTAGGGGTGTGCACAGCTTGGTGCTGAACTTTAGCACTGGCGCTCACAGGGTGCTCTGCCTTCTGTTTAATGGGGAAGGGGGGTCATCACGCATAAGCAGCAATGACCGTGGTTCTTGTGAGGAGAGTTTTTCATGCCCCTCGCTGTTCAACCCTCATGCCTGAAGGGGAGGGAAAACTGAGTCAGCTCCTAATTCCTAGTATGGCTCAGACTCTGAGTAATAGAGTCTTGTTCTGGGAGCTGCGCTGCTCAGTTACAGACATACTGGGTTCCTGTGGCACCAGTGAGCTGCCAACTGGAGCATTACCTTTGGAGAATAGCATGCACAATTTCTCTGTCTTTATTCTCCGACTGAAGTGCAGTGTGAGGCTGGTGTGTGTGCTGGAGGTTCTGGTCAGTGGATCCACAGTTACTTGTGGCTTCCTCAGTAGTCTTTGTGAGCTTCGGATGACAAAGCCTGTCCAAAAGAAGAGACTGTGTGCTGTCTGTCTGAGTGCTGTTGTGCAAAACAGCAGTTACTACGAGATGCTTTTAGTGAAGGGCCTTGGATCTCTGATGTAGCAGGCTGCCTTCGCTTGGGCATCAGCTTGTGATTTACAGAAAAACTGAAGTTGGGAAGGAGCTGTGGAGGTTATATGGTCCAGCCCAAGTGACTCTGCTGCAACTGCAGTCTAGTCTTCATTTTCAAACCCATCAGCTTCTTGATCTGTAGAGATCTCCCCCAGCCTTTCAAGACTGCTGTGCCTCTGAAGATGAGTTGGTATAGGACCAGTGTTTAGGATTGCCATGTTCAGTCTTGTACGCTTCAAGTGTGAGAAAAGAAGCAGCCTCTTGTTTTGGGTCAATTCACAAGGTCCCAATTTAAAACTGAGCCTATGAAAAAGTTCCTGCTGAGGAGGAGTTGATTAGTGTTTCTGGTGGAGAACAGGCTCCGCTGGGAAGCATGTACTCTTGGGCAGTATTGTGGCTTTTGTATAAATTATTTGGTCATACAATTACATGACAAACCTATTTATGTTCTAATGCAGTTTTACTGGTGTTTTCCTTAGTCCCCTTTAGCCATACTACAGTCAAATTCAGAGTTTAGAAAGTTGACCTGAGCTGACATCAGCTGAAATGAGAAATGTCTTTCTAGTTTTGTGATAAAGAATTGCCCTTCTGCCAAATCTGGCAGCAAAGTGTCCTCTTGTGACTAAGCTGAGCATAGGTTGGCAGTGGATTAGACCAAAGCTTTGTATATCTGAAAAAACAAGTGTTGGAGCGATGGATTCCCCCCACGTCTCCACACTGAGACCTGTGCCTGGAAAGCCCTGGCTTAGGCCCTTTGTCTTGAGGAGAGACTTGGTGGAAGCAGGTGTGCAGAGGGGGTGACGCTGCTGCCCTGGTGCCAGTCCGCACACTTGGGCAGGACCTGGTCAGTGGGCAGAGTGTCAGCCTACCCTTTGGTCTCCTCAGCTGTAAACGGCCTCCTGAACACGAGGGACTTCCGTTCTGTGGATCACCGCCTGAAGTTGTACCTGGATATGGAGGTTTTTGAGGAGAACGCTGAGGAGTTCCAGTGCTTCCTCAAGGTGAGCTCCTGTAGCACCACTTCTCACAGCCCCTTGGCTATCCTCCTAGCCACCCTGCAAGTTTTGCTCCAGGGTGGCATCCCAGAGACTGTGAGGTGTGAAGGGAGCTGAAGTGTGTTTGAGTCCGTCCTTTCTATGGGTGGGCCAGTGCTGTGACCCACCCTCTCTATGCTCTAGGTGGTCATGGTGAAGTTTGGCCGACAAGGAGAGTTCCTCTCAATCCTGGTTGCCTCTGATCTCAAGATTTATGTGCTGGAAGTCACTGGGGTTATCAGGTGAGGAGAATGGTGGCAAGTGAGACCCTGCAGCAATGCTGTGAGTGCTGGGTAGTGCCAGCCTGTGCTAGCCTTACCATGGAGGTGTGGTGATGTGCAGAGGTTCCTCTGGTAACCCCCCCACTGCTATCTGATGTGGGAGAGGGGATGGGGCAGCCTGCTGCAGCTGAGGGCTGTGCTCTGTGATTAGGGGACAACCTGCAGACTGGCTGAAGAAGAGTGACTCTCACTACCTGTCTGATATTTCCCATCTGGAAGTGGGACTCTGCCACCAGAGCTTGAGAATGGAGTTTGAGAACCCAAAAACCTCCTACAATCTGCTGATTCGGAACCAAAGCTGCTGTGACCAGTTCCTGCAGACCCTGACATGTAAGAGTAGAGCTGTAGCGGGGACGGGAAGGGGAGAGGATTTCAAAGATTTGGTCTCAGAAAGCTACCAGGCGAGCTGTAGTTGGATGTATGTTGGAAATTCACTTGCCAGCTCAGAAAAAAGTTGGGGGGAAACCCCACTGGCATCATAACTTGCAGTGCCTCTCTGTAGACTAGAGAACCATTCTGAGCAGTTGTGTACTGCCCTTGGGCTTGCAGTAAAAGACGTCTACCTTCTCCCCCTCTTTAGATCTCATGCAAGAGCTGCCTCCTAAGCACAGGAGTAAGGTGAAGGAAATCCCCACTGTGGAAATGAATCCACAACACTGGCTATGGTAAGAACAGCCTCTGAGAGGTTGGGGATTCAGATGGAAGGGGATGTCTGCTTGTCCAGTGGTGCTCAAAACAGGGCAGCACAGGAGGAGGAACCACTGGAGTGGCAGCCAGGCCTACGTTACAGGTTTAAGGCAGCTGACTCAGGTGCCTGCTGCACAGGGCGTGAGCAGGCAAAGGGGTGTCATGTACTGAGCTAGGCAGGGTAACTCTGGCTCTCCTGGACGAGCTTGGGCAGAATATGGTGGAGGGAGGAAAAGGAGGAGGCATAGGGCAGTATCCTCCCTTGCACGGAGCATTTGGTTCCTAGCTGACAAGACGGCAGGCAGAGTAACAGGAGAGAGAGGAATTTTGCAACACCTGGAAGAGATGGGTCCCTCCCGTCCCCAGGAAGCCAGTTAACAGAAACTAGCTCGCAGCAAACCTGGACTGGAAACAGAGGGTTTGATGATGAGCTCGCTGTTTTATCTCCTCCAGGCCTCTGCTGGACTCCAAGACCACAGATTCTGCAGCTGCAGATGACACTCGTTTCTTCTACCTGCTGGCCTACCTGATCCAAGGTACAGGAGATCTCAGTGGCCAGGTGTCCCACACCTTGTGCTTTGTTGGCTTAAACACACGCTTGCGTTTTAGTGTAGAATCTGTGGGAAAACAGCTGGGCCATTGGTCCAGCAGCAGATGGGGTGGGGGTGTGGGCGAGGGCAGGTCTTGCACACCAGGCTTGGTGACAACTCAGCTAATCTCCAGCTTCTCAGAAGCCATTCTAAGGGCTGGATCGTTGCCCTGAGCTGAGGGAAAGCTGAGGGGTCATACACACAGCTGGCTTGTGTGAGGAGCTGAAAGGCTCCTCTGTTTGGGAAAACAGAAGCAGGTGTCCGGAACCTGAGACGGTAGGACAGGAGCAGCCTGCTGGAGCCCATCAAGTTCTGTTCCAGCACTTGCTGAGGGCCAAATGTGCTAAACCTGGGATTTGAGTCTTCAGGGAACAATTCCAGCGTCGTCTTAGCTTGGGACACTGAAAAAAGCAACCTAGCTGTTAATCACGTTCTGACCAACTGGTTACTGCTGTTGCACCCTTGTTCACCATTGGCCATTGGGGAGGTATGAGGCAGTGAGAATCGGAAGGAATCTGTGGGAAGTATTTTTATTGGTCTCCTCAAGCTGAACAAACAGCCCGTGGAGGGAGAACTTCAAGTCCGTTTTTCTTACTCGACAGTTTTTTCTCCTTTTTTAGAGTATGGTGCCCAAAACTGGACACAGTTCCAACTGAGGCCTCATTGCCAAGTAGGCAGGACTAATTAAACGTTCCATTTCTGATACTCCTAGTAATTCCCAAGAGTGAGATGTGACGAGAAAAGCAACATGTTGCTGTAGCAGCTTGTAATCCCCTGTGACCTCAGCCAGCTCTGCTAGTGGTTCCCTATTTCTGCGCGTCTGACTTATTCCCAAGTTGTAGTGCATCTGCGTCCACTGAAATCAGCTGTTTATCAAAACTACTTTGCTTCCTGCCATACTTATGATGCATCACAACTTGGTATTAAATTTTGTGTGTCTGCTGTCTGTTCCAGCTATCCGATATCTGCAGCCAGATTAAATCAGGCCAAAAAAGGTGTCCTTTTAGCTGGAGATGCTGACTTTTAACTAAGGAGTGGTAAAGTGACGTTTAAGAGGTCAAAGGACTTGAGCGTCTTTTCCTGCCTGACGTGAGGACATAGGCTGGACAAGGCTTGTTGTGTGGTGGTCTTTCATATGCATGCTCCAGCATCGAGCTTGGATAAGCTGGTCAAGACCAGCCATGTTTAGCTACCCTGCTCTCCGTCTCCAGTCAGGAACCTGGAGAAGGCTGTTCACCCAGTTACTGTTGCTGGAAAGGATTTCCCTAGGGGAGGAATGGAAAGCGAAGCTGATTCTGTGGTGACTCAGGCTCACGGCAAAGCCTCTCGTATTCCCTCGTATCCTTTTAGGGGCATCTGCTTTCCCTGTGACCCTGCTGAGCACCCGAAGCATGCTGTTTCTGCTGGAGGAGAATCACCAGTGGCAGGTGCATCCCTCTTTGGATGAAGACCATGAGGCAGAAACGCCTCCTAGAAGCAACGTCCAGTTGAAGGAGAAGCAGCCGATCAGCAGTATTAGCAATGTCATAACCTATCGACTCTGTCCTTGTGATATCAAGTTGATGCTCTATGATGAGGTAACCAGGAGGCGGTCATGGGGCACACCAGATGCTGGGGGCTGGATTATGCTCAGATCTTGTTCCTGCCAAGAGTGTCTTGGGGCTGGTATCTCCCATCCTAACCTAGGGCCTTGCACCACAGAGCAGGGGAGCACAGAGAGTTGCTGCTGTACAGAAGCCATGCAGGGACACGTCCAGGGCTGGCAGCAGAGAGGGAGGGGGGTGTCACTTAGAAATTGGGAGGAGCTGGCAGCTGCGCTGGGGAATAGCAGCTCAGGGCTGATCAGTGCCGTTGAGGTTAGCTCTGCTCATCCTCCTCCCTCTCTTTCCTCCCTCCCAGGTGCTGAAGGTGGAGAGCACTTGGCACATCCACACAGAGTGCCCTGAGCTCCTGGCAGAGCTGGTGGAGTGGATCCGCGGGCCCTGGGAGGAGATGTTCTCGATTGAGCTACGGAGGACTGTGTACGAGGGACTGGAGTGAGCTTGCTGGCTATAGGCAAGCGGGACTTGGAGTCAACAGTGCTGCTGGGCTGACAGTGGTGCAGAAGTGTCTCCCGCTCCCATCTGACCTTGCTGTCCTATGGCCTTTGCTTTCTACTCTGCTCTTGCCCCTGGCCCTTTTTGGTGAGGAGGGGAGCACATGATGGTCCAGATTGCACAGTCACTCACCTGCACTGGGCTGGCCATGGAATGAGGAGGTGGAGGGTGTTTCCTGTCATACTGCATAAGCCACACAGAGTTTTAACTTGGCAGTGTCTGCTAGTCTCCTTCAGAGTCCTATGGAACGTCACTGAAGGAAGAGGGGAGCCAGGCCAGAGCATGTCCAGTGGGACATGCAGGGGTACGAGGCAAACAGCAGGCCAGAGGCAGCTGGGTGCTGTGGTCTTCCCAGCAGGTGTATCTGCCGCCTTCCTAGCTGCCTGAGGACAGCTGCCATTACCTGCTGATGCGTTTTTTCTTTTTTTTTTTTTCCTCTTCCTCCCCCTCCCTCTTGTCCACGGCTTCCCTAAAGCCACCTGCTTCAAACAGGAGCCTGATTGCACAAGGGGACGAGGCACGTTGTACAAATAACCCCACAGAGAGCCCTTACCCGCCTGCCTGGCGGGGCACGGCTCGCTCTGCTGCTGTAGTCTGTCACTGTCACTGGGGAGGGAGGAGCTGTGAGGCCGTTGGCACAGAAATGTGTTGCTCACCATTTAGGGGTCAGGACCCTAGTGGGCACTGGCAGGTAAAAGTGAGGCTTAGGCTTTTCTGAGCAGTCCAAAAGCAAGAGTCTATTTTAACATGAGTTTTACTATTTTCTATTGTAATAAAAGCTTATATTTATTGAATTGTCACGTTTTCTTTGTTTCATCCTGTTGCACTGCTGTAATGTCTTTGTAAGGCCTTGCATACTAGCTTTGCAGCAGCCCCAAGGGTTCCCCAACATCATACAGGGTTTGAGCCATTCTCCCCGTCCTGTTCAGGGTGGGTGCTGATGGGCTGTTAGACTCTACCTGCCCGGCTCCCAAGCAGCCACCAAGGAACAAGGCCCAGGCAGGATTAGACTGACGGCAGGTACTGGTTGTGTGGTTCTCCTGCAACAGTTGCCCTCAGAGGAGCGGCCTGTGGTCTTCCAGCCCCAGCAAGTGGTTGCTGGCTGTACAGGCCCTTGGAGCCGTGCCTCTTGTGGGAGCTGTTGAGCTGTGGGAGTACCTGCCCCCAGGTTCTTCCCTGTACCAGGCTATACCTTGTCTCAGCCCCTCCTGCACAGAGTTAAATGCAGCTCAAAAAACCTGCTGCTGCCTGGCCTGGGCTTGCTGTGTCACCTGCCCAGGGAAGAGCAAGTGAAGATGCCACGTGTGGTGGTTTGATGCAGTCGCAGCTCCCTGTGCGGTGAGCAGAAGCGGCCCTGTTAGGTTAAGGTGCTGCCAGGTGGGGTCTGATACCCCAAGCAGGGACCTTTGCTGATGGCTGCTTTTCCCAGAGCAGGGTCTCTGACTTGCTACAGGTGTTCAGCCCACAGTGTCAGGGCAAGTTTTCCCACTGCTGAACCCTCAGTGACAAACCCTCTATCTTCTGTCGAGGTGATCTTGATTTCTTTACGGACGTGTATGTGTCATTCAGTGACCTGATGCCCGTTCTCTGTGGATACTGAGTACGGCAGCTCTTTGCAACAGTTTCTACAACACCCAGATTTTCCATGTACCTGCAGTTGGTGTCTGTGGCTTCAGCTTCTGTTATCTGGAAAGCAGCGGTGACTGGGTCCTGCAGCGTCCCACTGCTCCAGTCTCACCTGGGCAGACGAGATAAAGTTTCCCTCCCTGCTCAAGCCCAGCTATGCCATCCCTACAGCCTGAGGAGAGCGGCAAGTTCAGTTTCCATACTTTGTAGTCGTCCGAAGGCCACCTCGCAGCGCACTGTTGGATGCTTTCTTGGCATCGCTGTGCTATTAGACTTTCTCCTGTCACTTCCAGAAACAGTTGAGTTGCTGAAGGCCTGCGGTGGCCAGTATTTTTATCTACCCTTCTACAGACTTGACTGATAAGATCTATACTGTCTTGAGGCAGATGTCACAACACATTTCACTTTCTCCCCTTTTCCTAAATGGGCATATGGCCGCTGCTCTCCATTTCTTCGGAGTGATCTCAGATCAGCAGACAGGAGTGAGCTCAGTGGAAGCACTGCCAGCACCAAGTGCTTTGTCCGGGGAAAGAAGTCAGGAGAGAGCTGAGCTAGTAAAGACTAGTAAGGGTTCTTTGTCTTCATCTTGCCATTTAAGGAGCTTGTGTGAGTTCTGTCTTCACCTTCTATAGCTGCGTTCTTCACAAAGGGCAAGAGTCAAAACTGGATCAGCTCATTGATGTCTCTTCTGCATATGCTGATCCCCTGAGAAAGCCCATCCCTGGAGGCTGGTTTTTCCATCTTGGCCAAGCTGCACCGTTGCTCTGCCATGCCAGCGTCTGGGTATGTTTTGAGGGGCCTGACCAAGCGTGGACTGCCAAAGCCAAAGGTTTCAGCTGTGTACCTGGCTGTAGCTCTTGTCAAGCTCTTCCTGGTTTTTACTGCAGCAGTGACTACTCATTTGCTTCTGCTCCTTGCCACATCTCTGCAGGTCTGTGCCCTCAGCTCAGCACTAGCCTCTTGGTCCCGTTAACAGCTCCCTGCTCTTCTGCATTCCTCCAGCCACTGATAGGGAAGCTCACACCGGCTCCCACAACCTGTCTCCTGCCTCTTCATGACCTACTTGCTTTGTTTTTCCTTAGGGTTTCGTCCTGCCTGTTACCAGATTAACCCCTTTGTGGTTAATTCACGATCGTGAACGCTTTGCTGTGGGGCGCCTTGCACTAGGTGCAGCAGCAGGATTAACTGACCTCATTGCATCAGCTGGGTGTGTGCGAGGGCTTCCCCGCCACAAGCCTCTGCCACAGCACTGCAGGCAGCCCCGACTGGTGGCTGAGCTGGAACAAGAGCTGTGTAGGAGAGCGAGGGTTTACAAAAACGTGTGACATCTGTTAAACCAGCTACAGATGTGTTCTGCCTGTCTCAGTGCTGAGTACGCAGTCCCCCAGCTGTGCCCTTAGACACTCCCGGCTTTCCGCCTTCATCCCTTCTCCTTTTCTGGCTGCATTTAGCTGTTAGCCTGTAGCAAGGCTGGTCTGAACCTCAGTGTTTCCCTACCTGCATCTGCCTGGAGCAGGCTCTTCTCGAGGTGCGTGTAGCCGGAGGCATGCCCAGGCCCGGGGTGGCCGCAGGGCTCTGGAGGCAGGCAGCAGGCCGCCGTGGGCTCAGGCCTCGGGCTGGCATTGCCATGAGCCTGAAGCTGCCACCACTCCTGCATGGGCACGTGCCAGCCCTGCCTCACTTTGCTGTTCAGCTCATTGATGAAAACGGTGCCTCAGTCACGGGTTTGGCTATTTCAGTGCTTCCTGCTCTGTGCCTCTGCCCTCTAAAGCAGTACTGCCTTGAGCATACATAGCCTGTGGGTTAGCTGTCAGCCCCCTCGCGCTAACTCATGAAGCCTTGTTTCTAATCAGACTGGGTGACTGGAGGGACTGGTCATTTACTTCTAGCAGCATGTCCCTGCTGGCCTCATCTCCGGGGGACTGGAGATGTAGCATCAAAGGGCACACGTTCCCCGTGGCTTGAGGACCTGCCTGGCCAGCTTCATCCCTCCTGCAGGTACCATCGCTCCTTACCCAGCTCACAGAGCAGCAGCCCGGGGCCGTGTAAACCCCTGCCCCGCGGGCTGACCTCCAGCCTGGCGGGCGGGGGAAGAGCAGCCAGCACAGGCTGGGGTTGAGTGCCATGTGTGTACCGGGGTGCCGGCAGGAGTCAGCACCCAGGGACGGGCAGAGAGCCTAGCAGGAGGGAGGGCGGCAGGGGCTGTGCCAGCACCCATCGAGCAGGCGGGGAAAGGGAAGGGGACTTTATTCTGAAGCTATCCCAGCCCTCTCTCAGCCTCTCATACAGGACAGTCATTACTGTTTGTGCTCCTGTGACAGAGCGTGTCTCTGCCTGTTATCAGGTTATTAAGCTAGTTGTGGAGTTGTCCTGTATCAGGACAAATAGTCCCTAATAGAGCCGTCTGCTCCCTGTCAAGTTGTTTAATCTGGGCAGAGCATGTTTGCTGCCAAGAATGCGCACTGCCCACCTGCAGCGCTGCCCGCCTGTGGCCCTGCTCTGGGAGGGCGGAGGTGGCTTCCTCGCCCCTTCCTTGCTCCGCTGCGGAGCAAACATGTCTGGGACACCCGGCCCCGCCATCTGCTGCAGTGACACCGACCCCGGAACCAGAGGCAGTGGCCCAGCCTGTCCTGCCCTGCTGATTACAGCAGGAGCTGAGGCGGCTATCGAGACCTGTGCTGTGCCCCGTGCTCACCCTGGCACCCCGTCTCTGACAGCCAACACAGGATCCGGTGGTGGAGTCCCAGAGAGTGTCTCCATCGTGGCACTGTGGCTGAGCAACAGGGAAGGACTGCTTGCAGGATCTCTTGCCTTGCTCCTACTGAGCTGTAGTGCTTGTTCCAGAAATGGATGTTCTCCTTATCCTTGTTCTTACACTCCCCCTTAGCCACTATCTCCTCGATTACAGGCTTCCCTCGCTCTTGCCGGGCCATGCAGCCACCTGCCATGCTCCACACACTTGCTCTAGCTCTGGGCTCTGCTCCACAGACTTAGTGCTTTGGGGCTGATCCTGGGTTTTGTGGTTGGTAACGGTGCTCGTTTCCTCTGAGCCAGAGCCCGCAAGGCTGCTGGTCATGCACATCCTTCCTGCCTGCAGCGGGCTGGAGCCCTGTCACCCTCAGCTGATGTGGGAAGGGATGAGGGTGGGCAACACCCTTCGCCCACCGCCTTCCTTTCTTGGCTGTTGTGGGTTTGCCCTCTGCCCCGGGCTAAAAGCGTGATGCCTCTGCAGGCGCTTGGGTGTTGCAAGCTCAGGATGAGGGTAGAACGCAGGAACACGCCGGGCACCATTGCGAGGGAAACCAGAGGGCTCTGACGCCAGTGCCGGATGCTGGCAAGCACAGCAACGCCTGTCCATGGGCAATGTTCGACACAGCCTCTGGGCCTGGCCTCCCGAAGCACAAGCTCTGCCCTGCAGCCCAGGCATGGGCTGAGCTGCCCTGCACAAAAATGCTGCCGCTGCAGCAGCTGTATCTGGCCCCGGCCCAACAAGCAGCTCCATTCCAGATGCAAAGGCCTCGGTTTGCAGTGCCTCGGCGGGTCAAGCTCCCCACTTTAATGTGAGGCTGGTGCTACGGAGGCTTGTTCTTAACGTGCTGAGCACCTGAGTCAAAAGGTCATGTAGGTCTCTCACCCCTGGCAAACTGCTCAGCTGCCTGGGGGTGAAGCCAGACCGGAGGCGAGACCTGGGAGTGCTTGAAAACTAGTGGTGACTGTGGTGAAATAAAACCCCTGGCAAGAGCAGGAGGTTCAACATAGGCTGTGTGCTGCTTGCCCTCCCCAGCAGGTCCTCCTCAGCCTGCTGGGATGTGGCCCTCATGCTGGCAGTCCCCCATTCCGCAGACCCCGCTCCCACCACTCTATGCCAGGCTGCAGCCCCAGCTCTGAATGCTTCCCTGCATCCTTCCAAAACTCTGCGCTCAGCATGCTGTCTCCCTGCACCCACCTCCACCCGCGGCTCCTGGCCTGGGATGGAGACCGTGCCCAGGGGTTGTTCCTAGAACATCTGTCACTGTATCTGCAACAGGCATCTGCCCTTCCAGAGGTGTTAGTGCCACAGTAGCGTGCGCGGGGGATTCAACAAAAAGTGTTTCTTCACGGCCAGGTCAGATCCCCCTTGTCTGCCGCAGCCTTCCCTCCACACAGCGGGCGCTGTCACCTGGAGAGGGCCCACCCATGAGCAGCGCGGGGAGGAAGGACTGAGCGAGAGAGCCCGAAGTGGGGCCCTTTCCCCCTTCCTCTTGTGCACACACCCGTGCCCATGTCGGGGTGCAGCATGCCACTCCGGGGGGGTTCCACTCATCCTCCTGTGTGAAAGCACCGAGCCTGTGCCCAGGCTGTGCGGACGCTGGGGCAGCGCCATGGTGACTCTTGCTGACCTGGGGAAGCTGCAGAGCTGCCGTCACTCAGCAGGCCTGGAATAACCAAAACCCCACACTGGGTGCAGTGGCCACGCTTCCCACCCTGCTCCCTGCCGCAGCCGCCCGGCCTCAGCCCTCCTGCCGCGGGCCCAGGGAGGTGGAGGGACGAGGCGGGCGGAGGTGCCGCACCACCCGTGCCAGCTCATGGAAACCCTATTGCAGGAGGGAGCACGTGCTCCACTGGAGAGAAGCAGCGGAGCCTACACAGACACCAGCTTCCTCCCAGCTATTTGCATTGCACAAGGCAGCCCAGCGTCACTCCCTGTCCCCACACAAAGGCACGAGGTCAGAGTCCTCTGATTACGTCACGGGCATGGTTGGCCTAGCACAGGGACTCAGCCCCGACAAAAACCACCAGAGCCAATTTTAGCATCACAGAAAGTGAGTGGCCGGGGTGCTCTGGCAGAAGGACAGCCCATGGCTCCAGGGTGGTGACTCAAAGCCACTGCTGCCGATGCTCTGGCCTTGGGAGAGCGGTGGTTTTGCCCTGAAAGAGCAGTGATGACTCTGTGAGGGCACTGGAGGTGCTGTGTGCCCAGCTCTGGTCCTGCTGCTGGGACCTGGCTTGGGGATCCCTGAAGCAGCACAGGCTTCAAAAGATTTGAAGCACCACACAGGCACATTTTGCTCCATGTTCCCAACATGTCCTGGACCACCTGTCCTGTGGTGCCACCAGGTCTCTCCTTTCACAGAATCATAGAATGGTTTGGGTTGGAAGGGACCTCAAAGCTCATCTAGTTTCAGCCCCCCTGCCATGGGCAGGGACACCCTCCGCTAGACCAGCTTGCCCAAAGCCCCATCCAACCTGGCCTTGAACACTGCCAGGGAGGGGGGCTCCACAGCTTCTCTGGGTAACCTGTTCCAGTGCCTCATCACCCTCACAGTAAAGAATTTCTTTCTAATATCTAATCTAAATCTCAATTCTTTTAGTCTAAACCCATTCCCCCTTGTCCTGTCACTACATGCCGGTGTAAACAGCCCCTCTCCGTCTTTCCTGTAGGTCCCTTCAGGTACTGGAAGGCTGCTCTAAGGTCTCCCCAGAGCCTTCTCTTCT
>VWZZ01007592.1:648064-670188 GCA_013399095.1 Psophia crepitans
CTCCCCCCGGGGCAGGGTGGCATTGAGACCTATCTGACACTGACGCAAATGTCTGCTCGTACTGAATATTATCTCTGGGCAGTGAAAGTGCTGAGACGTCTGGAATGTGAGGACTGCAAGGACAGTGTNAGCTTTGCAGCTGTCAGTGCTGGGTGCCCCATGTGCTGGAGGAGCTGCCGATTTGGGGCTTCAGGGGGGACAAGGGGAAGTGGCAGTGCCTGTGCACAGCAGGGGCATTTGGGCAGGGCCCTGACGGGGTCCAGTGCTGTGCAAGGCCCCAGGGTGGAGGGGCATGTTGGGGGTGACAGGCTGGGCACTTTAGTGCCAGGGATGGCTGGGATGCCCCCAGTTCACAGGGGAGCCAGGTTATGAAGAGGGGGCCCTGGGGAGGGTAGGCTGTAGTGAGGGAGCTGTGGCATCTCCAGGGCAGCTGGGAGGCTGGTGAGGTCCTGGGGACCCGAAGTAAGGGTGTCAAGAGGTGCCCTCACTGTCTGGGGCTGGGGAAGCCTGGTCCATCCTCAGGGGGAGGAGGAGGAAGAGGCAAGGCAGAGCCAGGCCAGTTGGAGACCCCACAGCAGTGCCAGGAGAAGGATCCTATGGTGCCCTTCGGACTGGCTGGCCATGGGCTAGCTCCTGGGTCAGGAGCTGCAGGAGGGGCGCAGGCTGTGAGGGGACCCAATGCGTCCTGCCCTTCCTCTTGCTACTGCCTATGGGGACAGTGCCAGGTGTCCCCTCCCCAGCAGCCCTGCCTGCGGGGTGGTGGGCAGCCTCCCCACTCCCACCGCTTTGCAGCCCAGTGTCCCAGGCAGCACGGCTGTGCGGCACACCCCATCCTGTGCAGCCTAGCATCTTGTGTGGCATCCAGCGTGGCACATCCCACTCCACACAGCATGTCCGGCGTGGCACGTCTCGTCCCACTGTAGCCTGGTGCCCCATGCTGTGCACTCCGTGCCGTGCATGTCAAACTGGGCACCCCATGCCGGGCACCCCATGCCATGCACCCTATGCCATACACCCCACACAGCGCGTTGCCTCCTGCTGCAGGCTGACCCAGCACCGAGGCACGGCTGGGTTTGCAGCGCACCGGGACTCCGGCGGTGGAGCACCGCCTGCCCGCTCCGGGCCGGGCGGCTGACCCACCACGCTGCTATACATAGGCCAGCCCTGCCCCAGCGAGGCGCTGAATGGAGCAGGCTCAGCCTTATCAACCCAGTGTGTCATCAGAGGGTATTTTTGGGGACAGCAGCTGCAGGCATTTGTAACGTTTGGTCCCTGCTGACACCCGGGAGAAGAGCTGGGGGAAGCGACAGGAGCTGCTGCCGGCACTGGGAGACGTGGGGAAGAGGCGGCGGAGTGAGGTGTGTGTATGGGGCAGGGGACTGGGCTGCGGGGCTGCATGGGGCAGGGCACTCAGGGAAGGGGGGGGCTGAAGGGGCGGTAGGGCAGCTGAGCTGTTGAGGCTGTGTGTGTCTGCAGGAGCTGCTGTGGGGTGGCCTGTGGCTCTGGGGACTGTGTGGCTGGGGAGGTGGCTCTGAGTGGATGCACCATCCTGGCAGTAGAAGTCTGGGAGGAGAAGCTGGCCCTGGTCCCTGTCACTTCTTGGGCACCCGCCCTCTCCCACCACTCCCTCTGGCTCATTCAGGGAATGTTTTGGTTTCTCTCTCCCCTGCCCAAGGGAAGCAGAGATGCTTCTGTCCCAGCCCTGGCCATGGTGCAGGCAGAGGCTGGGGTGCACTCCCCCTGGGGAGGCATGGAGCACCCTGCCCCACTCCTGTCCCTCAGGATGGGCAGGGTTACCCGCAGCGCTGGGCATGGAGGCATTGACCTCCGAGAGCAGGACCTTTCCCCCAGGCACCCCCTCTGCTCCCTCAGTCTTGGGCGACTGATTATTTCCAACCATGGCTTTCAGTAACCCAGGGCTGGATCCTAGCTGTGGGACCACGCTCTGGAGGGGAACCTGCTCCCAGAGGAGCCCCCCCTTTTCCCCAGGGCGTGTCCCTGGGGGACTGCAGGGCATGGGGGGGTCCCTTGCCCCTCCGAGCCCGGGAGGAAGCGCCCAGATTGGGCCGGGTGCCTCCCTCCCTCCCGCGACAGCCCCATATCAGCACCTGCCTGCTGAGCCAGCCCAGATGCTGCAGGAATGCGGCTCTGCCACCACCAGATATTGCAGGAATGCCCCGGCGGGTGGGGAAGGGGCGGCCTGGGGCCGTCCTGCCTCCACCATCCCCATCCCAGCACCCAGCCAGCAGCTGCCTGCACTCCCTGTCTAGGCAGGGTTCCCGCACCCTCGGAGCTGGGGTCCCCTCTGCGACCCTGGGCCAGGCAGGCTGGGCTGCGGGCATGCCAGCCTCTCGGGGTGCAAATGGCCCCTCTTGACACCTCTTCTATTTCCACTGGGCTGGGAAATGAGTGATTCGGGCTGAGACGAGAGCATACCCAGCAGGGCTGGGGTGCTCAGAGTGAGGGTGATGCTCCTGTGGCACGGGCTCGGTGTTGGGGGCTTCGCTCTAGCTAGGGGTCCTTCCAGGTGGTGCTCCACACCAGTCCCTTTGCCGAAGCCTGAGCCCCCACCTCTGTTGGTCTGTGCATCCCCCCAGGCTGATGATCCCTGCTGCTGCCCTGGCCATCCGCCTGCCGTGACCCCAGGAAAGTGACGATGGAGGGGCTCGGGGGAGCCCCCAGGTTCCTGGCCTATCCACGTGCCTTCACCGTGCAAAGTGGTGCTGATGCAGTCCTGAGCTGCCAGATCACGGGCAACCCGCGGCCAAGCATCCTCTGGGAGAAGGACAAGACCCCGATTGAGCCCTCGGGCCGCTTCCACGTGGAGGTCAAGGGGGACCTGTATAGCCTGCTGGTGTCCCACACCACCCCCCAGGACAGCGGGCTTTACATCTGCAAGGCCAAAAACAGCATTGGTGAGACCTATGCTGCCGCCACGCTCAAGGTGGAGGTGGGGGAGCCCCAGGAAGAGGGACACTCAGGTGATGAGATGCCCACCTTCCTCGTTGCCCCCTCATCCACGCGGGTGTGCCGGGGGGAGGATGTGATGTTCGCCTGCAGGGTGTCCGGCCAGCCCTGCCCAGTGCTGGAGTGGGAGAAGGACGGGCGCAAGCTCTCCGACATCTTTGAGAGCAGCCACTTTGCAGTGGGGCAGGAGCCGCAGGACTGGCACTTTCTGAAGCTATTTGGTGCCCGGCCCCCAGACGGGGGGGTGTATGTGTGCCGGGCACGCAGTGGCTCCCGGGAGGCCCTGGCAGCTGCCATGCTCCTGGTCGAACCCCGGGCAGCGCCGGACAGGCTCCCCAACGGCTCTCCCGCTGATGGCCCCGAGCTGCTGGCAGAGCGGCAGCAGCAGCGGCGGCGGCGGCACACGGCGGGACGGCACACGGGACTGGAGACCCAAGTGCCCAACGGCATGGTGCCGGCCGGGGTGTCGGGGGCCAAGGCATTCACCGTGAGTGCAGGAAAGCATGCCAAATTTCGCTGCTATGTCACCGGCAAGCCCAAACCAGAGATCATGTGGCAGAAGGACGGTGAGCCCCTCGCCCTTGGCCGCAGGCACCTTGTCTATGAGGACCGGGAGGGTTACTTCATCCTCAAGGTGCTGTACTGCAAACCCCAGGACCAGGGGCTGTACGTCTGCACTGCGTCCAACACCGCTGGCCAGACCCTCAGTGCGGTGCAGCTCCAGGTGAAAGGTAGGAGCGTGGCCAAGCGCTGCCGGGGCGGCCGGGCACTGTGGGGGTCTGGCAGGGATGCGTCTGTGTCAGCCCAGCATCCCTGGGCTCCCTCCTGCCCCGTGCAGCCGGGGTCACCCCAGGAGCCTCCGGGTCGGAAGCAGGGGATGCCAGGCTCCCCCGGGGAGCGGTCTCACCCTCCATTCCCCTCTCTCCAAGCAGAGAGGTGGCATCTCTGGAGGGCTGTGGGTGTCCAGCCACAAGCAGGAAGGGGGGACAGTGCCTTGGTGACAAATTCCCTTGGAAGTCCTGAGTGGTTTTGGCGGGCAGCCCTGCAGGGCACGGCTCCAAGCATCTGCCCCATCCCCCAGCGCCACCCTGCCAGCTGGGGACAGCCCGTGGCTGGGGTGACCCAGCGCCTGGTGCATCTCCCACCTGCACCCTGCTGCTCCCCTCTGCTGAGATGTGCTGCGGTGTGCTGGCGTGCAAGCTCCTGTGTCCCCCAAAACTCCCTGCTGAGTGCTGGGGTGTCCCTGGATGTCCCCAGCCCGTGCCCCGGTTCCCCACTGCTCCGTGCTTCCCAGGGCAGTGCCCATCCCACGCCGGCCAAGACGAGAGGGGCGGAGAAGGGCCAAGAGCTTGGTGCTGTTTGTGAGCTGGGGGAGCCAAAGGGCTGCCAGCGGGTGCCATGCCCTGCGCACCCCCTCAGCGCCCGTCTCTCCCGGTGGCAGAGCACCGGCTGCGGTTCCAGGTGCAGCTGGCGGACGTGGAAGTGGCAGAGCGGGAGGACGCCGTGCTGGAATGCCAGGTGCCACTGGAGACCATCCCCACCGCCTGGTACCTGGAGGACAGGGAGCTGCAGCCCAGCCACAAGTACGTGATGGAGGAGCGAGGCGTGCTGCGGCGCCTGACCATCCGCGACGCACGCACCGATGACGACGGCATCTACCTCTGCCAGATGAAGGACAAGGGGCGCAGCATTGCTGAGGTTTCTGTCCGAGGTGGGGGGGCAAATCTCTGGCAGCGTGGCTTTGCTTTCCTATCCCCTCCTTGCCAGCCTCCCCACTGCCCCTGCATCTGCCTTCCCACCATGTGGCTGTGGTGCCTGCTGCTGGCCCTCCTGGACCTCTTCCTCCTCCTCTGTCCCACCCAGCCCAGCCCACTCCTCAGCATCCCTCCCCAGGCCTCAGGCATCTCTTCCCATAGGGATGATCACAAAGCGTCTGCCGCGGAAGCTGGATGTGATGGAGGGGGAGAACGCGGTTTTCTGTGTGGAGACACGGGAAGCGTTGGAGGGGATCTCCTGGACCCGGGATGGGCTGCAGCTGCGGGAGTCACTCCGCACTGTGCTGAAGAGCTTCGGCAGGACGCACCTCCTGGTGCTGGTGCACGTCACCCGCCAGGACGCAGGCATAATCTCCTTCAGCGTCGGGGAGTCGCAAACGTCCTCCCAGCTCCGGGTCAAGTGTAAGCCCCAGGGTTGGAGGTGCCCCGGGTCCTCCGTCCTGCCCATTCATGGCGGGTCACATGGGGAAGAAACAGGATGGGCACCCGTTGTTCTGGGGACACGATGCTGCGATGGCTTTTTTGGGAAGGGGCTTTTAGCAGGGCTCCAGGGCCCCAGCCTCTCTGGCACTCACAAGCCCTTGTAACCAGCACCATGCTACATAGGAGCAAGACCACCCTCTCCATCTTCTCCATCCTCTCCATCAGAGAGGACTCCCAGAGAAACAGCCCCAGTCAGCCCTTCTGCCGCCCCGCCGGGAGCCTTGCTGCCCGTCCCCAAGCAGCCAACGCGGGCTGTGACTTACAGGTGTGAAGCGTGACCCCCCGAGCGCGCCAGTGGCAGCTGAGATGAGCGTGGCAGAGAGCAACGTGGCCCTGCTGACATGGTGCCCCGCACCCGATGCCCACCTCCGCCCCGCCGTCCGCTACCTGCTGGAGCGGCGGGAGGCAGCGGGCGGCGAGTGGGTGCAGTGCCTCACCACTGACCTGCCCGGTCGTGTGCGAGTGCTGGGCAACAGCGTGCCCCGCGAAGCCGACTACTGCTTCCGCATCTGTGCCGCCAACGAGCACGGCAGGAGCAGCCCCGTGGAGTTCCCTGGCTCGGTGCATCTCGGTGAGTATGCTGAGCTGGGGACCCTCCCCAGGACCCAGCTCTCCCCAGGGGCCAGCCGGGGTGCTGTGGTGCAGCAGACACCACTGTGGTGGCCAGTGCCGCCAGGGCTGAGTCCAGCTATACCTCAGCTCCGGCAGCTCGCCTGGAGAGGGGTCTGCAGGACGTGCGGGTGCGGGACGGTGAGGATGCACAGTTCTCCCTGGAGCTGTCGGCCACGGTGCAAGGTGCCTGGTTCCTCAACGGTGCTAGGCTGGGTGAGGAGGAGGAGGCTGCGGGTGGCCGGTTCCGTGTGCGGCGCCGCGGGACGGAGCACTTGCTGCTGATCCAGGAAGCGCGGCTGGCCGACAGCGGTGCCCAGGTCACCTTTGTGTCTGGCAGCGTGCAGGACTCGGCCGTGCTGCATGTGCAAGGTGAGCGGCATCATGCTGGGAGAAGAGTAGCAGCAGCTCTCACGCTGGAGGACGCTGCTCACTCCTCCGCGATGTCTCAGCCCCGCAGGTCCGCATCACCCCGGTTCCTGAGGCCGAGCGGCTCAGGGAGGTGCCGGCGGGGCTGCCCGTGCTGCTGGAGTGCCAAGTGTGTCCCCCGGCTGCCCCCGTCTGCTGGCGGAAGGACGGCGAGGCCGTGCCCTTGGACGACGTTATTGCAGTGCAGGTGGAGGGCTGCGTGCGGAGGCTGCTCCTCCGCTCAGCGTGTCCCTCAGACACCGGCGTGTACACCTGCGACGCCGGGGACGATGCTGTGAGCTTTGTGGTGACCGTGACCGGTGAGCTGGGGACTGTGTGTGGGAGCCTGGACCCCACCTCCTGACAGTGGTCCGGCCCCTCTTCTTGCCCCCGTGATGGGGCTGAAAGCTGCCATCAGTTGGGTGCCCAGGCTGAACCCCATGTTACCTCTGGCAGAGGCGCCAGTGAGGATTGTCAGCTCCAACGAGGAGGCCCCCCACGCCTACACGGCCGGGCAGCGCGTGGAGCTGTGGTGCCAGCTGTCCCGGCCGGCAGCCCCGGCGCGCTGGTACAAGGACGGGGAGGAGGTGGAGGAGGGCGAGAGCCTGGTGCTGGAGCAGGAGGGGCCGCGGCACCGGCTGGTGCTGCCCTGCGCCCGGCCGCAGGACACGGGGGAGTTCGTCTGTGATGCTGGTGGGGACTCCGTCTTCTACACTGTCACCGTGACAGGTCAGTGGGATGCAAGTGGGCTGGCAGGGTCACCTCTCGCAGGGGGCTGCAGGGGGCTGCCGCACAGTTTGCTGTTGGTGTCCCTGTCACTTGCTGCTCTGGGATGTTTATTGGAGATGCTCTTGCTGGGTCCTCACCAGCAGGTCGGTTGGTCAGTCAGGCAGGGTTCTTTGTGGCTGCTTTGGTGCGTAAAACTGATGAGACTGCCAAAGGGGACAGCCTGCTCTGCCAGTCCTAAACACTCGGGTGCCTGAGGGCTGGCACCCAACATCCCCATGCTGAGGTGTTTGCCGGACCTCTCCCGTGGCCAGTAACCCAGCCCTTCGCCGAGGTCCTAAAATTAGTGGGTGCAAGCACTCGGCACCTGGTGCGGGGTGACTCCTGGCTGGACATCGCTCTGACAGACGGTGTTAATTGCTGACCTGAAAATTAGAGGTTGCTTGGATACTGATGATTGGGTGGTGTTTGCTGGGTGCGAGCTGGGGACGGCATCCTGTGGCGGCTGCCCTGGCCGCGGAGCGGCTGCTGGCATTGCTGGCTGGCAGAGGATAATGAAAGCTGAAAGCGAGTGAAAGACTTCCCCTTGCTGGCCCCGAAACCCACAACCCTGCAACCACAGGAAGGTGACCGGGGGCAGAGCTAAAGCTTGGTTACAGGCTCTGTGATCGCAGCGGTAAAACCTCTGCACGGTGTTAATGCATGGCAAAGTGCCAAAGCTGATGGCAGAGGGCGTAGGAGCGAAGATGGGATGAGTGATGAGAAATGCTGGAAGAGTCAGAGAAGCGACCACTGGGAGGGCGAAGAAAGGAGGTGTTTAGTGTGACAAAGGCAAAATCACCAGCAGTAAGGACAGGCAGTGTGTGCTCTGGCCAGAGGCAGGAGCATCGTCCGCCCTGCAGGGGTGTGGGGCATGGAGAGCCCAGCTTCCCTGGGGCGGGAGGGGGAAACACCATCTGCTGAAGCTCAGCCTTTCAGCTGAGCAGCTTTGCATAGCTTAGATGGAAGGGTCTTAGAGAGGCTGGCTCAGTTCGATCAGGATTCGGCCATCAGTGTCACCCGCGGGGCTCGGCGCGTGTGCCAGGAGGCTCAGGCTGGCACCCCTCTGGCGCGAGCGCCAGGCCGGTGGCACGCTTGGGTTTCCCCGAGGCATCCCAGCTATCCCCCAGGGGCTGCTGTGGCGCGGAGCCCACCTGCCTCAAGGCCGGCCACCCCCGCATGCCTCTGGGTTTTGCAGCAGCTGCCGAGCGCTGGGGTTCCCGCAGAGCTGGCAGCGGGGCTGGGGCCAGAGCAGGGCTGCCCACCAGGGAGCTGGCACATCGCCCCCTCCCCACTTCGGTGCTGTTCAGCTTCTCCAGCTGCACTTCAGCGACGCGATTGCTTTTAGCAGGTCCAGGGAGACAGGCGGCCGCCGAGCGTTTGATCAGGGAGCTGGGCGGATGCCGGCTCAGCGTGGTGCAGGTTGAATGCTGCAAACCGGCGCCGCTCTCATGCGCTGCGGGGCTGCGGTGCGCTGCTGAGCCTGGGCATCGCAGCAGGAAACTGTCTGGGAAGACTGCAGCCCGGATGCCCAGCACGGGGCAGGTGCGGGCCGTGGGAATGGCCGGCCACTGCCTGGCTGCCAGCACGCTCTGGTGTCGGCTCTGCCCCCGTGCCTGCCCGGAGCCGCGGGCTGGCTGAGCACCATGGCAGAGTCTGGGGCAGCTACAGCCCACTGCAATGCGTGTGGCCAGGCAGGCGGTGTTGGCTGCTGCAGGCAGGAGCCGCATCCTGACCTTGTGCCGGGAGAGAGGAGAGCTGGTCACTTCATCCTCTGGCTTCAGAGGCCTGACTCAAGTCAGCGGGGAGATGTGAGCTGTGGCACACACCTCGTGTGTAACCCATTAGTGATGGCGTTCAGTGAACATGGTGTCCTGGGTCGTGGTGAGCCAGAGGGATGGGGATGCTGGCTGCAGGAGAGCCACACGCTGTGCTGCAGCGTGAGAAAATGCCGAGGGCTCAGCACCAGGCACGACCTGGTGGCCTCCGAAACAGGGAGACAGGTGAAGGGGTCAGCACCCCCCAGCAGGGCAGCCACAGGGGTTGATGCTGGCACCGCAGACGGCAATTAGCAGTGCTGGGGCTTGCTAACAAGGCCCTTGCCTATCTGCATTCCCCCTCCGTTTCCCTCAGCTCTGTCTCTGGGCAGAGCAGGGCAGGCACCACGGGAGCTGGGGCACAGCAGCAACTTAGAGCCAGGCTGGAAGCTGGGGAGGGAGCCCTGGGCCGGGCAGCCCAGCCGCTCGTGCTGTGTGGGGTGTGGATGGTGTGGTGCCTTCCAGCCTTGAACCCAGAGAGATGGTGAAGCCATTGCTCCACACAGAGCCGCGACTGCCACCATCACCTGCTCTGGTCTTCGTACTCCATCTGAGCCCCGTGTCTCCCCCTGGCAGAGGCGCCAGTGAGGATTGTCAGCTCCAACGAGGAGGCCCCCCACGCCTACACGGCCGGGCAGCGCGTGGAGCTGTGGTGCCAGCTGTCCCGGCCGGCAGCCCCGGCGCGCTGGTACAAGGACGGGGAGGAGGTGGAGGAGGGCGAGAGCCTGGTGCTGGAGCAGGAGGGGCCGCGGTGCCGGCTGGTGCTGCCCTGCGCCCAGCCACAGGACACGGGGGAGTTCGTCTGTGATGCCGGTGGGGACTCCGTCTTCTACACTGTCACCGTGACAGGTCAGTGGGATGCACAGCTTTGGCCCTCTCCCCCTTCTCCCTCTACCCCCACTCCCTGCTCACACTGCTGTCCCACTGGGGCTGCAGCATCTGGCTGCCCCTCGGCTTCTCGTGGTGGCTCCTTGCCCATGCCCCTGGGCTGGATGAGGATGCAAGCAGGAGCAGGTTGCAGGCTGCTCCATTTGCTCCCAGAGCCCTGTGTCACACTGCTGCTCCACACCCCAGGGAACAGCCGTGGTGCTTGCCCATGGGTTATCCCACCTTGCACCCCAGCCCTGGTGCTCTCTCGGCTTTCAGCTGCCAGTGCTGCAGGGCTGAGACAACCCTGACCGCTGGCCCCAGGGCAGGTAGGATGGAGGCCAAGTGACACAGGGTCTTGGTCCTCTCAGCCCCGCAGGTCCACATCACCCCGGTGCCCGAGGCACAGCAGCTCCAGGAGGTGCTGGCAGGGCTGCCCGTGGTGCTGAAGTGCCAGGTGTCCCCTGCGGATGCCCCTGTCCGCTGGCTGAAGGATGGCGAGGCTGTGATCTCAACCGAGGTCCTGGCCATCTGCTCGGAGGGATGTTCGCGGAAGCTACACATCCCTGCAGCCCTGCTGTCCGACTCGGGGCTGTACACCTGCAACGCTGGGGACGATGCTGCCAGCTTCAGGGTGACCGTGAGCGGTGAGCTGCCCTGGGGGTGCCTGTCCTCCTGCGGGGCTCTCCTGCCACCACAGCTGAGCCCCTCATGTGTTCCTCAACAGAAGCACCATTGAGGATTGTCAGCTCCAACGAGGAGGCCCCCCACGCCTACACGGCCGGGCAGCGCGTGGAGCTGTGGTGCCAGCTGTCCCGGCCGGCAGCCCCGGCGCGCTGG
Organism: Psophia crepitans; assembly: GCA_013399095.1. NCBI lineage: Eukaryota > Metazoa > Chordata > Aves > Gruiformes > Psophiidae > Psophia > Psophia crepitans. The sequence goes on from VWZZ01007592.1 coordinate 658,596, forward strand.
TACAAGGACGGGGAGGAGGTGGAGGAGGGCGAGAGCCTGGTGCTGGAGCAGGAGGGGCCGTGGCGCCGGCTGGTGCTGCCCTGCGCCCGGCCGCAGGACACGGGGGAGTTCGTCTGTGATCTCGGGGACATGTCTGTCTCCTACCACATCTCAGTGGCAGGTTGGTGACACAGCAGGGATGTCCTGGGATGGGCAGTGCTGCCCTGGCCCTGTGCCATGTGGCCCGCAGTGCTGCTGCCTGCCCTCAGCATGCGGAGGAGGGGATGCAGCTGCATCGCCCAGGGGCTGCTGGGTGCCCCCCTCCAGCTGGGCTGGGCTGGCACGGCATGCCTGCCGCCCCTGCCCTCCGGCAGCTCCTGCCCCTGTGTGCTGGGGCGAGAGGCTGTAGCATCTGCGCAGCCCCGCGGGGACGGGGACGCAAGTGGCAGTAAGTAGGGCTGGCAGAGCCAGGCACGGTGCGGAGAGCAGGTCTCACACTCTTTCTCCGCATCCCCGGCAGAGCTGCCAGTGAGGATCCTGCACCCTCCACAGCGCTCGCTGGAGCTGCCAGTGCAGGCGCCGGGGCGTGTGGAGCTGCGGTGCGAGCTCTCTGTGCCGGATGCTCCCGTGCGCTGGTTCAAGGATGGGCTGGAGGTGGACGAGACTGACAACCTGGTGCTGGTGGTGGAGGGGGCCTGGCGCTGCCTCCTCATCCCCAGGAGCAGCACGGAGGATACGGGCGAGTACATCTGTGAGAGCAAGGATGAGGCCGTCTCCTTCGATGTCAAGGTGTCAGGTCAGTGGGGATCCAGGAGCAGAGACATGCTGATGGGACTCCAGCCCGCAGGGTCTTTCCCAGCCCGGGTGAGGGGGACCAGCTCCTCCGTAGTGACTGAGCCAGTGGGTGCCCACCCCCTGGGTGCTGGGCTATCCAGCGTGGGTGCTTGCCTGGGGCTGGCAGCAGAGACATCCCCTGGGCTGCGTTGTCCCCACATTGCTTTGCATCATGGACATGCCACCCTTGCAGAGCCGCCAGTGAGGATCCTGTGGCCCCACAGACCTCCCCCCGTCGTGACGGTGTCCCCAGGGGAAACAGTGACACTGGGCTGTGAGCTGTCCCGCGTGGATGCACCCGTGCACTGGGCTAAGGAGGGCGTCAGGCTGGAGGCTGGGGGCAGCTTGGTGCTGGAGGAGGAGGGAGCCCACCGCCGCCTGCTCATCCCTGTGGCCCGAGCTGAGCACTCTGGAAAATATATCTGTGATGCCGCCGATGACTCAGTGACCTTCACCGTCCAAGTTCTGGGTGAGCAAGAGGCAAGGGGAGAGCCTGGTGGGGCACGCTGGGTGCATGTACCCCAGAGACCCCAGCTGTGTTGGTGTTGGGTGCTGCAGACCCACTGGTCAGAATCCTGGAGAGGGACATCCTGCCGACCCGCCAGCACTGCCGGGCCATGGAAGACCTGGTGCTGGAGGTGCACCTCTCGCATGCCCATGGGGAGGTGAAGTGGTACAAGGATGGGGAGAAGCTGCAGGACACGGGGCGCGTGCGGCTGGAGGAGGACGGGGCACGCCGCTCACTCATCGTCCTGGGTGCCACGAGCAGGGACGCGGGGGAGTATCTCTGCGACACTGGTGATGACAGCATCGTTTTCTTTGTCACCGTGGAAGGTGAGAGGGAGGTCCCTGGGGGCATGGCCAGTGGGGCAAGGACCAAGGCGTGTCCCTGGCTGCTGCCAAACTGGTGTGGGGCCGGGCTGGGTGGCAGCAAGCGTGAGGAGGCTGGTGGGGGGGACACAGGGAGAGGGCTGTACCCACGCAGGGGCTCTGTGGAACCCCCTGCGCTGCCCGACTGCAGCCAGAGGAGGTCCGGAAAGGATCTGGCCATTGCAGCACCTGGCACAGGCTGCTGCTCCCGTGGTGACAGCCCATCTCTCCAGTACCAGAGCCACCGGTGACCATCGTGGGCAGCACAGATGCTGTGGAACATCGCTGCCTGGTAGCCGGGGAGGACCTGGTGCTGGCTTATGAGCTCTCCCGGCCTGACGCCACCGTGCGCTGGCTCCGGGATGGCCAGGAAGTGCAGCCAGGTGAGCGGGTGCAGGTCGAGGTCCGTGGGGTGCTGCGGCAGCTCACCATCCATGGGGTGCAGCCCAGCGACTCAGGGTGCTACATCTGCGATGCCGCCAGTGACCATGTGGTGATGAGCGTGGAGGTGTCAGGTGAGCTGACAGGGGCCCTGGGGACCCCCAGCACGGTGGGATCATGCTGCAGCCCTGGGAGAGGGGAGGGGAAGCCTCTGTGACCCCACTGATGGTGGGGACCAGCCCAGCAGCATGGCAGGGGAGGGCAAGAGCCCTGTCCCCGACCCCGCAGTAGCTGTCAGCCAGGAAGGGGCATGTCAGGGTCGCGGCGAGACGCGTCTCTCCGGCCTCGCGCAGCCAGGGGCTGGTTAAATTTAGCCTTGGCTGGCTCCCAGGCGCCGCTCCTCCTGCTTTGGCTGCCAAGGGCTGAGCTCAGGCCGGACCCTTATCAGCAGGAGATGGAGGGCTGGGCAGAGTGGGAGAAGGCCTGGCACAGGCAGGTGTCCCGGCTCCCCAACAAGGCACTTGGGATGGAGGACACACAGAAACTAATGGCCCCAACTTGGCACAGCTGAGCTGCCTGTGCAGGGAGGGATGCAGGGGCAAAGGGCTCTGCTGCTGTCCCTACGTGGGGCCCCTTCCTGAGGGGCCCCTGAGCTGCCAGACCCCACCAGCCTGCACACTTGCCCCACCAGAACCCCTGGCTGGTCCCACTATGACCCCCAGCCAGCCCCACCGCAACCCCCAGCCACTCACAGCATCCTGCAGCTGGGTGCTCCGTGACCCCCGTCAGCCCCACAACCCTCCTGCCCCACGGTGACCCACTGAGGGCATTGCCACCTCTGCTCACAGCAGTCCCATCCCTGCACTGCCCCACGCTGCGGGGACACTCCTGATCCCTGCCTTGCGCCCTGTGCCCGCAGCCCAGCCCGTGCGCATTGTCAACAAGGAGGAGGTGCAGAGCCCACTGGAGGTGCTGGAAGGGGACAGTGTGACGCTGGTGGCCCGTCTGTCTCCAGAGACAGCAGCGGCACGATGGCAGAAGGACGGACAGACGCTGCGTTCGGGTGGGCGGCTGCTGGTGTGCAGCGAGGGCCCCGCACGCAGCCTCACCATCAAGCAAGTGGAGCTGGGTGACAGTGGCATCTTCCTCTGCGATGCTGGCGATGACGAGGTGAATTTCATGCTGCACGTGAAAGGTGAGCCTGGAGGTGTCCCTCACCCATGCTGGGGGGCAGGGGCGGTCCCCTGCCCCGTGCCAGGATGTTTTGTGCCCCCATCCCACACTGGTGCTGCCAGCGGGGACACGGCTAAGCTTGGTGCTCCCCCGGCACAGAGGCGCCTGTGCTGTTCGTGAACAGACGGGAAGAGCGGGAGAAGCTGCTGGTGCTGGAAGGAGGCAGCGCCGTGCTGTCTGCCATCGCCTCCACGGAGCGAGCCAACGTCACCTGGCTGGGCCCGCGGCAGGCGGCGGTGGCTGGTGAGCGCTGCGAGCTGCGGCAGGACGGCCGCGTGCACAGCCTCGTCCTCCGCAACGTGGCCAAGGAGGATGCCGGCGTCTACACCTGCCTCTCCCCCCACGACCAAATGCAGTTCGACGTGAGCGTCCGAGGTGGGCGGTGGTGGGCTGGTGGGGGTGCCCGCGGACCCCCTGCGGCCTCAGCAGGTACCGACACGGGGGTTTGGCCACGCAGAGCTGCAGGTGAAGTTCCTGCGTGGGCTGTCAGACGTGCGTGCCCGGCAGGGCGAGCGGGCGGTGCTGTGGTGCGAGCTCTGCAAGGCGCGGGGTGACGTGGTGTGGCGGAAGGACGGGCGGGCGCTGGCGCCCGGTCCCCGCCGGCAGATCGTGGTGGAGGGGCGAGAGCGCTCGCTGGTGCTGAGCCCTGTGGAGCCTGAGGATGCAGGCGAGTACTGCTGCGAGTCCAACGACGACCGGACGCTGGCGATGCTGACAGTGCAGGGTAAGCTGTGCCCGAGGCCTGGCCACCGCCCCAGGGACTCTGGTGCCACGGGGGCAGTGGGGAAGGTGGACGTGGCGATGGCAGGGGGGTGCGGGGATCCTCAGCAGGATGGGGGGTCCCTGGTGCTGTGCCCCGACGCCCCAGCCGTAGTCCCCAGGGTGGTGGAGATCATCACGGAGCTGCAGAGCCTGACGGTGCTGGAGGGGGAGGACGCCACCTTCAAGTGCCTGGTGTCTCCCGAGGACGTGGCCGTGACCTGGCAGCTGAACGGCCAGCCCGTGGCCCCCAGCGAGCAGCTGCTGGTGACGAGGAGCGGGCTGTGCCACAGCCTCACCCTCCGGCAGTGCCAGCTGGGCGACGCGGCCACCGTGACGGTCAATGCCGAGGGGCTGGTGAGCACGGCCCGGCTGAGCGTGCAAGGTGAGGGGGAAGGAGCTGGCTGGGGCACAGCGCAGGGCACAGCCCGGGGCCGGACGCTGAGCCGGCGCTTGGGCCACGCAGAGGCACAGGTGCTGTTCGTGCGGAAGCTGCGGGACGCGGTGGCAGAGGAGCAGGGGGATGCATCCCTGGAGGTGGAGGTGACCCACGAGGCTGCCGAGGTGCAGTGGCTGAAGCAGGGCGTGCTCCTCCAGCCGAGCAGCAAGTACCAGCTGCAGGAGTTGGGGCGCCGGCGCATCCTCACCATCCGCTGCCTTGGCCCTGCCGACCGCGGCACCTACCGCTGCGAGAGCCTGCACGACCGCACGCAGGCCAGGCTCTGCGTGGAGCGTGAGTACCGTGCCGGGGATGGGGAATGGGTGGGGGAGCCCCAGCCAGCTGCAAGGGTGCTGCAGGCTGGAGAAGGGAGCATGGGCAGAGCTGGAAGAGGTGGCCAAGTAGGGGGGTGAGCGGGGGGGTCAGGGATGAGCAGAGGTGAGTATTTGGTAAAAAGGGCTGGATTCAGGGGATCGGTCCAGTGAGTGCAGACTGGGGAGCTGGGGCCTGGGGTGGAGCAGCACCCGCTTGTAGACACAGGTCCCTTGCAGCCCGGAAGGTGTCAATCCAGACGCCGCTGGCAGACGTGGAGACCTTTGAGAAGGAGACGGCCACCTTCCACCTGGAGCTGTCTCACCCTGATGTGCCCGGGGTCTGGACACGGGACGGCATCCGGGTGAAGCCCAGCAGCACGTGCCGGATCAGTGCCACGGGGTGCGGTCACAGCCTGACGCTGGCGGGGCTGGCGCTGGAGGACTCGGGGACCGTCACCTTCACTGCTGACATGCTGCGTTGCAGCGCCCGCCTGCTTGTGCGTGGTACGGTCACTGGGGCAGGCGCTGGGGTGCATGGGGCACTGGCGCTGCCCGTCCTGCAGCCATACGGTGCTGGGGGAGATGCCAGGGCTGAGCTGGGACCCTCCAGGCATATGCTGGCAGGTGTTCCCCTGCCCCCAGGGAGGAGATGTGAGCTCAGCAGTGGTGCCCCCCAGCCAGGGTCTGGGTCTCGGCCCAGCACTAGTGATGAGTGTTTTCCCATGGCAGTGCCCCGGGAAGCTCCAGCCCCCCACCATGCTGAGATGCCCTGGGCATGTATTTCCCCTACCAAACCTTCCCGCCCTGTGTCCTCTCCCCTCAGAGCCTCCAGTCACTATGGTGAAGGTCCCACGGGACCTGGGGGTCCCGGAGACAGGGGTCGCCAGCTTTGAGTGTGAGCTGTCTCGCCCCAGCGTGGAGGTGAAGTGGTTCAAGGTGAGGGTTTGCCTTGATCCCCTCCAGCAGCGCCTGCCCACATCCTCCTCCCTGCTTTGCCCCCTGGCTGCTGCCCTCCCTGCCGGGGGGGGGTGGGGGTGTGAAGCAGTGGGGTGCTGCCTGCTCGCACCCCTGAGCGTGTGCTCCCTGGGCAGGACGGGCAGGAGCTGCGGCCGGGGCCCAACTGCCGCATCTACTCAGTGGGTCGTCGCCGCATCCTGCAGCTGAACCGCTGTGAGCTGGCCGATGCCGGCACCTACACCTGCGACGCGGGCGACTGCCAGGCCTCTGCCACGCTGCATGTCCAGGGTACAGCTGCCCCCCACCTGGGGGCACGCACCCCCCCAAACCTGGCATCACCCCCTGCCCTTGGCTGCCCTGGCACCCTGTCCCTCGCCCACAGAGCGCCAAGTCCGCATCGTGCAGGACCTGCAGGACGCCCAGGTGCGGGAGGGTGACAACGCCGTCTTCACCTGCGAGGCTTCACACAGGGATGTGAAGGGCGAGTGGTTCCGGGAGGGGGAGAAAATCAAGGTCTCCAGTACAGTGAAGATACGGCAAGAAGGTGGGGGTTCAGGCGGCCCCATACCCTCTTTGGGGCTGGGAGGGGGCGAATTCAAGCAAGGAGAGCTTCTGTGGACAAAGGGGGAATCCATGCCTCCTGCCTGTCATGGGTGCCCATCACCGTGCCCTTGAGCCGGCCTCTGCCTCCCCAGGGACCCGGCATTTCCTGCTGCTCTGCTGCGTGCGCCCTGAGGACGCCGGACTCATCCGCTTCGTGGCCGGGACGGTCGTCTCAGAGGCCAGCCTGCAGGTGGAAGGTATGGGTGGGGTGGAGGGCTGGCCGGGCTGCAGCACCAGCGCTGGGGTGCACCAGGGTCAGCTCACGGGGTCTCCACGGGGGCCCGCTTGCCCCACGATGCCGATGGCTCTCCCCTGCCCGCCAGCGCTGCCCATCCGGATCGTGAAGCCGCTGCGGGACAAGACGGTGCTGGCGCGGCACAAGGCGACGCTGGAGTGCACCGTGTCCCACGCCCGGGGCCGGGTGCGCTGGCTCCGCGGGGACACGGAAATCTTCACTGGGGACAAGTATGAGATTTGCAACCTGGACTGCTACCGCACACTCATCATCCACCGCGTGGGCCCTGAGGATGAAGACTCATACACCTGCGATGCCTTCGATGACCGCTCCACTGCCCGGCTCCTCGTGGAGGGTGAGGGGGCACCCAGGGGAGAGGGACACCAGGGAAGCTGTCCCCACACCCCATGGCTTGTAAGGGTCTGTGCACTGGGGTGGGGATACGGGACCAGGGGTTTGTGCCCCCCTTGCACACCTTTTGGGTGCCCCACCAGCTCCAGGGACGGTGCTGCTCTCCCGCTGACTCCCACTGTCCCCACAGGGAGCTAGGAGCCAGGATGCGGCGGCCAGGGACTGCACGCAGACAGATGGACATCGCTGCTGGGCGATGGGGTCACGCTTCCCCTGGGATGTACGGACACACGGACACTATCCCCAGCCTGCTGCGGCCTCAGGGCTCTGCATTAAACGGCGTTTTTTTCTGACATGGCTGCCTCTCCTCCCGTGAGTTGGGGTCCCATTAGGAGAAGGGGTGGTGGCACCACTCTGCCCATCAGCGCTGGGGAGCCCGGCCCTTGGAGCCCCCCCCTCATCCCTGCCCCCGGCACAGCCCCTCGCTCCACACGACAGCTCCGAAAGGCTCTTTACTGCGCGGCCGCGGCCTCAGCAGCGTTTGGCACGTTTACAAAAGAGACTGAAAAGGGGGACGGCGGCATGGCGCTGCGGGGGTGGGGGTGCCTGGCAGAAACATGCAGTTCCTGGGGCAGTGGGGCCGGCTGGGCTGGGCTGGAGGGGGGCTCCCAAAGCAGGGGGGCACCCCGGCCCAGTCTTGCTCGCCATCCTGCCTGGCCATGGGGAAGTCCTGGCTCGCTCTGTAATAAATTAATACAAATCACAGCAAGAGAAATATATACAAGGCGGGAGCCTCTGCCAGCAGCGGTGCTCTGGGGCTCCTGCCCTGCCCCAGCCGCAGGCTCGGCCTGACCCCAGGGCCCCCCCTGGCCACTATAAAATCCAGTCGCCAGCAAAACGGCGACAGCCTCTGATGCCATGGGGGTCCCCACGTCCCTGAGGCAGCCCAGCCTCTGCCCAACAGCTGGCTCCAGTGTCTTCCCATCAAAACATTTTGGGGGGGTGCACACGGCATCACCCCAGGGCAGCATCTTCACAGGAAGTGCCTGGCCCTGGCAGCCTCTGCCCTAGGATCACCCTGGGTCCAGCTCAGGAAAAGGCGGGGTGGGGGTGGGGGGGGAAGCGAGCTGCTCTGAGGGGCAGGGAGGGTGTCTAGGGCAGGGGGACCTTCTGATGAGACAGGTTTTGGGAAGTGCTGCCTGGGAGCTGCTCTCGGGGCCAGGGTGGGATGGGGCACACATGCTTGGGCGAGTCCCTGGTGGGGGCAAGGGCTGGTGGACCTGCTCTTTGAGGAAGGGATGTGGGGCACAGGCACTTGGGGAGTTGCTGGGGGAGCGANCAAACATGGGGAAGGAGATGTTGGGATGCAGGATGAGCGTGCCCGGGCCATGGAGAAACACGCAGCAGTGGGGGTCAGGGACCCTCGCCCCAGCAGAGCTGCTTGCACCATGCGTCCGTGGGTGCTGGTGTTCCCGGTTCTCCGGCTGAGCCCCTGCCGGAGGGCTCCCCCAGCGCCTCCGGGCCCCGTGGGCAGCCAGGGCTCGCCCAGCCAAGTCCCATGTGTCCCTGCGAAGGGTCTCCATCCGCAGCCCCCAGGCGCGCGTGGCCGGCCGGGGCCAAGGGCACAGCCCCGCCTGCCCCAGGGGTCTGTCGGAGCAGGCTGGGATGCTGGTGTCGCTCGAGGTCACTGGGTTGGCTTATACCCGCACGGCGGGGCCGGAGCCCGTGGTGAGGGGCACAGTGGAGCTGCAGTCATAGTCCAGGTCCACCACGGCGTGGGAGCTGGCAATGAGGCTGTTCAGAGACGGCCCCGTCTGCCGCTCTCGGAAACTCTGGATGTAGCTCTGCTCGAGAGAGGGGGGACAGGAAGTGAGGGGGGCTCTGCTCCTGGTCTGCTCCATCCCACCCCACCAGAAGCTCTGCAACAGCCCCCCAGAAACCGACCTGTGCAATCCCACCCAGCACAGTACTCGGGCCCCCCGGGGGCTGGCCGCAGCAAGGTGCACAGCCCCGTCCATTCCCCGGACACACACTTCACACCTTGCCTACCGCTTGTTTCTACTGTGGCCACAGCGCTTCTGGCCACCAGTTTACATTTGCTTGCCAAGGCTGAAGTGCTCCGTGGTGGGCATGTCTCAGCTCAGCTCCTCCTGAGCTGCCTGCTCCCCAGGATGCCCTGGCCTCGTCCCTCGAGGAACTTGGATGCTGGCTGGCACCCAGGCCCCTGCCCCCTCTCCACGCCCCAGCCCACCCGGATGGAGAAGGAAGGGCCGCAGAGGCCAGGGGAGATCTCTACCCTGGGTGTGGGACTCACGGGGGAGAGCACGTCCCCATCGAAGCGGCGCACAGGGTTGGGCTTGCGGCGGTAGGCGGGCTCGGGTGGGTGGGCTTTGTGCTGGTGGGGCGGCGGGTGGTGGGGTCTTCGCTTCTTCTTCTTCTCCTTTCGGTCTTCCCGCTGCTTGATGCGCATCAGCTGCACGCGGCGCTGCTGCCGGCTGATGATCACTGTGGGGCAGAGGGGACTGTGAACACCAGGGAGCTCCCCAAAATCCTCCCCACAACCAAACCAGCACTAACTTTGCACACCCAGGCCTCCCCTTGCCATGACACGGCCCCGCAGAGTCCTGAACCCCTTACCTGTGCATGCAAACCAGGTGATAGGAACCCCCAGCCTGGCCCCCCAACTCCTGTGCCCATCCCACGCCATACCCATCTCCCCCAGCCCCCACACACCTTCGGTGTGGGAGTAGCCCTCAGCCGTGACCTTCCACTGGACCAGGACACCCAGCGTGGTGAGGAGTGGCCAGACACCCAGGATGACCCAGCTGTACCAGCACACAGGGCGAGGAGGGGCCACCTTGATGCGCTCGTAGATGTACTGCACCAGGAGGAAAAGCTCAATGAAGTAGTCAACGGTGACGGTCATGATGGCGCTGCCGAAGACGGCGGTGGAGAGGGTGGTGAAGAAGCGCTGCCATTGCAGGGTGAGCACGGCGAAGAGCATCCCCACGCCCAGAAGCAGCGCGATGGGAATCCACACCGTTGGTGGGTGGTAGAACTGCTCCATCACCACCAGCGTGGCCACTGCCAGCAGCAGCCCCAGGAGCAGCCCCACCATGAAGAGGCCAACGCTGCGCACCAGCATGGTGACCAGCCCACACAGCACCCCGATGCCCAGCCCGATGCCCACCGAGGCCTCCACGCTCAGCTGCGTGTCCAGCACCCGCTCCTTGTAGCACAACATGAAGATGATGATGGAGCCGAACATCAGCCCCGTCAAGAACATGACAGCCTTGAAGCAGCGGTAGCCTGCAGAGAGACCACCGCAGTCAGGGGGTGGATGGCCAGCACCCACCCTGCTCCCCCCTGCCCTTCTCCCTGCTTGCCCCGCCAGCCTCCAGGCTGGCCCGGCTCACCGAAAAAGCAGTAGATGATGCCGAAGAGGCAGCACATGGCGCACACCACCGAGGGCACCACCTGGTAGCGACGCTCGATTTCCTGCTGGCAACTGTGCCCCCACTCCTGGTCCGGCTCGTGCGGCAGCAGCTTGAACCGCAGCGTCTGCACGGTTGCAGTCATGGCTCTGGGGACTCCCGGGAGAGGCATCAAAATCTCCGCTCCTGCCCCATGGCTCGCCGGCAGAGCTGCGCCGCAGCACCCCCTTCAGCTGGTGAGAGAAAAGAGGGATGGAGGCACCATCAGTGCCCACCCGAAGGCACCCAGCCGCTGAAAAACCTGCTACGGCCCCTCGCTACCTGGGTGGGAAGGAAGGGAGTGGGGGAACAGCTTGATCCACCCTGGCCTGGGGGTGCAGACTGTCACCCACAGGGTGCCTGCAGGGATGTGCTGTCCTCGGGGAGCCTGTCTGCACCCCTGGTGAGCTTGGCTGCCAGGACGTGGCACTTTATAATTTGTCTGCGGCTTCGATTTCCTGCCCCTGGCTCTCCGGCGCCCTTTCCCTGCTCAATTAAAGGGAGACTTCCACTACCTGGTATTTTCTGCCTGTGAAGTAATTATGCTCAGTAATTAAGTCACCCCTCAGTCTTCTATTTTTATAGGCTAAACAGATTGAGCTCTTAAAGCTTGTACTCCAAGGCATTTTCTCCAATCCTCTAATCATATTTCTGGCTATTTTTCATCCCTACTCCAGCTCCTAGTGTCCTTGTAAAAGCCAAGCAGACCCCCGCGCTGGATCCAGCCCTCCCACGCTGACCCATGGGGCCGGAGGGGAACCGGCCCTGGCTGGCACTGCCCCTTACCCGAGGGCTCACCCGTAATGCCACGGCTGTGCCGGGACGCTGAGCAAGCAGTCACCGGGCCCCCTGCAGTGCCTACGCAGACGGAGGGGCCATAATCCCCTGCAAAGACTGATCCAGCTCCAGCTTAGACCTAATTACGGCGTCCGTCTGCCCGCTCCCACCTGGGGCCGGTTCCTGCACCCCTTTGCTCCCCTGGCACCTTTCTGGGCTCAGTCGGTTCAGGATGGGTTTGTTGTCACCGGCTGTCCCCGCAGCAGCCCCGGTCCTCCCAAGCGCCACGTTAAAGCAGCTGGCTCGGGACAGCGCACAAAGCAGGGCGCCGAGCAGGGGCAGCGCCTGCGGTCACACCTCCCGACCGCCCGGCACCTCGCTGCTGCCT
>VWZZ01007592.1:674356-685936 GCA_013399095.1 Psophia crepitans
CCCCTGCCCCGCTGGGATGGTGCTGGGGGGCTGCCTGCCTGCCCCTGCCCTGCTGGGATGGTGCCGGGGGGCTGCCTACCTGCCTTCCCCCTGGGATGGTGCTGGGGGGCTGCCTGCCTGCCGCTGCCAGCCAGGATAGTGCTGGGGGGCTGCCTGCCTGCTGGGTGGGTGCTGGGGTGCTTTACAGGTGACCCAGTGTCATGCTTCTCTCCCTGTGCAGCCACCCAGTGCTGTGGATGGGTTTTTCTCACTGCAAGCACCTTTCCCTGCTGCTCCCCTTCCTCCCCTCTGCCATTCCCCATCTCTACCCCCCTGCATGCCTTGGGAGCGCCTGGAAGAGCCTGACACCCTCCCTGCTGCCTGCTGTGCAAAGGTTGCCTGCTGCAGCACGTGCTGCCGGGCACCCTGCCCCGGCAGCTCTCCGGCCCTGCCCTAGCAGCGATTCCCTCCCGGGGTGGCACGTCCCACCAAGCAGTGCACACCCCAGCCTGCTCCAGGGGCGGCTGCAGCCCATCCTGGCAGCCCTGGGGTGACAGGGAGCAGGCAGTGAAAGGGCCTCCTTGTCCCAGCGAGGCGGTGGGCGGATGGAGGGGGCTGAATGGAACCAGTGTGTGCCAGGCCGTGGCTGGGGGCTGAGGGGGGGGGGACGCTTCCTGTTGCTGCAGTGGGCTGGGAGAATTCAACCTGAAAGTCATTGTGAGTGGGGCAGCTGGGGGCTGTGGTGGGGAGGGGGACACAGCCAGCCCTGTGCTGGCTTCAGCCACCCCAGCGGGGCCTGGTTTCCCCGGGGAGGGCAGCACGGGCTCTCCTGCCTGCCTGCCTGCTCGAGAGCAGTGCCTCTGGCAGGCAGGGGGGCGTGAGGGTGCTTCCCAGCTCAGCTGTCCTGGCGGGAGCTGGCAGTATGGTGGGGTGCCTGGTGTGTTGTGTCCCCACTGGAGCTGGGGTGTGCAGCCCTCTTTCCCTCTCCTAGCTGTGCTCAGCCTTTTGTGAGCTTCTGGTTTGAGCTGGACTGGACAGCTCACAGGAGGAGAGGGTCCCCCATGGTCTCAGGTTGAGGGGGACCTCGGCAGAGCGCTCTGCTGTGCCTCTGGCCCGGGCACACTGGCCGCCGGTGCCGCTGGGGTGATGTGTTCTGTGTGTGGCCGAAGCCTGGGAGCAGTTCCTGCAGAGGAACTGAGGTTGGCCCCGTTGGGGGGGGTGGGGAGGTACAGGGCAAGGTGGGGTGCAGTGCCCCAGGGCCAGACGTTCTCTCCCTCCTGCAGGACCCGGTACATCAGCACGGAGCTGGGGATGCGGCAACGGCTCTTCGTGGGTGTGCTGACCTCCAAGAGCACACTGAACACGCTGGGGGTGGCTGTCAACCGCACGCTGGCCCACCGCCTGGAGCGCCTGGTGTACTTCACAGGCACGCGGGGCCGCAAGGTGCCCCACGGCATGACAGTGGTGACACACAGTGACGAGCGGCCCATCTGGAACATGTACCAGACTGTCAGGTATCTTCTGGACCACTACGTGAACGACTTCGACTGGTTCTTCCTGGTGCAGGACGATACCTACACGGAGGCACACCGCATCAGTCGTCTGGTTGCCCACCTCAGCATTGACACCCACCTCTACCTGGGCCGTCCCGAGGAGTTCATCGGTGGGGACACGGAGGGACGCTACTGCTATGGGGGGTTTGGCTACCTGCTATCCCGCAGCCTTCTCCTGCTCCTGCAGCACCACCTGGAGAGCTGCCGCAATGACATCCTCAGTGCCCGGCCTGATGAGTGGCTGGGCCGCTGCATCATCGACTACACAGCCGTCAACTGTGTCGAGGAGCACGAGGTAGGTCCTGCAGCAGAGATGGTATCTGAGAGCCTGATCCTGGCCCAGAGTGTTTTCCTGCCTCCTTGTGTGCTCCCAGGTCCTGGGGGGACCAGCCCTAGCACCCTGTCATCCTTTGAGCTTGCTGTGCTGGCAGCCGGTGGGGCGGGAGCGTGAGCTGGGGCTGGCGGTGACCCGTCTCTCCTGGCTGGTGCAGGGCCTGCGTTACCACTATTTTGAGCTGGGGAAGAATGCGGACCCCGAGCGGGAGACCGACCTCCGTTTCCAGAGCGCCTTCACTGTCCACCCCGTGCTGGATCCCCTCCAGATGTACCGGCTGCACAAGTACTTTGCGCAGGTGGAGCTTGAGAGGACCTACCAGGAGATCCAGCAGCTCCAGGTGAGACCTGGCCTTGGCTGGGAGGGTCTGGACTCCTCTTGTCATCCCTGTGGGCTTTCTTGTTGCTCTGCGTCACCTCTCCCCTCTAATGTGAAGGTTTTTCACCTAAACCTGAAGTGGGATGGGATCAGCTGAGCCTGTGTGGTCACGGGCTCACAGGGGCAGTGGTGCTGGCTGGAGAGCATCTTTAGACCCGAATGGGTCCTGGAGCTGTGGTGGTGGTTCAAGGTGATGAAGCCAGCAGGGTGCTGAGGTCCACCGGCAAAGACCAGGCAGGGTGGGAGCGGGTGCAGATCGTGCCGATGGAGGTGGTGTGCCATATTCGGGGTGTGGTTTGGAGGAAACCTGAGGTGCTGGACAAGGAGCCAGGCTGAAGGCAGAGCTGTTCTGGCACCGCTCTTTGGGCTGGCAGTGGCTGATCTCTGAGTGTTGGGAGTCAGCCTGCCTGCAGCCAGAGCTGGAAGGCTACTTGTGCCCACCTTGGCTCTCACTCCTCCATCTCTCCTCTTGCAGCTGGAGATCCAGAACGCCAGCAGCCTGTCCGCTGACGGGGACCACAGTGCCACGTGGCCTGTTGGCATCCCACCCCCCTTCCAACCCAAAACTCGCTTTGAGGTGCTGCGCTGGGACTACTTTACAGAGGAGCAGGTCTACGCCTGCGTGGATGGCTCCCCCAAGTGCGAGCTGCGCGGCGCAGATCTGGCAGACATGGCCGACGTGGTGGCCACAGCCATGGAGGAGCTGAACCGCAAGTACCAGCCAATGCTCCACATCCGCAAGCAGCAGCTGGTGAATGGGTACCGGCGCTTCGACCCCACGCGTGGCATGGAGTACACGCTGGACCTCCAGGTGGAGGTGGTCACCCAGAAGGGGCACAGCCGCTCCGTCACCAAGCGTGTGCATCTGGTGCGGCCCCTCAGCGAGGTGGAGATCATCCCCATGCCCTACGTGACAGAGGCCAGCCGCATCAATGTCATCCTGCCTCTGACGGCCCATGACCGGGACCACGCTGCCCACTTTTTGGAAGCTTATGCGGCAACCGCCTTTGAGAGCAGTGAGAATGCGGTGCTCACCTTCCTCTTCATCTATGATCCCTTCGAGGCCCAGCAGGTCACGCAGAATGACATCTTCGCCCCTGTGAAGGCCCAGATCACCGAGTACGAGCGCAAGTATGCGGAGGTGAAGATCCCGTGGATCAGCGTTAAGACAGACGCACCATCGCAAATAAAGGTCATGGACATCATCTCCAAGAAGCATCCCGTGGACACGCTTTTCTTTGTGGCTGGCGTGGGAACGGAGGTCACTGTGGACTTCCTGAACCGCTGCCGAATGAACACCATCAACAACTGGCAGGTCTTCTTCCCCATCCACTTCCAGGGCTACAACCCCGCCATCGCTTACCACAACCAGGTGCCGCCCACCATGCTGGACCTGGTTCGGGACGCAGGGCGCTTCGACCGCAACGTCTTCCACGAGGCCTGCTTCTACAATGCCGACTACATGGCAGCACGCACCCGCATGGCAGGTGACGTGCAGGAGAACGAGGACATCTTGGAGACCCTGGACATCTACGACATGTTCATCAAATACTCCAACCTCCACGTCTTCCGGGCCGTGGAGCCCGCCCTGCTGCAGCGCTACCGGCACCAGGCCTGCAACCCCCGGCTCAGCGAGGAGATCTACCACCGCTGCGTGCAGAGCACCCTGGAGGGTGTAGGCTCTCGCTCCCAGCTGGCCATGGTGCTTTTCGAGCAAGAGCAGGGGAACAGCACCTGAACGCTAGGGCGCGGAGGGGCTGGCCCTGCCCTGCCGTGCCTGCCTGCCCACCCCAGCTCTTCTGCTGCCCAAATCTGTCTTCCTCCTCCTGATGGCTGCAGGGATTGCTGGTGCCCAAGCTTGTGACTTGCCCCGCTGGGGCTGCCTGGGCCGGGGTCTGCTAGCCCGGGGTGCCTGGGTCCTTCTGGAGCAGCCGTGGCTGTGCAGACCCTGCGGCAAAGTGGGGTCAGAATTGCAAGTTGTGAGCTGGAACGCCTGGCTCCTCACCCCAGAGCTGCTGGCCCCATCCCCCTGTCCTGGCACCGCTACCCAGCAGGGGGGTGATGGGCTCCCTTGTCCCTTGCTGTCCCCTCAACCAGGGGCACACAGAGCCCAAGGCCCCCCTTGCTGCATGGGGCAGGGGGTGATCTGCACGGTTCGCCCAGCACCCTGGGACAGGGCTGTGCCCCTTGCTCCTTTGGTGCACCAGCCTGGTTGTGCAGGGACAGCAGGATGGGGCACGTCCCGCCCCAAAAAAGCAATAAAGAGGTTGGTTTCAGGGGTTTGCCACTTGGCAACGAGCCGGAGCGCTCCCGGCGAGTCGGGGTGGGGGGTCCTGGCCCCTGGGGCCAGTGGGCACAGGGGGTGCCAGAGGGGATCCTGCTGTATTCACGTACCGTGAGCTGCTCCCCATGGGAACCGTGACCCAGGCCGCTTCGGCCTTCGCAGTATCAGTAGGACGTCGGAGGTTGCAGCCCTCGGACGAGAGCCTCCAGACAGAGGTGGGAGCCCTCCCTGCCACGGAGCCGCCCTCGGGGGCGGGGGACGTGGTGCCCGGTTTGGTGGGCACGGCAGAGGGTTTGGCTGCGCATCTCCTAAGGAGAAAGCGACTGAGGAGCCGCTTTCTGCTCCTGGTTTGTATTTAATAGTGGGGAGAGGAGGGGGGAGGGGTGCGTTTACACTAATAAAACAGAGATGAACCTGTGGGTCTGGGTGATTCTTCCCCAGGGTGTCTCTGGGCGTCCCAGTGGGGGTCTGTGTGGTAATAGGTGCTGGCTGCGGGTACAAAACCTGGCTGCAGCTGGCTGGACCGCTTCCTCGCAGGGATGCTGCTGCCTCGCAGGGGCATCCTCTGCCTGAGCTGGGAGATGACTGCCTCTCCTCAGTGAGGCCAGGGGAGGCTGCCAGCTTTGAGACAGGCTGGCAGGCAGGAAATGCCAGCTTGAACCCCTGGGGGCTCACAGCAGGAGTCCTGTACTGCCTCTGACGCCAAGCGTCCATGGGGCTGTTCACCCTGCGGTCACCACTTGTCACTGGTGGTGCAGCAGGATGCTGAGCCGCTTGCCGTGGGAAGCCCCGGTGCAGCACGGGGCGCTCTGGGCAATGCCCTGTCTTTCCCGGTGCTCTAAATTCATGGTCCCACTGACCAGGTTTCCAACCCTCCTCAGCCCTGGCTGTGGGTGGAAAAGCACCGTGGTGAGGGGCTGGTGCAGCTATGTGTCCTCCCAACTGTGCTGTCCCCAAAAAGGCCTTTGTGGGCTGTAGGTGAGTAATGGGGGACCCCTGGCTCACATCAGAGCAGGGGTTGGGTGCCCTAGTGGGATGAGCTCTGCTCTCCAGCATCTGGGATCAGTTCTGATGCCAGAAACTGCGTCTGCACACTGTGTTGAATCATTAGGGCTGGACCTGCCCTCTCTGTGTTGATTTCAAACTTTTACAGGCTGTTTTGCATCTCAGTACTTCTCAGCATCTTGTGGTTTCCATTTCCTAGCTGCCATGCTGCTGGGTTGAGCAGAGCACCATGGTCCTCCCCCAAACTGTCCCACCACCTACAGCTCCTGTTTGTGTTGTGAGAAGTGGGGACTGCTGCGACAGGGGAGGTTTAGGTTGGGTATCAGGAAAAGGTTCTTCACTGGGAGGGTGGTCGGGCACTGTAACAGGCTCCCCAGGGAAGCGGTCACAGCACTGAGCTTGGCTGAGTTCAAGAAGCATCTGGATGATGCTCTCAGTCATCTGCTCTGGCTGGGCTGGTCCTGTGTGGAGCCAGGAGTTGGACTGGATGATCCCTATGGGTCCCTTCCAACTCGGGATATTCTATGATTCTGCGATTCTGATACCCATGCTGCCTGCTCCAGGCATGATTTTAATGGCTCTGCATGCTCTTCCCACCAGTCCTTTGGGTCATCACGTTTTACTTGTTCATGAAACGCCTGTGTCAGAGAGACATCCCCAAGACAATGAACTGAACCTACTCGCTGTTAGTTGACCGGGATGTTAGTGTTCGGTGAAACTCACGGAAAGGCCCTGGGCTGTGTGGCATCCCTTCCCCAAAGATATTTCCTATATTCCTGCTCCAGTCTTCTTATCCACGGTGTAGGAGCGTATAGGTTTAAATATAATTTTGTTATATTTTGGATGATAACCGTTAGCTTGCTCTGAGTATTTCTATTTTTGATCTTCCCTGAGCGCATCCTTAATTCCCTTTAAATGTGAATCTGGGACAGAGCGAAGCGAGGTGAATGCGGGTGCGTTACAGATACATTTCTCTTCCCAGAAGCAGACCTAAGAGTCGGATGTGATTAGGTGTAAGAAGAGCACCCGAATGGTAATAAAGGAAACTGTCTTCAAATCAAGTGAGCTGCAAAAAGAAATGCTGAATTGTCATTTAATTGTTGCAAGGAAGCCTAGAGCTGCTCTTCTCTCCCCTTGGCCTGACAGAGTAAGAGCTATCTGCACACCCAACGCTCCGCACTATCCGCGCCAGCGAAGCCTCCCCGCGCCAGCGTACCTACAAGCAAATGGCAGTCCCTGGGACGCTCCCAGCACAATTCCTGCTCCCTTTTCAAAGGTAACTGGTAGTGTTTGAAGCCGCTTTGGTGTTTGATGGATTACTTGCAGCACTGCGACACGCTGAACCCCCCGTCCTGCTTGCACGGGGCTGGCAGGTGCCGGCCGGGCGCTGGAGCGGGACGGCGACACCCGTGAGAGCAGCGGCCCTGGGTGCTGGTGTGGGCAGCTGAGCAGGCAGGAACGTTCTGCAATCCCTGTGCGGGTTTGGCCGGCACTTCCATACAGCGTGCAGAGTTTTGCACAGGCGTGTTTGCAGAGGAAGAGTGGTGACAGGGCAGTTTTCCCAGCAGGGCAGGAGAAAACGTGCCTGCTGCCTGTAGACTTCTGCTTCTCTTGAGAAAACTTTCCAAAAGTGTTAGTGGCTCACCATGGCCTTTGAGAGGAGCAATGCAAGTTCCTCTCGGGGAGTTTTTTGGAAGAGGGCAAGCACTCTGAAGCATGAGAGGGGCCGGCTGGGCACTCCGGGGCTGGGCAGGCGCCTGCCTCCCCTCTCCCTCTTGCACCACAGCAAGGACTTAAACCGGGGAAAACCCCAGCCGCTGCTCTGCCGGTCTGTGCCTCCCCACCCCCAGATTTGTTCCCCCAATGCGGTCATGCAGGTGCCTCTCTGCAAATGCCACAGTGAGCTTGTGAGCGGGGAAGGCAAAACCGGCTTCTCTAGTCCTGCTTGGGTGACTTCTGGCTGCGCTGACCCTGCGGCAGAGTGACTTCAGCCCCGGATTGTTCATCAGCTCGATAGCTGACCTTTGGGAGGATGCAGGAAGCGGGGCTGTGCCAGGAGAGGGCTGGAGGGCAAGGGGAAGCGCAGTGCCCTTTCATCCCTGTGCTTTCACGGGGAAGGGGCCAGCGGTGCCTTCGCTGCCTGTCCCGCCGGAGCAGCTCTGCGAGCTGTAGAGCAGGACCAAACACTGGCAAACATTTCCTCCCGGTTGCAAGCGAAGGCAGGAGAAGCTGTGCTGCTTAAGGAGGAGAAGGCAGGGGATGCTGGGCTTTGCCTGCATCCGATGCCCCAGGTTGCAGCCCGACATGCTGCTGAGCCCATCCAGACGGTGTGGGGTGCGGGGGGCTTTGGCTGGGGGCTTCACTGGCCAAGCTTGGGGAAATCAGAGCCTTTAGGTGCAGAGGGAAACAGCTGTTAGCTGTAAGTGCAGGCAGGGCTGCTGGGGGCATCTGCCTGCCCACTGCGCTTTCCCTGCATGGGGGTGTCACACTCACACTCAGCTGTGCCTGGGCACATCCCCTCCAGGGACACCCAGCCAGGCACAGGCAGACTGCAGGCACCCGCAGCTCCAGGGCTGGGGGAGAGGCAGGTAGCTCAGTTGGGTTTAAATTGCCTCCTTGTTTTTTCCAGCCTGTATGCCCGCTGCCAGGGCCCAAGCGCTGGAAAGCTGTGCTGCGGGCGGTGTCGCGAAGTGGTGGCCACGTGTCCCCTGCCTGGCCGTGCCGACAGGCACTGCTGGAGCATTTTCCCAGCAAGGGGGTCATGGGAAAATGACCAGGAGCAAAGCAGCAAGCTTGGCACACTCAGGTCATCGGGAGATGCTGAGGGACAGTCCTTTCTCCAGGTGTTGCCTGTCACCACCAGAGCAGGAGGTGCTGGGGAAGAGGTGACAGCAGGGAGGCCATGTGCCTCATTGTACTGTGGGGCTCACTTCCAGCCCCCCTGCTCCCAAGCCTGTGGTTTGTTTTCTTTGAAATACGGCTTGAAATCCCTGTGGGCCGCAGGGATCCTTGCTGGCTGCTCCATCCTGGTGCCCCCTCCCTGGGGCCGGCACCATATCCCGCAGGAGCTGAGTCTGCCGGGGTCATCACCTCCATGGTGACAGGAGCCATTGCCAGTGCCGCCCATCCTGCCGCAGTCAGGTGCCTGGCGTTTGTCCAGAGGGCTGCGCTCATTAAAATTAAGGGCCTGTTTCACTGTAGCAGATCCCCTTCTAATTACGTCCCGGCTATTTCATGTGGCTCATTATAGGCAATTCAAGCAGCACTGGGCTGATGTTGCTTTGCAGCCTGGCGAGCCCTGGGTGGCAGCGACCTCGTCCCTGGGGAGGACCAGAGCCCTGGTGGCCCTTGGACAAGACGCAGCATGGGAAGGGGCACCCGGGGGCCACAGCACTGGGGTTTGGGCATGGTCCTGGGGTGCTAAATCTAGGTTGTCCTGCTGATCCTCCTCAGCCCAATGGCATCTGCACCGTGACATCAAGGGGGAATGCTGGGGTCACCTCACCTGCCTGTCCTGTTTGGAGGTGGTGGGAGGTGTCATCTCCAGGTGTCCCCACGAAGAGAACAATAGGTAAAAATAACTTTACATCAAATCTTCACTAAGTCATCGCTACAGGTCTCCCAGGACCTGTCCTGAGGCTGCTCCATGGCTCCCAGGAGCCAGGACAGGCCATGCATGAGGCTCAGCCTTTCCTTCAGCCATGCTTCACTCCTGCTGGAGAGAGCTGGGAGACGAGGTGTGAGAGCAGCGTCTCTGTGAGTATGGCGTTGCACTGCACCCAGCCCTCACCCCCCCAGCCAGCATCACCATGACCTTTAGGTTTTGTATCAGGACCCTGGTCCCTCCTTAGCATGTCCTCCAGCACTGTGTGCTGGGCTCACCACACGATCCTGCTCTCCTCCTTGCTCAGCTCCTCCGACACATCTCCACTGCAGAGCAGGAGGCAGCACTGGCTCCCAGTCACAGCCTTGGTGTGGATGAAGGTGGCTTTGTGGCAGGGCATGCTGGAGGGGCAGATGGCTCAGGACTGAGTGGCAGGGACAACATCATCCCAAAGGACCCCAAAGGGGGGATCCTCCTACTGGGTGATGAAAAGGTGTGGAGGATGTAGCTATTTCCCCATTTTCCCTTTTAGGACCCAGCCCCAGTGCTCCCCGGGCAGGGCATGGTGTGAGCTGTGCGATGGGATCCTGTGTTCCCAGATGCACCCAGTTAACCTGGGCATTTCAGCCCCCACTGGTTTAGAGTGAAACTCGTGGTGCCCAGAGCTGGCAGTCTCCACCATGAGGCCAGCCCCCTGCTTTGTGCCTCCTCTCTGTGCTGCAGAGTGGCCAGGGCTGATGGAGAAGGGTCTGGAGGAGGCAGGAGCTGGAGGAGCACTTCTGCCCCTTTGCCCCCACCCATCCTCCGCCTCCTCCGTTTTGGTTTCACCCCTCACCCCTTGCCCGTGGCACCCGTAGGGGTCCTGCTGGAGGTCCCACCGTGGGACAGCTGACAGTGTCCCTGGCATCTCACCTGCACCATGTCCCCCTGGCAGGGGTACAGGGCCCATGGCCCGCAGCGGGTGCCCCAGGAGCCAGCAGCTGCTGGCACCGTGCTGGTGATCCCATGTGAGGGCAGTGCCAGGGTAACCACCGGCCTGAAACCAGCGGGGGCTGTGCCTGGTGCTGGTAACAGCCGTGGTAGTGGATGGGCCATGGATACCACAGGAGGAACCCCAGGGGCAAGTGGGTCCTGCATGGGGTCCTGGGTGTTGGCAGGGGTGCAGGGTGCTGCTCTAGCACAGGGTGTCTGTAGAGCACCCCCCAAAGCACCCCCAGCCCATGTTTCTACCCTCCCATCTCTCCCCTACCCTGCAGCAGCCCCTGGGGGGGCAGGAGTCCATCCTCTCCACCGCACCGCCTGCCTGGGGCTGACAGAGCCTGGTGGGGTGCTCGCCCTGCCCGGGGAGCGATGTGAGGGCCGGGGTACCGCTCTGGAGGCAGTTCCTGCAGCCGGTGCCCAGCCAGCAGCCGCCACACCTCTGCCACAAGCCGGGGCTCAGAGGGCTGGGCAGCAGGCGAGCCTTGCTGCATCTGGTGATGGAGATGCTCACCTTCAGGTGACCCAGCACGCCGGCTCTTGCGGTGCCCAGCACGTGGCTGCAGGGCTGGGTGCTCCCTGGGCCCCACTGCCACCTCCTCCCTGGGTGGGACCAGCTCCCCCAGCTCTCTGCCCACCACCCCCAGCCCTGCCTGCTGCCCCCAGCCCCTCAGAGGAAGCTCCAGACCTACTTGTGCCTCTTTATTAGGGAGCATTTGTACATTTATAAAACAGTGACGTACATCTCTCACCTTCACCAGCACGAGGGCGTTCGCACCGGCCCTCCTGCCGCAGCGCCCGTGCCCACCCTGCTCAGGGCTCACTGGTAGGGAGGGGACCAAATCCTCTACCCCCCACCCGCCGCAGGAGACCTTGGTGTAGGGCTGGCTGGCACTGCCGTGGCATGTCCCTGGGCTAACGCGTGGCACTGCCGGGGATCCTGTGGGGAGCTGGCGGGGGGTGCTCTGGAGGGGCTCCCCGGGCAGCAGCACTGCGCCTGCCCTGCCGTGATGCTTGCTGTGTCCCCCCATGCCGGGGTACATGGGACACCGCGCAGGCAGGTGCGTGCACTGGCGGACAATACACTTCCACATGGGTGCATATTTTGGGGGGCTGTTGGGCTGCGCTACCCGGAGCCAGGGCTGCCAAGTACGTCAGCGGGCCGGTGCTCCAGCCTCTGCCGGCATCTCCCACACGTGGGGCCTTGGGGGCTGCAAGGACGATGGCTCCTCCTGCATCTATGGCTTTGACCACGGCACGGGACAGCCGTGTTCCATCTGTGGGCACTGGCAGAGGGGGGCTTTGCCAGCCCACCCCCCCTCCTGAGATATTTTGGGGCGGTTTGCCCAGCGCTGGTGTCTGCTACGGTGGAGGGGGAGGAGGCAATGCCTGACAGGACAGGGGGAGCGCTGTGGGTCCTGCCGTGGGTCCTGCTGTGGGTCCTGCCGTCTCAGGGCAGGCAGGA
>VWZZ01007606.1:0-16865 GCA_013399095.1 Psophia crepitans
GGAGGAGCAGAAGGGGGGGGTGCTGGAGCCCAGGTTGTGCTAAGGCACACACAGGGAGGGGAAGGGAGAGGTGGGGGGGAACCTGCAGGCAGGTGTCTGCGTGCCGCTGACGGGGGGTAGGCCCCAAAGAAACGGAGGCTGGGTGCGTTATCGCCAGCCCCAGCTCAGAGGGGACGCGGGGGCTGCCGGCCTGGCCGGGGGAAGCTGCTGGGGCTGTCCTTGGGGCTGGGTGTCCTCAAACAGCACCGGCAGGGCAGGAGCAGTTCCGAGCTGCTGCGGGACGGAGCGGGAGAGGCGTTGCGGGGGTCCTCTCTGGGGGTGGGCAGAGGGTTGGGAGCCGCTCCCCGGCGTTCAGGCTCCGGCATTCAGCGGGTTTGGAGGGGCTGCGCAGGGATCGGAGGAGACGTCAGGAATCCCCGGCTGTCCTGGGAGCCTCCGGCTCCGCCGTTCGCTTGCATTTTGGCAACTTTTGGCTCCCTGTGATGTTATTTTAGCGGCATATGTAACATTTTCTTCCTGATTAGCTTTCAAAAAATGGAGCTTACGCTCTTGAGAGCCCCGTGCCTCGGGAAGGGTGTGCTGCGGCGGTGGGGATTTGCCAGCCGTTTCTCACCCCTTTGTGCTGTCAGGTGCCGCAGAGATGGATTCCCAGGAGATCAAAGAGCTGCAGCAGGAAGTGATGGAGGAGCTGGGAATCTCCATGGAGGAGCTCCAGGATATCATCGACAAAGAGCTGGAGAAGTTTGAGTGCGTGAGGCAGAGGAAGCAGCAGCTGGAGGAGCTGGAGAAGTGCGTGAAACAGAAGGAAGAAGAGGTGGCTCGCGTTGACCGGCTCTTCGATGACGCGTCGAGGTGGGTGCGCCCAGAATCGCGGCCGTGGGTCAGAGTTGGGCCGCGGAGCGGAGGGCGGGAGTTGGGGTGGCGGAATCCCATGTCCTGACTGACGCTGTGATTCTGTAGCGCGTCGCTCGTGTGTGGTTACCGAGGGGTAATTAAAATGATTCCCCTGTGGCTTAAAGCCCTGCATGGGAACGCTCTTCCCTCGCCTCGTCGTGGCTGTATTTAATTAGCGGCTCCCCGGCGGTCGGCTCCTCTTTCTTCCCGCAGCGTTGTGGGATGTACGATGGCTCACCTTGCCTTCTCCCATCTCTGCCTTTCCCTTTTTTACCCCAGAGCCATCGATAAGTGCGAGATCTTGGTGAAGGACCTGTACTCCAAGCTGGGCCTCCAGTACCGGGAGAGCAGCTCTGAGGACGAGGACTCGGCTGCCAAGGCCACGGAAGTGATCGAGATCCCGGATGAGGATGATGACGATGTCATGAGCATCGATTCGGGCTGGAAGCACAGTTCCGTAGCTCGTTACGCTGCGTGGGGCCGAGGGGAGGGATGGAGCCCTGGGGAAGCTGCCTGGGCGGCGTGTTGGGCGCCCAGGAGGGGTGGTGGCACGAAAGCCCTGCATGAGTGGGTTTCTTGGCAGGGACAGAGAAGGTTTTTCAATGGATGCTTTTCTCTGCGCCCTCTTCTTTCAGTGGCTTAACTGGGATGGATTTTTTCCTCCCCAGGATGTTTTAAACCACTTAAACCACCTTTTTCCCACAGGTGATAGTAGTCCCAGAATCGCAAAGAACCAGACTCTGGTGAGTTGAGGGAAAGAGCTGACTGCAGCGTATGTTTGAAGCGGGGTTTTGCTGGAACACACAGGCCAGCGTTGCGTTTGGCGCAAAAAATAAAAGGTCCTTCATATTTTCTTCCTCTTTCCTTCCCTTCAGCTGCGGGAAGCCATGGCTGCAATGAGAAAATCTGCCCAGGACGTTCAGAAATTTATGGATGCCGTGAACAAGAAAACAAGTGCCCAGGACGCACAGAAAGGTCGGTGCGGGAGAGCTTCCGCGTGTGCCCTTTCCCCGGGTCTGCGTCTTGCACCTCTTGGCTTTCTTCCCGAAACAGAAAACAAGGATCCTGTTTCCCTGCTGGGAAGACCCCTTGGGATATATGGATTGCAAATCCCTGTTTTTCTTTAAGCCCTTTCCAAAAGCAAAACCAAGTGGTGCCGTTTCCCTCCCGTGAAAGCTCTTTAATGATATTTAAATCTCACTTGCTGATTGCTTCCTCCAGTAAAACTCAGACTCTTAGGCTGGCTGAGGTGAAGGAAAGCAAGAACGCCTGTCTTGGGTCTGAGAGACGCTCTTCCGATTGCGAGGGCGATTTCCACCTCACCTTCTGCTGTTGTTCCTTGGGTAGATGCACAAACCGCGCAGGAAACGCCCGGCACTGTCCAGCCCGTCGGCCCTGCAGCGGCTGGGAGCGACCTCAGCAATGACGGTGATCTGAAGGTTGGCATGAGGATCCTGGGCAAGAAGAGAACCAAGACGTGGCACAAGGGAACGCTGATCGCCATCCAGACAGTCGGTACGTCCCGCGCTCGGTGCCGCGTCTCTTCAAATCCTTCCGATCTTGGGCCGGAACGGTACAGGGTATCGGAGTTCTTGTTTGAAACACCGTGGCTTTTATTTATCCTGCCTGCTTGGAATGTCTTGCAGGTGCTGGTAAGAAGTACAAAGTGAAATTTGATAATAAAGGGAAGAGTTTGCTTTCTGGCAATCACATCGCGTACGACTATCACCCCTCCCCTGAGAAACACTACGTCGGCAGCCGGGTCGTGGCAAAATACAAAGATGGGAACCAGGTCTGGCTGTACGCTGGCATCGTGGCCGAAACCCCCAACGTAAAGAACAAAGACAGGTATTAAACCTCCTCCGCAGTCACGTTCTGCTCGAGCTCTTGTCTTGTTTTGGTTTTGTTTGTTTTGGTTTTTTAGGGGGGGGAAAAAAAAGAAAGGAAAAAAAGACCTATCTCTGTACTTGTTGCTGGGGGAGCTTGATTCTTTTCTGCCCTTTCTGGGGCCGTAGCTCTCAATGTTGTTGCTTTGGTATTTCTTATCTCTGAAGGCTCTGGGTGGAGCTTCCATCCTATTACTCCTGTCCCTGAGTCAGAAATCGTATCTGATAATTCATTCAAACGATCACACGAATGCAAATCTGCGCCGCTCCAGGCGTAAGAGGCAGCGCTGGGAACAGGAGCCCTGGAAGCGTTCGGCACTGGCAGCGTTGCCAAAGCGCTTTAGGGGAAGACACAAAGACACGGCAGGCATGAGGCAAAGCAGCCTTTTTGGTTGTGTGGAAACCAGGAGCAGGGCTGCTCTGGTGTCGGGGTTTCGGCTTGCGGTCTGTCTGAGAGGGTTCATAAAGGATATCATCGCCCTGTTTCAGACGCAGATCTGCCGTAAACGGCTAACTGGGTGAAGTTCTGTCTGATACTGGGTTTAATAACGGAAAGTGTACTGTGTCTATTACTCCTACTGCAAATTTGCTCCTCCTGGCTAGGCTGGCTGTGACGCTGCGCTCTCGTAATGCGACCTTTATACGGCTCTGTGTCCTGAAGCTGCTCCTGAGAGGCACGCAGCGCTACGCGTGTGCCGTATCCAGCTTTGTGGGTTCCCCGCTCCCGGTGCCCGCGGGCGCTGGGGCTCTGATGCTGTCTGCAGGTGGAGCCCTGGAGGCGCCTGTCCTCCAGCTCTCTCCCTGTGCTTCGAGTCACGGTGTGCAGCCTCTGCTGCTGCTCTGTCCCAGAGGCATCAAAAATACCTGTTCTTGCAGAGATTGGGATTAATCAAACTGTTTTTTTTTCCTCTTCCCTGGGCTGAGGGAAGGCGGCCTGACTGCGCTGCATTGCTGGCAGGTCTTTGGGCAGCCTCTCGTTTGGCTTTGGGAGCACGGGGGCAGCGTGGGGCTGGGGGGAAGCTGTTCCGAAACAGCCAAGGGAGCTGGCAGTGCCGCACGGCTCGTCGGCTCCCGGCGGAAACGATCACCTCGCTCTGTCCTCACCCAGCACCTCCGACTGGAGGGTGGCAGGGGTGCTCCCCTTCCGTTGTGCCACGTGAAGCTGCGTTTTATTCAGCTGCGTTCCTCATTCCAACTTTGCTCTCTTTGCTCTTCCCCAGGTTCCTGATCTTCTTTGATGACGGTTATGCTTCGTACGTCAAGGAGTGGGAGCTGTACCCGATCTGCAGGCCGCGTGAGTGACCGCTGGGTCCTAGCACTGAAATCCTGCGGAGCGCAGGAAAGCGCCTGGCTCAGAGGACGGGGGACAGACTGCAGGTCCCCTCTGGTGCTGTGCCTGGAGACAGTTGCTTTGCATCTGAAGCCGGAGCAGATAGGGGTTTCTTACCTGTAGCGCGAGTGCGCTGTGACTCCCTGCGCTCTGGGCGTGTTAATGTGGCAGGATGTTAAAAATTCCAGGGATTGCTGCTTCATGGTGCTTATGTAAAAATCCATCTGGGATCTCTTAAAAAGAGAGTTCTTAAAAAGAACTGAAGTTTCTCTTTCTAAGAATCTTTTCCTCCTCTTCCCTTTCACCCATCCGTCCCTTTCTGAACAGTGAAAAAGACCTGGGAAGACATAGAGGATGTTTCCTGTCGCGATTTCATCGAGGAATACATCACGGCCTACCCCAACCGTCCCATGGTGCTGCTGAAGAACGGCCAACTCATCAAAACAGAGTGGGAAGGGACCTGGTGGAAATCCAGAGTGGAAGAAGTGGATGGCAGTCTAGTGAAAATCCTTTTCCTGGTAGGGCCATTTCCTTCTGCCGTTAGAGGGGAAAGGGGCTTGAATTGGTGTCGGGGTGGGCTTGTCTTGGGCTGATCAAGTCCAGTTGCCTTGCTGATGTCAGACAGGGTCCTGGAGCAAGCAGGCGTTTCAGTTGGCAGGTTGACCCCCAGTTTCTGTGGTGCGTCGATGCGAAGGTGAGACTCATTTGCAGGACAAAAGCTTTTAAAACATTTGCAGGTGAAACTGTAAGGTGGTACAGAAACAAAATCCATCGTGTGCTGGTTTGAGAAGCAGGAGAGAAAGTGAGCGGACGCGGCGATACTCGCCTTGCTCGCATTCCACAAATCGCGGCCGTGCGACCTCTGCCCGCTTGGCCCCCTCCCTGCCTGCTGCCCGCACAGCCGCGGGGGCCGGGGAAGGCGCTGCGCACCGGCAGAGTCCACCTCCCTCTCCTTGAGCAGATTGGCTTTGTGCAGAGGAGGGAGCTGCTCTCCCGAGGGAGTCTGGCTCCTCCAGCCTCCTTAGTCAGTTGTTGGGCCAGGAATGGAACTGCATTTGGGGTTGGGGGCTTCGTGCTGGACCTCTTTCTAGGTTTGGTTTGTATTCGGTGTTTCCCTGGATATGAGGAATTACAGCCTTTGTCCTCTCCTGGCTGCGTGGTCCTTGAGGAGCCTTCGGGTCAACGCTCTCCCTCCTTTCCACTTGCTTTCTGCGCCCCGCGGTCTCCCAGACCTATGTCATACCTCTGGAAACTGTTGCTGTGAGCATTCCCTTCTCCTTGCCGCAGGATGACAAACGCTGTGAGTGGATTTACCGGGGTTCCACACGCCTCGAGCCCATGTTCAGCATGAAAACCTCCACAGCCTCCACCCAGGAAAAGAAGCAGAGTGGACAAGCGAGGACTCGTCCCAATGTCGGTATGTGGTATCTTTTTCTTTCGTGTCTGTCCCGGAATTTTAATGAATCCGTTGCGGCTTGGTGGGGCTGGGGCGGCTTGTTTTGCCTTTTGCTCAGTTTTGGTGGGTCGATGGGGTTTTTTTAGCAGAACGCCTGGAGATTTATGACTTGTTGTGGGCTTTATCCCCTGGCATAAGGATGTGGCCAAAACCAGACTGCAGTTGGGTGAAGCAGCCAGAAGCTGGTTGGGGTGACTGGTGGTGACTCCCAGCTCAGCCAGTGACCCGCTGTTAATTGCAAATGCCTCCGTCTTGGTTGCCTTCGGGAACTGACTCCATCAGTTTCGTGGCTAGCGCAACAAACGGGTTGGTGGTAGAGACTTTCCTCGGTGATACGTTCCTTTTTTCCCCCGCTAGGTGCTGTCAGGAGCAAGGGGCCTGTGGTACAATATACGCAAGATTTAACGGGCGCTGGTACCCAGTACAAACCTTTAGAGCAAATGCAGGCAGCCTCGCTGGCGGCACACTCCGTTTCTCCGCAGCCTGCTGAGATGGAGTAAGTACTCGAGTCAGTTCTCTGCTTCCACCACCACCTCCTCTTGCGTTTCGTCTCCAGCGCTCTGCTCTTTCAGGCACCACTTTTTCTGGGTAGAGGAATCCTGAGGTGCAGGTTTTCTCCATGACTGGGCTCGTTTCCTGGTTACACAAACTGATTTTAGTCAGGCTCCTGGGGAAAACTATAGATAAAGGCCGCTGGATGAGTAATTGGGGGCGGGAGGCAGCCCAGCACCCCCTGAGCTGAATGTTCTTACTCAGGGCTAAAGCTTCGCACTTGATGTATTTCCAAGTTAGAACGTTTGCTCCTTCTCTTCTGAAAATCTGAATTGCTCCCTCGTGTCACGATCCAGGCACTGGCCCCCGGCTGCCTTGTATCCCTCCACTCGGACTGACCTGCTCGCAGACCTCGATGACTTACGAGGCGCTGAGAACTCGGGATCAGTGGTTGGTCTCGGTGGTCATGCACCACACCCGGTAAAGCTAAGCCAGGACCAAGTCGCACGCGTACCCCCCGCTGCCAGGGGCCCGAGCGGGACGTTCTCGGAGGTGTGGGCTAGTGCCGAAGGAGGCCTGGACGAAGGAGGAACTCGGCCTTGCGATGAAGGGAGCGTGGTGGAGAACACCGGGGTGCCTCAACACGTGCTCTGGGATTTTAATAACTCGCTAGGGGAGAGGGACGCGGTCCCGGTTCATTTTTGTCACTACTGTGGATTTCCTATCCGAATTTATGGACGCCTGGCCCCGTGCCTGCATGTCTTCTGCTGTGACTGTGCCTTGCAGCATGGGCACAAGGGAGAGGGGAGATGTCCCAGCTGTCAGGAGCCCGTGCAGCAGGTCCATCTTTACTCGCTGGATGCTCACTAGGCGCAGCAGCATCTGAGAAACCCCGCTTGCCCCGAGCCTGCAGTCTCGGGAGGGGGTTCCTCTCCAAATACCAGTGCAGTGACCCGTAACTTGGAAACGCTCCTCCTGTGCCAATTTTTACCAAGACTTGAGAGCCGAAGCCGTAACAGCCCTGTTCCTCATCTCTCAGTCACCAAGAAGAGCGGCCGATGCTGGCGGCGATCTGCTCCAGCGCGACAGCGCAACGCCGGCTCCTCCGCCGTCAGCCGAGGGCCCTGCCTGCGAGCAGAGGAAGAGCTGGGCCGTTGCTCCAACGCCAGGGCACCCCGAGCTGTCGAGGGGGTAGGAAGGATGTGCAGTGACACGGCGTGATGACGATAAAGTCGGACTGTGGCAATCAGCCGGCCTGCAGTCCCGCTGCCAGCCGGATCTCTCCTTTTCCACTAACAGTCCCCGCAGTGGTTACAAGAAACACTTTCTGGTTTTGTTTTTTTTAATCTCTCCCCACCAAGGCTTTGACTCCAGGG
The DNA here is from genome assembly GCA_013399095.1 of Psophia crepitans. NCBI lineage: Eukaryota > Metazoa > Chordata > Aves > Gruiformes > Psophiidae > Psophia > Psophia crepitans. The sequence continues at coordinate 7,435 of VWZZ01007606.1, forward strand.
TCTTCAGATCTAACACAAGCAGACACTACAGCCGTTCCCCGCCCTGACATTAAACAGCGAGCTGCTCAAAGACAGCCGGTTTCTAAGTGACTGAAGGCAGCGTACTCCATACGTGTCCCCGTTGTCCCGAGGGATGCTCTTGGGTTAAAAACACGGTGGTTTTAGATCATTAAAACTGGGCGAATGGTTTCGTCACTCTGGTGTTTTGTTTGCTCCGAGGAAGGCCTGGTTCTCTTCCCTCTCTAGTCTCACTTTCAAGTCCTTCTGCAGTGCCAGGGAGCTGCTATGAGCCATTTCTGTTTAAAGCCCGTCGATGGCAGCTTTTTTCTCTTGCTCTTGAACTTTGAAATGGGTGTTAACCCCTTGCTTTTTAAGGCAGACGTTTGCAGAAACGGTCTCCCCCTCCTGCTCTCACTGTCTCCGCCCTTTCTGCCCTGACAACTGTGTTCTTCCACCAGCGGCTGGTTTGGGGTGGTTTCCTGTTTAATCGCTACCGATGGATTGAAAATCTCGGCTGTTGTTGTCTCCGAGTGTGAGGGCTGGTGTCTTCCAGGTGCCTCCCGCCTTCCCGAGGCTGCAGAGGTGTTTGGGAGCCCCTCGCAGCCCTTTGGTCAGTGCTGTTATTACGTTCCCTCCTACAATCTTATCTTCTTACTTGGGACGGACAAAGGAGTCCTCTGTACTTCTTGTTCCTCCCACTGCTCAGCACTCTTGCGCTGACTGAGCCTCTGTAAACTCTGGTTCCTGCTATTGCAGGGGTTTCTTCATGTACTGGTCTGTCTGGCTTCCTGAAACGAAGGCCTCGGACATTCTCGTTACACTCCCTCTCGCTCCCATGCCTCACGCCAAATAAACAGCACTGTGTCAGAAGTCGTCTTGAAACGTAGCCGAGTTCTGGCACTTGTTTGGGGTCGTTGCGGGATCGCTGTAGCACGAGGAGTCAGAAATGAGCTGATTTTCACACTCGCCAGGATAAAATCTGCTCGGTTTCTCTCGGCTGGGGCACTGTTGCTGCCTTACTGTGACTGCCCCCGTCTGTCTAAATCCCACCGGTTGTGGGAGCGCGTGCCACTTGCAAATCACCTCCCTTCTTCCCTCCTGCAGATGCTCTGACAGTCAGCTGGCCCAGTCGAGAAAGCAAGTGGCCAAGAAAAGCACTTCCTTCCGTCCTGGCTCCGTGGGCTCCGGGCAGTCGTCGCCGTCTTCACCTGTCCTAGGCGAGACACCTCCAGCGGGAAGGACCGGTGCAGCCCAGCAGCATCGGTAGGCAAAGCGTGTTTGTGCTTAGCACAGGTCCCGCCTCCTCGGGACAGTCTGCGGCGCTTGTCTGGCTCCGTCCGGGTTTACTGTGTTACGGACCGACGCCTTCCTCTGCCAGCTTGTCCGGTCCTGAGCATTTGTCTTCTTCTTATGTTATGTTTTGTTGTTGGCTTGAGCTTGGAGGGTGTCTTACCAGTTCTGACCAGCGCTTACCCCAGTGGGACCCCGGCCAAAGCCTCTGACCCTGCCGGTTTCCAGAGTGCTCCTCTTTCTACAAGCTTCCTGGGGCCAGCAGGGAGCTGCTATTAATGTCACTCTGCAGGTGGCTTTTCCTGGCCGTCGATCCACAGCAGAGAAGCTGTTGATCCCTCTTCTGAGACCACAACCAGCTTGTGCTTGTTTCTGCTTCCCTAGTTTTGATTTTGTTTTCTTTTTTTTTGTGTGTGTTCTCTGCTCCCTTTGGGGCCTGCCCGCTTTTGCTCCCCGGGGATGCCGGGGCTCGTGTCTCGTTGGACTAAGCAAAGCCGATGGGGATAGGAGTGAAGTGCCTCAAATCCCTTTGCAGTCTGAGGGGAAGGCACTGCCCTTCCTTAAGCCGCTCAGTGCACCCCTTTTCCTGTGACAGGCTCTCCAGCAGCCAGGGAGGCAGCGGCACAGCACAGGCCTTCCACGGCATGATGGACCGCGTGCCCAACGAGCCCTCGTACCGAGCCCCGCTGGAGAAGCTCTTCTACCTGCCGCACGTCTGCAGCTACACCTGCCTGTCCCGCGTCCGCCCCATGCGCAGCGATCAGTACCGCAGCAAGAACCCCCTGCTCATCCCGCTGCTCTACGACTTCCGACGGATGACGGCTCGCCGGCGGGTTAACCGCAAGATGGGATTCCACGTCCTCTACAAGACGCCGTGCGGGCTGTGCCTGCGCACCATGCAGGAGATCGAACGCTACCTTTTTGAGACAGACTGCGACTTCCTTTTCCTGGAGATGTTCTGCCTGGACCCGTATGTGCTGGTAGATCGCAAATTCCAGCCCTACAAACCCTACTACTACATCACAGACATTACCAAGGGCAGGGAGGACGTGCCGCTCTCCTGCGTCAACGAGATCGATAACACCCCGCCTCCGCAGGTGGCCTACAGCAAAGAACGCATCCCCGGCAAGGGGGTTTACATCAACACCAGCTGGGAGTTCCTCGTGGGCTGCGACTGCAAAGACGGCTGCAGAGACAAGTAGGTGACTCCTTGTGTGTGTCTGGGCCCGGAGCGGGGGGGAGCGCCGCGCCTGGGCCGTTCCCGGTGGCCCTGGAGCCCGCGCAGCTCCGGCCGGTTGCAGGTTTGACCCCCCAATCAAGCCCTGTGTGCCTGTCTCCGCGGGCACACCTGAGGAAAGACGTGATTTCTTTTCCTTTCTGCAAAAGCCACGTGTAAAACTGAACTTCTGGGGCACGGCTGAGTTTTTCTGTCTCTCTCCCTAGATCGAAATGTGCGTGTCACCAGCTGACGGTCCAAGCGACTGGCTGCACCCCGGGCGGGCAGATCAACCCCAATTCGGGATACCAGCACAAACGGCTGGAAGAATGCCTCCCGACAGGGTGAGCAGAGCTGCGTCTTCTCCTTCCCTCACCAGCCCCAGAAACCTGCCTCCGGTGCTCCCAGAGAGGCAGTATTTCCCAGAGCTGAGGGCAGATACCCAAAACCCGCCCCGTTCTTGATCCATCTGCTAACACGTGGCCTGGGATGTCTGTGAACCCAGCAGCTACGCTCCCCCCACTCTGCCAAGCTTTAAGTCCCCGCTGCAGGTCCCTTTGCGTTGTGACTCCTACAACCCCAAGCCTTGGGACGTTGTTTTCGCAGGGAAGGTGTCACTGTTCTCCTTTTTGTTCCAGGGTTTACGAGTGTAACAAGAGGTGCAAGTGCAACGTTAACATGTGCACCAATCGCTTGGTCCAACACGGGCTCCAGGTCCGGCTGCAGCTATTCAAGACGCAGAACAAAGGCTGGGGCATTCGCTGCCTGGACGATATTGCTAAAGGCTCCTTCGTCTGCATCTACGCAGGTAGGATCTCGCCCCGCTGGGCCAGCCGCTTCGTTTCTGAGGCGGGTGCTGGAACGAAAAGCCTTTGTTGAGCCGGTGCTTTTCCCAGGTGGTCGCGTGTGTTCAGCTACGAACCTGCTTTGTTTTGGTTAAGGAGCGGGGGATAAGTATTGGAAAAGGTCTGGTTGTGTCAGGCCTGAGGTCTGGGCTTTGTTTCTGGCAAAACCCAGCAGAACGGGCGTGAAGCTCTTCCTGCGCTTGTTAGGGGGCAGGAAAGCAGAAACTTGGATGATGAAGTTGCGGCACGTTGATTCCGCGGTGGATGCCCCTCCCTTGCCCAGCTCTGACACGAGGCGCTGCAGAGCGCGGCGTGGCTGCAGTGCCAGCCTCGAGAAGAGCTCGGGTCCCCAGAGCTCCTTCTGCGTGCTGAGGGTGAATCAACAGGAGCCTGCTTCCTGTTTACGCCGAACCGCTCGCTGGGACGTGGGCACGGACCAGTAAAATGCAGAAGTTGCGCAGCGTGGTTGCGTTAATGCTGAAAAGAAAGTAACCGCGGGCACTGCCCGAGTTCTGCTCTGGTTTTTTGCACTTGGTATCGCCGCTGTGCTGCACGCCCACCTCCAGCCCTTCTGTTTGAATTGCTGTTGAGAGATTTCCTTGTTGGCAGCCTGCGTGCGAGCAGGGGCCTGCTTTAGGTTGGCCACGTGCTTCAGGCTTTCGTTACCTGGAGCATTAGGGTGATTTGTTGTCCTTTCCCAGCCCGACTTTGGAATAAGGCAGTGGCCATCCTCTTTGCTCCTCAGTGAGCTTTGGGGAGAATAAAATTTATGGGGTAAAAACATCATCCCTGGACAACTCACGCTTAGTTTTCTATTCCTCGCCCCCAGGGAAAATCCTCACGGATGACTTTGCCGACAAAGAGGGGTTAGAGATGGGTGACGAGTATTTTGCAAACCTGGATCACATCGAGAGCGTGGAGAACTTCAAGGAGGGCTACGAGAGCGACGCAAAATGCTCTTCTGACAGCAGCGGGGTGGACCTCAAGGACGAAGAGGAGGACAACACAGGCACTGAGGAGCAGGAGGAGTCCAACGAGGACAGCTCTGACGACAACTTCTGCAAGGACGAGGACTTCAGCACCAGCTCGGTATGGCGCAGCTACGCCACGCGACGGCAGACCCGTGGCCAGAAGGAGAACGGGCTGTCGGAGACAGCCTCCAAGGACTCGGGGCTCACCCGGCAAATCAGCCACGACGAGACGGCGGTGGCTGCCTCCTGTAAGCTGCCAGTGTCGGAGGAGACCTCCAAGAACAAAGTGGCCTCGTGGTTGAGCTCCAACAGCATGTCTGACGGCTTCCAGGACAACGACAGCACCTCCTCCTTCAAGATGAGCGAAGGTGGCGAAGCCAAGCCCGGCAAAACGGAGCTCCCTGGGGAGAAGGCTGCCGCTTCCACCCTGGGCGACGTGGATGGAGAGTCCAAGGCATCGAGGAAAGATGTAAGGGCGGGCTGCGGGGCCGCCAGAGGAGTGTTACCCCCTGCCTTGGGAGCACGGATGAGGAAACGGCGACGCCGAGATGCGTCTCAGCTGTGCTCTTGCTCAAACGGCTTCTCCGTGCCTCCCACACGACTCGCTGTTCCGTGCTGCTGTCTGGTGTGCCCTTGTCCCGCTCGCTTGCCCTTTGCCCGCTGTGGGGGGGCAGGGAGGCGCCTTTCCCCTTCCTGGGGGAAGTTGTGGCACAAGAGGCTACGAAGAAGTCGCTCGGCATGAGCTGAGCTCAACATCGCTCCTGCCCCGCGTGCTGCGTGCCTGTGTGGGCCCTGCCAGAGGGGACCCGGGTGGGGCAGGGAGCGTTCGCCTGGGGACAGGGGGAAGGTGGGGGGTGGCCTCTGTCCACCCCTGCTGGGGGAGGGGGACTCGGAGACCCGCTGTGCGGGACGCGGAGGGTGGGAGACCTGTGGTCGTAACCTGGCCCTTCCGGAGCACCCCCGGAGGGGGCGGCACGCTGAGCGGTGGGCACAGGCGGCCCCTCGCACCGCTGGTGTTTGGGGAGCCGTGCTGCGGAAGGGCTGAGAGCGCTCTGGAAGGGAGCGATTTTAATGTTCTGCACTTCTCCCCCCTGCAGGAACCCGAAGACCCGACCAAAATTCCCGGGTAAGCTTCCTCAAATTGTATTTTCCTGCTTTTCATTTCCAAATTTGCCTCTGAATGAGTTGCCACCGCTCCAGGGCTGCCCGTTTGCGCTGGTACCGAGTTAGCTGAGAGGGTGGGAGGGTCTGGGCGCGGGGACGGCGCTCTTGTCCCAGCTCTTGGCGTTCCCCAGCCGCTCCGTCACCACTCGGCCCGCGGACGGGCTCCCTGGAGNCCGCGGCCGGCCTCCCTGGAGCCGCAGGCCTGACCCGCTCCTGTCCTCTCCCCGCAGGCTGAGCGACCTGGGGAGGATGTACGGCTACAACCCGAGCCCTCCCAAACTGGAAGGGATCCGCAGGCCGACGAGCAAGACGGCCCTGCTGCAGAGCCGACGGCATTCTCTCGCCCTGCAGCCCAGCACAGACGTAAGCGGTGATCCTTCGGGCTTCAGAGCCGGGCTGGAAGGGCTGGGCCTGGCTCTGCCTCCACTCCAAACTGGTTTGATGAAGACCTTGACCCTTACTTGGGGTTGTTTCTGTGCCACTTTCACTCCCAGTGAGCACCAGGGTGGGGTTTGGGGCTCCTGGTTGTGATTTCCTGGGTGGGCAGTTGATTTCCTTCAAACAGGAGGGGTTCTGGAAGCCCCCAGAAGAGAGGACAGCGTGGTGTTCGGGCCACGTGCTGTAGCACCTTGGTTCGCGTACCCAGCACGCCCACTGCTCGGCAGAGCCGGGTCTGGGAAGCCATCCCGGGGGTCGGGCTTTGGGTTTTGGGGTCTTTTCCCTTCCTTGCCAAACCCAGAGCACCGAACGGTGCAGGCTCACGAGTCTCTGGCAGCCTGGGTGCTGCCGGACTAACCACCCCCTGAAGCCCCCCCGCGGTTTCAGGGAGGGATGGGGTTTGCGTCCCGATCGCAGTGTCCGCCTGCGTGATCCGCTTCCGGGGGGCTTCCCAGAGGACGGAGGCCCTCGGCCAAAGGAGAACAAAGTTCTGCTGGGGAAAAGGGAGCCCTGAAGGTCTCTGGCGAGCGGTGGAGCGATGCTCCCCCCGGCCCCAAGCGGCGCTCGGGAGCTGTGGATGCCTTTCCCCAGGACGTGCTGACGCTGTCGAGCAGCACGGACAGCGAGGGCGAGAACGGGCAGGCGGCGGCGGGGCAGGCCCAGGGCACCACCAATGACAGCGACGACATCCAGACCATTTCCTCGGGCTCCGAGGAGGAGGAAGGGGACGACAAGAAAAACCCTTCGTCCGGGTCAGGTGAGGACGGCGGCAGGGGGCGGAACAGGGGCCGAGCGCGGAAAGCGCAGCGGCACGGCGAGAGGTTTTGGCCAGAAACCAGGCCAGGAAGGGCTGGTGGGGACGCGGCAGCTGTGAGCACGGCCGGTCCCTCCGCGCACCGCCAGGCTTTGTCTGACGGCCGAGGGCCGAACCCCGTGCAGCGTTTGAGGCAGAGCGGCGAGACGCGGCCCTGAGCGTGGGGGGAGTTGTGGATATCGGAAAAACCCCGCGTGAGACTTGGGGTGGGTCTCCAGGGTCCGTGGGGTGCAGCGGGGAGCCGGGAGATTCCCGGGAGCCGTCCCGGGGTGGTGGTTCGGATCTGAGCTGCGTCCCCGGGGGGTTCCTTACCCCTGCGTGAAGGAGGAGCCGCAGCACGACGGGGGGGTTCCTCTCCTGGGGGATGGAGAGAGAACGCGGCAGCGTTTCTTCTTCTCTCGCGGCAGGACCTGTGAAGAGGCAAGTGGCGGTGAAATCCACCCGAGGCTTTGCCCTGAAGTCGACTCACGGCATCGCCATCAAGTCGACCAACATGGCAGCGGCCGACAAGGGCGAGAGCGCGCCCGTGCGCAGAACCACCCGCCAGTTCTACGACGGAGAGGAGTCCTGTTACATCATCGACGCCAAGCTGGAGGGGAACCTGGGCCGGTACCTCAATGTGCGTCACTGCCCGTGGCAGGGGGCGGGAGGGGACACGCTTGGGCTGACCTGGCCCTTCGGCGGGCCTGGCCCTCCCCGAGACTGGATAAATACAGTTAAAAAAGGGGAAAAGAGTGCGGAGGATGATCCGCCCCCGCCGCGCGGGCAGCAGGACGGCCGAGTCAGTCCTTCCAGCGAGCGTTACCTTCGCGAGCAGCGCACGGGTCTTGTGACTCATCCCGGCCGCGCGGGCAGGGAGGGAGCGGGGCCTGTTGCAGCAGGCTCGCGCTGGACGCCGCCGGCACACGGGGAATGTCGCTTGTTTATAAAGGCTCGTGTTTACCGCCGGGCTGGGCTGCGGCCCTCCCGACGCCGGAGCGCGCTCACTGTCTGTCTCCGCTCCCCGTACAGCATAGCTGCAGCCCCAACCTCTTCGTGCAGAACGTTTTTGTGGACACGCACGACCTCCGCTTCCCCTGGGTCGCCTTCTTCGCCAGCAAGTGAGTCGCGGCGCGCTCGGGGAAGGGCTGCCCCTCACGGGCTGGGCTTTTCCCCACGCCTGGGCCCCGCTGTCCCCGGTTTCCCACTAACCGGAGCGGGGAGAGGCTTGGAGATGAGCTGGGTGAGGCCCTCGCTTCTCTGCTGGAGGTTCTGGTGCGATTTGCGTCAGTTTTAGGCCGTTCCAAAGGGGAGCGTTAAGCACGGAGCACCCAGCCGCCCAGTTTCTTCGCATCCCAAACCTCGCGGGCGGCGGCGAATCGCCGCCACGTGCCTCTGGGGCCGCGCGAGCGCGGCGGCTCCTCTGCGAAGCCCCACGGGAGTGATTCGGGGTGGGGGGGGGAACTTTGTCCCTTGGCTGTGCTGGCTGCTTCACCCTGGCCCTGGGGCGGGGGGGAGCTGAGCCACGTCACCCTGGCCACCGTGCTCGCGCGCTTGCGGGCGGCCCGGCTTAGCCTCCCTTTTGGTGCGGCCTCTTCTCCCAGCCTCTGCTTTTTCTATTTTCTTTTCTCTTTTTCCTTCCCAGGAGGATACGAGCCGGCACGGAGCTGACCTGGGATTACAACTACGAAGTGGGCAGCGTGGAAGGGAAAGAGCTGCTGTGCTGCTGCGGGGCCATCGAGTGCCGAGGGCGGCTGCTGTGAGCCCTCGCAGCCGCGGGCTCGGGGCCGGCTGTCCCTTCGCCAGGATAAAGCCTCTTCTCACGGCGGCACCAGCGGCTTCGAGCTCTTCACTTGAAAATTACAGCGGCAGAGGGAGACAGACCAGAGAAATGGAACCTGGCGCCCGTGGCGGCGCCTTGCGCCCACCCGGCGCTGTGAACTCACCGGCTGCAGCCGCCCCGCCCCGCTGCCGGCCGGTCCCGCTCTGCGCCCCGCTGGAGCTGCAGCTCACGTTGCTGCCAGTTTTCCCGCAGGAAACGCTTCCCCCCGCCTCCAGGGAAGCGCGTCGACGGCGGGACTGAGCCACCCGTGTCCCTGCAGCCTGGGCACCAAGGATGGCGGTGATCAGAGCGGACCAACCTGGGTTTATAGCGGGGACGTGAATTTAAGGTAAAAAACAAAAGAAACAAACAAAAAAACCAACCCATGTCTGTCTGGAACTGTGAGATGTTGTAAAGAATCTTTTCACTGTTAAAAAGCAATAAAGTATGTTTTTCTATTAAAAATTTGCCCTGAACATTAGACACAGCAAAAAAAAAAAAACCCAAAACCAACCCCAAAACCAAGCCCGAAAGAGCAGGATTTAACCACTTCCTTCAGCTGCGGGGCGTGAGGAAACCTGCCCGAGGCGGCTGGGCCCAGGCTGCTCCGCTGCGCGCGGGGCAGAGCGGGCGCTCGTTAAAGTCTCCCCTTATTAAAACTGAAGCGAAGCTGGTTCAGCTTCCTGGGGGAGGGAGGAGCGTTGCTGCCCACCGCCTTCGCCCAGCGGCCCGGGGTCTGGCTGGACGCTCAAAAAGGGGGAGTTGGGCTCAAAACGCGGCGCCGAAGCGGCAGCCGGCCTTGAACTTGACTCGCTCAAACCAAACTCGCTGCGGGCAGCCGGGGCTGGGACGGGCAGAGCCGCCTCCTGCCAGCCGGCGCAACTGCCCGGTG
>VWZZ01007618.1:19417-55417 GCA_013399095.1 Psophia crepitans
TTCGTTGCCCTTCTCTGGACACGCTCCAGGGCTTCGATGTCTTTCTTGTGGTGAGGGGCCCAAAACTGGACACAGTACTCGAGGTGCGGCCTCACCAGGGCTGAGTACAGGGGGACGATCACCTCCCTGCTCCTGCTGGCCACACTATTCCTGATACAGGCCAGGATGCCGTTGGCCTTCTTGGCCACCTGGGCACACTGCCGGCTCATGTCCAGGCGAGCATCAATCAACACCCCCAGGTCCTTTTCCTCTACACAGCTTTCCAGCCACCCCGCCCCCAGCCTGTAGCGCTGCCTGGGGTTGTTGTGGCCAAAGTGCAGGACCCGGCACTTTGCCACATTAAACCTCATCCCGTTGGCCTCTGCCCAGCGATCCAACCTGTCCAGGTCCCTCTGCAGAGCCATCCTACCCTCCGGCAGATCGACACTTCCCCCCAACTTGGTGTCGCCTGCAAACTTACTGAGGGTGCAGTCAATTCCCTCATCCAAATCATCAACAAAGATGTTGAAGAGGGTGGGCCCCAGCACCGACCCCTGGGGAACACCAAGGAAGGGAAGGTGTGCTGTCAGAAGGACAGAACTCAGGACTACACCAAGCGCTCATTTAGGGCTCCAGATAGGAGGAGGAGCTACTTGCTTCACCATAATTAGCAGAGACCAGCCCTTTTTCTAATGCTGATTAGTGCTGGTGTCCCATCTGAGGACTGAGTGAATTAATTCCCTCCCCTCTTTGCTCCTTTCTCTTTCCAATTAACTCTCATTCTCACTGTTTCGAGGAACTTGCTGTGTTTAACCTTTCTGCTGTCACCCCAGATGGATGCATGAAGTGGCCTCACCCGTGTGGTTTACTCCCCGAGCACCGCAGTAAGTTGCAGACAGAAAAGCAAAGTTTATTGAGAGCCACTTTGCCGAGCAACTGCAGAAGCAGCGTGTCCAAAGGACAAACAAAGAACTGCCGCTGTAGAGCTGATGGTGAGCAGGGAACTTCAGTGCCAGGTATCCCTAGTGATCAGCTCTGTGGTCACTGATGGATTTAAACACCTGAGATTCAAGCAGCTTCATACCACGGGCATACATACATGTGGGATACACCATACAGCAGGTGACACCTCCGTGGTGCTCAGTACGGCTCCAAGCTGGCCGGTACAGCCACCCAGCCGAAGTGGTGCTCTAGGGAGAGCCCCACTCCCTGCTGCCCGGGACCTGGGTCCTGCTGCTGTGAGATCTGAAGTAGTATGAAAGCTTTGACGTTCCTGCAGGGCTGATGTGCTGGGGTGCACTGGCACACAGGATCAGCATGTGCTCACCGTACTCCACGCTGTGGATAGCCCTTGAGACTTTTGATCTTCTCTGTGTCCTCATGATGTCCCGATGTGTCCAGCACAAAGATGTGCTCCTTATTCACTTTGAGTACAGCGATTTCTTAGTGCAGGTTAGCTCTCCATTCCCTTTCAGCCGTCTTTACCGTGTGCTTTTCCACAGTGAAGTCTTTCTGTTGTCCAGTTATTACAGTGTTTATGTGCTGAGAGCCCCTAAGTGGTGGCTTTTTGGACTAGGTCACCCTTGAGTCAAGCATTGAACCAACCAAACCAAGGAGAGAACTCCCCTGCCCTCAGGTCAGTTACTCACAATCGCAGTCTGCCAGCTTCTGTATTCTGTTGGTCACTGGAAATTCTCCAACACTTTTGCTTCCAGGCATTGTAGGGCAAGGCCCTGACAGCGTTATAATGGGGGTCCATCCTGTCTCACGGTGAGTTCCTCTCGCCTCCATCAGGCTATTGATGCAATAAGCTGCAGCATGAGATAGGACACCCACGTCTCTCCTGCCCTGTTCTCGTCTTTGCTGGTGCTTTTTAGTTAAGAATATAGTTTGTTTGCTAACTAACCTCTTTTATTCACCTGTTTGGGACTTTAGGAAAAAAATGCTGGGTTTTTTGGTACGCATTTGCTTGATCGGTGCATATTTGCAAACTTACACATGGCTGGGTCTGCATATACCATTTCTCAGTTGGCCAGCAGAGAGAGCAGTCAGCATTCGGGGGACGCGTGGGTCGGGACGCTTGGCCAGAGGTGCTCTCCTGCACCCTCGGCCCTGCCAGTAGCTGTTACAGTTTAAAAAAGCCTCATTCTGACAGCAGCGCAGAGATGATCCGTATCTTGACAGATTGCGGCAAATGGGTTACGTATTGCCCTTGGCTGCCCGAGTCTCTGCTGTCAGCGCAAGGCTGTAGGTCAGCATCGTCAAACCACCTACCAACTTTTGGGAATCTGTTCAGCATTCACAATCCCTACTGAAATGGGTGTGTGACACCTTAGAACACCAGACTAATTGCTTCGCTGTCAATGCATGGACTTCAGAGGCTAAGTTTAGGTACCTGGGATGCTGCAATCTGATCTGTGCTGTTAATGAGGCAGGGGCGCTCCGGGGTGCGTTTGTATGAGTGGGATTCCAGGGTCACAGCCCTGGTCGGGATATTCTGCCCTGCGTGGCCTCCTCTCCACACCCCCTCATCATCCGGCCAGACCCTCGTGTGTGCTCTGAAGCACTGTTGCTCTCAAAACGTCTACTGTAAAATGGCCATCTCTGGGCTCTGCTTTTCTTTCGTTAGAGTGACTTTGGTCCAAATTTTCTTGGTTTTCGTAGTTTTTTCCCCTTGCCTTTTCAGCAAACATGGGTTGCAGACTGAATCACCTGAGAAAGCTGTACCAGGGAATGGAGGTGGGAAAATCCCACCGTGTCCCCACAGTAGTCACGGTTACCTCCCACCAGGTTCTTTGCAGAACCATTACCAAGACACTGTCTGTGACCCAGGTTGTGACTCTCCCCCGCCACTGGCACGAGCCACGCTGCAGGGGAGGGAGGACCTGCAGAGCATCACTTCACGCAACACCCGGCTGAGCAGATGGCTCCAGGTTTGGTGGGCTTGCCCTCCTACGACACTCTGGATCTACAGGCTTGGAGAATCTCATCTCCTCTTGAGGTGAAACCCATCTGGACATCTGTCTCTCTTCAGGTAATTACCTACTCAGAAATTTGAGAGAAGGAATGCCGGTGATCTTCTTCTCCCTTCTGCCTTCCTCCTTATGCAGGAGTTGGCCCAGTTGAGGTCAAGGTTAATGACGCATACCCCGAGAGCGAGTGTCTGGAGACATCTGCTCAGGTTTGCTTGGCAGCTGCGTGCACCCTCCCCGAGGAGTTCAGCTCTGGGTGAAGGTTTTCGTTTGTGATCACGGAGGCAGAAGCGAGGCACTCCATACAAATGCAGCCTTTCAGCACGTTAAGTGCAGCTGCAGTAGTGGTTCTGGAAAATCTCTCCAGTTTGACCTAAGATAAACAAATATGGTTGCTTAAGTATCCTCAGTGTTTCCTTATACTTACAGTAGGAAATACCTTCAATACTGAGGGCAGCTAACCCAAATCTTACTTAGTTATCTAGGGCCTCTGGCAAGTCCCTGCGTTTCTGAGCGAGCTAAGCCACTTCCTAGGCATGAGGCGTACTGATCTTCGTTCTACAGCAATAAAAATATGCATTCAGAGAGCCTGAGCTGTGCACTGTTACTCACAGAGTCCGAGTGGAGCAGCACTATTCACCCGAAGCTCATTTCGAGTGTCTGGTGCTGGTGCCGAGGGAGGTGAGGAGGGTGTTTCTGACGAGCTGGACTCCTGACATTGTATTACTTAGAAGCAGGAAATGCTCATTTGGCCTGGTTCAGTGTCATACCCGCCTTCCCATGCAAGGCTATATCTGGAACCCGAACACTGCAATAAGGCAGGACTCATTATAGGTTATTTTTTTTAAACGGCCTACACAGTGAGAAGATGGTAGTTATCTCACCCTTCCTTTCTTTTCAGTACGCAGTTGTGGCGGCGTGCGTCCCACCGTCTCGGCTTGGCTGCTGAAATGGCAGCGCACCGGCTCCATGCTTGGAGCCATCCTGAGAAAATGCTCTGCGGCAGCTTTTAACCGTTGCGCTGTAAGCTCTCTCCGCTTCCACCGTTTCTAACTGCTGGAACGAAGCAGGGGTTTCCAGTCCTTGTTTACAGCCAGGGTAATCAGTTTGGCTATTTATACTGTACTCATCGCAGAGCACTTCGCTGTACGAAATGGTCTCAGTTATATTTATACCGGTGCAAAAACAAAGTCATCGCGAGTGGAGGGGGCGACATTCAGAGTATTTTTTTCCTTGCTGCGTGACGCCATTTCTTTGGCAATTCCAACTTTTATCAGGCAAAGTCACGCTCCCAGGAACAAAATACAGCGCGCTGCAAGTCGGGAATCCCACCAGCGTTTGTCTGTGCTTGTGTTTTTGTCGTGCGTGAAGTAAATGTGACTAGTTAGCCAAGTAGCTTCTGCCGGCTGCCGCCTCGCTCGGTACGAATACGCAGCGCTGCCAGCGAAGCCCGTAGAGCTGTCGTAGCACAGCCGAACGCAGGGTTTGATCCGCTCTGCCAGAGGGGCTAAAAATACCTTTTAATATGCTAAGGTGTGTGTCTGGCCAGGAGTTGTTTTCAAACGCATCGTTCCACGGAGTCGCTATGAAGTAAACGGAGCTGGACCGGCTCAGGCATGGGATGCAGAATAACCAGTGCTGGGAAGAGCTGTGGGGGTCCAGCCCCAACCCTGACTGGGGGACACCGGCACGGTGCTCGCCCCGCCCTGTTCTCAGCTGTAGGGTGGGAAGAAGGGACTTGGATTTGCAGTGCCCTACCTGCTGTATTTGTGAGAGGTGTTTTACTGGCAAGATTGCTTCCTTAGTCCTCGTTCTCATTTAAAACCTATTTGATCATTATTAAATTAAAAAAAACAGGTTGGGTGTTTTTGAGATCTGAAAGGCCAAGCGAGGGGCCTTGTTCCCAGCAGAGAAGACCCACACACAGCCCCAGCAGCCCCCGCTCGCCAGCCTCTCCAAGCTCGCACTGCACGGAGGTCGGATCCGTGCACGGAGGCAAAACCGCAGCCGCTGCCAAAGGCCGTGTGAGCAGGGGCGAGGCGGCCGCCCTCCCCGACGCCTGCAGAGCCCAAGTGAAGTCTTTCTGCCATTGCTTGCTCTGGCCTCGCTGCTTTGAATGGCTGCGGAAATCCACCGCTGTGGAGCGGCTCAGCCCAGTGCAGGCCCTCAGTCCTCGCCGGGGGCCATGGTGTCCCCGCTGCTGGCTCTCTGCGGGGGCAATGCAGGCAGTGGAGGTGGCAGAACATTACCACCCCACATGGGATGCTTGTAGGTTTACAGAAATCCTCAGAAATGGGGATTATTTGTGCTCATTCAGTGGCCAAATGCCCTAGCTTAGCAAGCAGAATCCATGGCAAAACCCCACCTATGGAGCTTGGCCAGTGTTGAGGACATCTGAGGCCTGATACATGACCAAAGCACATGGCGGGGCCAAAAGAGGCATTACCGTCTCACCATCACTTGGTCCCGTCTGAGATGGCATCGCTGTGTCTCACAGTAGGCTCCTCTGCCCTGCCTGCGTAGTGCAGTAGAACCTGCTCCCAAATAACGTTAGACTTACTTTTCGCTGCTGCTTAATTCCATTTGGAGAATGATCTGTGGAGCTCCAGTGGTACGGCCATTAGCACGGCTGGATTAACAAGTGGAAGCTTTGTTTTGAACTTTCTGTAATAAAATACCGCTGTGCCGTGGCATTCAGGCTAGCTAAGGTTTCACTGCCAACTTAAGAAAATGAGGGCAAAGGGTGATTAAATATTAAGTGGGATGCAAGATCACAGCTGATGCAGTTCATCGGGTAACTTGAGGATGGGCTAGAGGTACAAGTGGCTTCCTGAGATACCTGAGAAGGTCCTGCAGCACCCCGTCCTGGCCAGCAAGAGGAGCTTTGGGGTTCCTCCATCAGCTTCCCATGCGAAGAGGCCTCAGGGGTAACGTGTGCTCATGGAGAGGGACCAAAATGAGGACCCTCAGAATATCTGGGGACCCTTGGAATATCTGTACCCTTTTCCATTTGGATTTCCACCTCCTCTGTAAGCCAAACACCATTTCTGCCTGTGTGGCACTGCCAGGCAGGCTATACTTACATCAGGCAGTATATATTCATGAAAAAAAGCAGAGAGGTTTGTGATTAACGCAGAAACATTCCTTCCCGACCACAGGATGAGCCATGTCCTGCAGCCTCTCCTTCAAGCAAAGCTGCTGCTGACAAGAAAATTATTGACCTTCCTTATGTTACAGAGCAAGGCTTCTGAAAGACAGATTTTATTAATTGTCTGTACCTCTGCCCGCGCATCTGTGTGTCTGTGTGTACGTGTAGAGGTGGCTTCTTCCGCAGCTGAACGTTTTGCAGCAGGTATCGGCTCCCACGCTTGCTGAGCTCACCGCGGCATCAGCAATGGGCGGTGTTAGATCATATCCTCACTGCTCCCGTCAGCTGTTGGCGCTTCCCGAGGCGGACCCACACCTTGGCTGCCCATACCTGGCCGGGTGCGTGAGGGCTCCTGCTCCGCTCCCTCCCTTGCTGGCACAAGCAAGTAAATTGGGATAAATCATGGCCTTTTCCTTTCTGAGGCTCTTAGGCCAACATTTTACCATGTTTCTAATGATTTTAACTCCCATCGTCGTCTTCCCCATCTCATACCCCCTTGGAAACATTTAAAGATGTTATTTTTTTCTGATATAAGCTGTGCCAAAGCTTGGTAGGAAGACAAACTGGCAGTGGAAACACTGACAACTATACAGGCAAATATTGTATTACTTAAAAACCTTTATTTAGATTGCTCCATTGCAGGGGGAGTTGGTTGTTGGATTTTGTTGTTCTTTTTGGATGGTGCTAAAGACGCCGTAAAATTAGCTGCAGTATTATTCCAGTGATTCGTACACTTCGTATTCATGCACATTCAAAATTAAAAGCAGCCATGATAAAATGAAGCAAATAAACAGCCTTGAGGAGGACCTAATCCCTGTCCTCCATGCTCCCAGCAGCCACCCAAGCCAGCGGGGGTCCCAGCAGGGCAGGAGGGGCAGGGCTCAGGCCGAGTGGCGCGGAGGATCCTTCGGAAGGCTTTGTTGCTGTGCCATGGGGAATATTCATGTTTCTGGCCAGCTGACAGCATGTGCGGCAAGTGTAAACATTTGGCTCCAGCAAAGAGCTGCAGACGAGGGAGGACGAGTTGTGCACGAGATAAACAGGGTTCTTGCGATAGCGCCCAGCTGGGCAAGGGCCATCTCGAGGGCTGTCTCTGGCGGATGCGAGCGGGACCGGGCACGAGGTCCTGCAACTCCCTTGGGGAGACACAAGCACGGGCAGAGGAGGTGCGGCCATCAGTGGGAGGAAGGTGGTTTCGCAGTGGAGCAGGGCGCTTGCACGGCACCTCTGCAGCCTCCTGGGGCTCCTGGGGCTCCTGGCTTGTCCCAGGGCCCTGGGGGTGGTTGAGAAAGGCTTGAAAACACACCCTTGGGGACACATGATGGGTCTGAGGGAAGAGCTCAGAAGCGGTATTGATGATGTTTGCAGTACGGCTTTTGATCATGGTGTGTTTTGCATCCAAACAGCCGCCATTTTGCAGGGGACTGGAGGGGTAAGTGGGTAAAGAGCGCCCAGGCCTCTGCTTTCCAGCTCTTTCACAGCTCTGATGAGGAGCGGCTGAAGGAACTGGGCTTGTTTAGTCTGGAGAAGAGGAGGCTCAGGGCAGACCTCATTGCCCTCTACAACTACCTGAAAGGAAGCTGTGGCGAGCTGGGGGTCGGCCTCTTCTCGCAGATAACTAGTGACAGGACAAGGGGGAACGGCTGCAAGTTGCGCCAGGGGAGGTTCAGGTTGGAGATGAGGAGAAATTTCTTCTGGGAAAGGGAGGTCGGGCATTGGAACGGGTTGCCCAGGGAGGTGGTGGAGTCACCGTCCCTGGGGGTGTTTAAGGAAAGGTTGGATGTGGCACTTGGGGACATGGTTTAGTGGGTAATAGGTGGGGGGGGACAGGGCCGGTTGGACTTGATGATCCTTGAGGTCTCTTCCAGCCTTAATGATTCTATGATTCCATGATTTCTGAGCAGACCAGCTGTCCACGCTCGTTCAGGCTGAATTCATGCTCTGGGTTCATTGCCACTGTCTTTTAAAACTCAGGTCTAACCCGGTGTGTTGGTGGTATCGCTGTGCTGCTGCCTGGGGTCAGTGAGCCTTCAGGCTCTTACTTTCCTGATGTGCCAAGGGAATTTTGTGATTTTGCGGTTGCCAACTCAAATAAAGAATAAATAACCTTGTTATTTATTTGTTATTTGTTAAATGAAGACCTTGAGGCCTTAGGCAGCCCGAGGAGAAGGGGTGTAAGGTGCTCTTTACGCCCAGGGGTGTTCCAGACCTGCTCTGCCTGGCTCCACGTGCCAGAGGACAAGCGCCGAGCGCCGGTTCCCTCTCACCACTATCGCAATGTGTGCACGTCTGTGCAAAACCGGTTAACTTGGCTTTTTTTTTTCTTCTGAATGTCCAGCATAAGCAGGGAATAATAAAATGCAACTTTTCTGCAAGGACCAGAGAAAATTAATTACTGCCTGGGTGTAGCTGAGGGCAGCGTCTGGCTCATTATTTTCTGTGAAATAATTCCCACGAGGCCTTGTGGAAACCCAGTTTTGTTGTTTTTTTTTTCCTTTCTCATTTTTCTACTTCCTTAAACTTTCCAAAATACTCGGCTGTAACATATTTTCCCCAGTCACACGTTAGTGAGAAGAGAAAAGGTTAAATTCTACTTTCGTACTATAATGTAATTCATTTCCTGTTTTTCACACTGTCTAGACACAGATCTAACGAGCATTAACCCCGAATCCTACCATTGGGTTAAAAAATAGAGGCTTTAAATATAAAAGTGTGTGGTAAGAGAAAGATTGTAGGTTTCTACCTACCGCCAGGAGCCAGCTTTTTTAAAGGAGAACCATTTAATTGTCTATAAGCAAGGAACAAAAAAAAATATTACTTCAGTTTCAGAGGTCTAAAAAGGCTCCTGGTTGCTTTATATACACCAGCAGCAGTACGGGCGCTACCGAGCCGTGCTACAGACAGGTTGATTCCCCTTCGGGAGTTATATTTGTCTGGATTTACACCTCCAGCTATAGCCAAAAAAGAAAGAATAAATTCCACTTCAGCAGGAGAGCTATAAAAAGACCTGGAGGAAGTCATTTAAGAGATAACCCATGTTGAAAACCACAGCCAGGTTCTGGTGAGGGACCCACAGACAAAACGTCCGCCGGGCCAAGCCGAGGAAGGTGCCCCAAACCCCCAGGAGAACAGTGATCGCTGTGGTACCAAGAGGCACCTCACGCTGGGAAGGCAAGGGTGGAGCTCCCAACCTACCAAAGCATTTAAGCACTTGTCCAGGCATGAGCAGACCCACCGGGACTCTCATCAGCTTAAGCCAGATCATGGTTGGGCTGGATGTTGGCCCTAGGGTAAGGCTGGCAATCACCCCGTGGGCAAACGCCTCCGTGGACACCCTTCCCGCGGGCTGGGCTGCTGCACCAGGGAGACAGAGAGATGTGTAGCCTCTAACTTGAGCTAAACTGCTCACAAAAGTGCAGGTTTTGCCTGTGGAGGATGGGCAAGGAGAAAACAAAACTGCAGCCCGTCCTGGCCTGGCGCAGGCAGGCAGCAAGGCTGTTGCTGACAGTTTGTCACACACACCGTTCCCATCAAACATCACCCAGAGAGGCATCGCTTTTAATGTGCTTCACAAATAAACTTATTTTTACGGGCATATATTTTTAACTCTATGCTCAAAAGCCCTGTTAAAATAAGTCAAAATTCATGGTGTGCTGTGAAGAGGAAGAACTCGCATTTCCTGCACATTTCTCCACCTATGAACACAAACCCCGCAGGGCTGGTTATTTACTTATCGTGGGAGCAGGCGTCTTTACCGTCCCACCACCCCATGTCCACAGTCACATGGAAGCAGCAGCACCCCGGGGGCACCGGGCCAGACCCGCTGCCTTGGCCACAAAACCTGCGGGTGCCGCCTCCTGAATTCAGGGCCTGTTGTGACTGGGACCGAAAAGATCCAAGGAAAACATATTAAAAAGATATTAGTTTGTTTTCTACTAAAAAGCACAGTATACTACGCACCAAGACTGGCGAGGGGTGAACTGGTGTCTGTCCAGCTTAGGGAAAGCCTTTGAACCCACGCGAGTTATTTACGGAGCCCTTTAGAAAACCGCTCTTTCCAATTTCCGCAGTTCTGATGACAGGAGCAGCTCAGGTTTTGTGAAAAATAAAGCCGTCCCCTACACGATTGCCTGGGGTTCACCCCACCCCCCCGTAAAGCAAAGCAGCAGAACCCAGGCTTAGGGAAAGTTGGGGCAAAGCTGAGTTGTAATATTTGTTTTGCACGTAGTTTTCAAACTGCTTTTTGCTCAAACTCTGCTTCTTTATTATGCTCTAAGACAGACACTGGGGGCATTTCAAGGAATTGCACAGGGTGACTTGCTATCATTGATAGCAGGACCTCCTCCGCACACCAGGCTGCCTCACCATCCATTCCTGAGCGCTCTGAAAAGGGTGGAGGTGTTCGCAGCAAGAACAGAGAACGGGAAGCATTATAGACAGACCACACAGACCCACCCAACACATTCCTAAAAATATCAAGTATACCCCTTAAAGGATTTAGTCTATCACATGAAGTAAAATTCAGTACTTTCCAAGAAAGTTTGAGTAAGAAACGTATCTTAACCACAGCTTTCTTATTCCCTTGTTGAAAAGGCTCTGGTGATCTTGTAGACTCTAGAGACTGGTGTCTGGGGGTACAACCCTCTAACTATACTCCTGAGACACAGCATCACTACAAAAAGACGTATGAAACAACATGAACATACCTTACATGACAGCGCAATTGAAATTAAAAACAAAGCGTCTGCATGTTGTGCTTGTTTTCATAGCTGGCATAGCTTTCATGAGGCAAATCATTCTGTTCTACCATAACTTCCCCTGTTCCAACTTGAGAGAAGTTTCATTTGTCTTTTCAACTGGTTTTCCCCAGTTTACTGGGAGTTCCTTCAGTGGGCTCCTACTCACATTCCCTCTGAGCAGGAGCTGGGGCCAGACTGTTACAGTCCTGACTAACCAGATGCAACTGTAACTGGAAACAGAAAAAAACCAAAGTCATGGTGCTCAGCTGTCGGTTGGGGCTAAACCATGACACATGTCCAGAAAAAAACATCATTTCCAAAGCCAATGTACGATGAAGCAACAGCCCTACCCAGGATATTCTTCTCCACAACAATCCAAGTTCTCGATGTTCCTGCAGATGAGTCTTTGTTCACAGTCACCAGAAGCTCAAGGCTGATAAGGTCACCAGCTTGGAAGCAAGGAGACAATCAACTCTGTGGTTCACATGGTTTGAACATTTATTGCAATTCAGTGTCAAAAATGTTTTACAAAAATACATTACTGTCTGCACAGAACAGCTGTAAAAATCCAAGTTGAACATGCAAGGGAAGAAGAAAAAAGTGTGCAAATTTATAATGGAAGGATTTTAACCACACAATAATATTAAACAGAAGTCTGACTATATACAAGGGATGCCTTTCACTTCATATCATCTCTAGTTACAGCTTCAAGGAAAAACAAAGCAGAACACACGCTCTCTTCCATATATAAGTAGGTATTTATAATTACTGTAGGTTAGTTCCTAAAGATGAGCGTATTTGCTATTTCAAATTAAAACGTTCTCTTGGTAGCAGACCTGTTCACGTTCTGCACAGCACACGATGGCTAAAGAGACGCGAGTTCCACCCTCAGCTGCCCCGCCAGGAGGGGAAGCAGCAATGCTCGGTCTGCGGCAGGGGAATCTCTCTGGTGTTCAAGGCATGAATATACCCGAGACTGCATGTGTCAGGGACACGATGGATTTGTTCTCCTGAGGGCCAGATCCTGCAAAGCCCATTTGCTACCAACGAAGTCACTGGAGGAAGACGTGGGATAGAAAGGGGGCACCACTCACGCAGCCCGGCAGCCATGTGCCGATAGCTGTGCGGATGGCTGGCCGCGTCTTCAGAGCCTTCAACGAGCGTCACTGTAAGCAGTGAGCTGAGGCAAGCAACACAAGCGGAACACGAGTCCCAAACCTTGGAACAGGGCGTCTTTATCAACCCGGTCAGCCATCAGCTCCGCAGGGTCTATGTCTCTGCAAACAGGCCGGCTACCAAGAGCGGCATTTTAATTTAGAGCAGTGTCTTTTTGGCAAAGTGCTGATCTATGGGGGAGCTGTGCAATGGGTTTGTCAGAACAACCCCAGAGGACACCGCCGGCGTGCTGCACTGCGCAGGAGATAAGCGTGAAACAGCACATCTGATTTATTAGCTCCATAACAGAATTTGAAATGTTCCTGCTCTAAATCAAATTTCAGCCACCAAGGGCCAAGGAATTTTCTGGGCAGGAAAAGCTGGTTTAGTACCTGGGTGTGTTCTAAAAGGTGATAGCTTTGCATGAGTAACTGAAGTCAAACAGAAACGGGAACACAAACAGTTCAAAACCTGGGGGCAAAGAAAAATAATAAAAAAAGATATTCCCATATACAGAAAGTGGCAGGGTGCAATTAAATGTTTACATACAAAGCAACATCTTCCTAAGTTTTCCTAATCGCTTTACAAAATAAAAGGATCTAGAAACTCCCACAATTAAAAAAAAGAAACCCAAACAATCTAAGGGGAGGTGCACACATTTTATGATCAAACTTTACCATACCATAGTTAGTATAAATGGCTTTAAGGTATGTACAGCTGAAATTGTGCCTTTTAAAGGGGGTATCACATTAAAACGAACTTCCAGATACCTGCCTCTTCTAGAGAGCTGCAACAAAGTCCTCTGGGATCTCTCCCTTCCTATGTCTCCTCCCCTGCACGGATCCATTTTTCCTCTTCGCAGCACCACTGTTCTACACTGTTGCACTGGTTAACGCATCCCCTGCAGATAATGAGATTTCTCTGGATGTGCTGGCAGGAGAAAACCCCAAAGAGTGAAAAAACCCTCCTTTCCTAGTATATGGGAATGCATCAACTAACTGGAAGGTGAAATGTCGTTTGAAAAGAACGTTCTCTTTCCAAAATACAAGTAAAAGCCTGCTTTCCCTTCGCAACAGCTTTGCCACAATTGTTCTAAAAGAAAAAAGAATTCCTTTCTGCACGAGAGCAGCCTTACACCAGCCTGCCTGGAAGCCCCTGTTACCACTCTCAGTTTGTCACTCCGCCATCCTCAGCCAAGCAGATGCCTCTGCACCGGTAAAATACTGATCGCTTTGTTTGCAAGCGGTTAGACTAAGGTGTTTGGATGCAACAGCATTTTGTCTTAAATGCAAGAGTATTGAATTCACCACAGTATCTCCCTGTACCAGCCACTCGAGAAACAATGAGTCTTCCAAAGAGATCAAGGTCTTATTCGACAGCGGCTGTAGCAGGAGGGTAATAACTGAGGCAGTAACTGAATGAAGCTCCTTCTGTGCCTGTTTCTTTAGTCCGTTTTGTTCTCCACTACAGTAGCTGCTTGGTTTTCTGCTGCGCTGGACACTGACAGCAATAGCCCAGGGTTCTGCCTGGGCGACACACACGTGTCTGTATGTACTAACAAACCATCTTCAGCACTTTGACCCTTTAACATCTACATAGTGCTAAGAAGTAAAAAAATCCGCTAATTCAATTAGGTTTTATAAATAGGAGCCTCAGTTGCACATTAAACATGTTTTCAGCACAACCCATGCTCTCCGGGCAGAGGACACAGAATAAACTCCTTGCTCAAGACCAGTGAAGGGCTGATCGAGGCAACGGCGAGAGCTGAGACACTCCCAAAGCGCAGCTGAATACTGGGATTTTGTGTCTTGCTGTGCAGGGAATGCACGGGGCTGGATTCAAACCTGAGCTTAAAACTCAGCCAGCGTCACAGTCTCGCAGTGGATAAGGGTCATCTGCTAAGCACGGACTCAGACTAGGCAGAACACCAGCATTTCATACCGAAATACCATTGCCTCCTCATCACAAGAGGTTGGCTCGCTATGGATGGCAGAGGTAAGACTACAAAACCAACCAGCCAACCCCAAGCCAGAGCTGAAAACAAGATGCTGAGGATTGCAGGTCCTCTCGCTGCTTGAAAAAGGAACTATAAGAATCTCCAAATACAGCAGCGAAGCTTCACTCACTTCACTTGCAGGTTTCTGTCCTTAATGTCCTCATTCACCACGCCAGATTTCAGCCTCATCTACCCGCTGCCATCAGTGTGGGAATGAAAACAGAAACTGGCCTCCCTCACTCACAAACACCCCCCCAAACAAAGCACAAGTTCATTTTTCCAAGGTAACAGCTTTTAAATCACTTTCAGTTGACATGAATATGGATCGGTAGGCTTGTGCTTTCCACCAGCAAACTGATGGATGGGGCGTCAACACCAAGATAAAGCTCCCTACCCCGCACGTGTTTCCTCCTCATGTCTAGAGAGTGGCAAGCTCTGGGCCACGGCTATGGGTGACACAGGCTCGCAGAGCTCTCTGAAGAGCAAAACATTAGGTTTTCTGTTGGGAGCCAGGAGAAGGGCAGTTCCTGTCAGCATTTCCCTGGTTTTCCTCTCTTCTTCCCCACTGCTTCATCTAGAGACAATGTTTTTTTCCCTTTTTGCGCCCCTTCCAAGACCACGCAAAGTGATTTAGTTTGCAAAAATGCAAATATTGTCAATTTTTTCAAATATAAAGAGCTGCAGAAGTGTTGAAAAAGTCAGTTATAAAAATGTAAAAAAAAAAAAGCACAAGAATATTTAACAATAATTAACTCAAGTAGTTCTTCCTGAATTGTCCTGAGTACTCCTCTTCCTCACAATTCTTTGTACATAGTCACACACAACCCACTAAATATTTACCCTTCCGAGGCATTCTGCTTACACCACGCGCAGAGAAAGTGCTATACAAGAAATCTACTGGCAAACAGCAAAAAACCCCTTTCCACTGCAGGTTTTCAAACTGTTATATATGAGCTGGATTCTTCTAGCTCCACTGTAGGGAAGAAGTGAGGCACTGTATGCAACAGCGATGGTGAGCCAGACCATGGCCGCAGTGAGGTTAGGAGTTTGGCCACTTACTCCACAGGACTGAAAATTTAGCTCTTGGCTAGTGTTAGAAGATCCCGTGAAGAAGGTCAGCATGGAAGTGGAAGGGACTAGGCTGGGTCTTTGCCACTGGCATGGAGAAATAACCAAAGATGTCGAGTGCCATGTTGGAAATCCTTTGCTTACACCAGCCCTAACCACTGGTTTTGGGCAAATGCTGAACAATTTCTTCATGCTGTTTTGCTCATCACCTGAACTCCAGTAGTTTGAAATTAAACACGATGCTGCCAGTTTTCCAGCGAGTAAAAACCGCATCATTACGCTGTGTTCAACAGCGCAGTTGTCCCTACGTTTTACCAGCTCCATGATGACTGAATTCACTTGACAGAAGTGGGAATACAGAGCCATGTCTATGTTGGAAAACTAGGAAACCATGGGCTTGAAGAACCAGATTCTAACCTCACCTGGGATTTCAACCAGTGCAATTAGCCTAGTGGAGTTGATATGAATTTGCATTTTGAGATTAAATCCAGTCCTCTGTGTCTCTATTATAGAACTTCCTCCCCTTTAGATAATCTTCATCCTTGTGGCTTCTCTTTTCTCTTTTGCTTAGTCTTCCATAAAACCAACAAATTAAAAGAGGATGGAGTAAAGTCTTAGGTATTTATATGGTGCCTATCATTTAGGCATTCAAGCACTGAGTAGAGTAAGAAAACTCAGGTAAAGAGGTAAGCATTAATACAAGAAAAGATGCTTACTATCACAAACATTTCCCTTTAAATCATTGTACAAAATACAAAAGTTCACATTGTACACTGGATTTTTGTTTGAAAGGTACTCAATCTATTAGAGGTAGAAAGTGGTATGGTGCGATTCTGTTTTGCAAGTAGGCTAGAGTTCTATCCTAAGTATTTCAGAATGTGTCCTTTTTAAAAACATAAAAGTATTATTAAACTTGTCACAGGGATATTTTTCATAAATATTTTTAAAACGTCATATTTATAAATATGTATGCTAAATAAAACCAGATGGAGAAACAGTTCAACAGTCCTAGCCTCATATTGCTTTCTATTAGAAACAAACCAAGAGAGTTCTCAAATGGTTGGGGGGCAAATTCATTTTTAACTTCTAAAAACAAAACATGAAGTTTTTTTGCCCTGTATCTTGTACTCTGACAATAAAAAAGGGACTCTGTACAACATGCTGCATTTATACACCAGTCCTATGGAAGTCTGTATTCCTTAAGTGCTGCACGTCAGCGAGCAATTTCACCTTTCATCTCCGAGATCCTCTTGTTCCTTGACTCAGGAGCTTTGAACAAACAAGAATATTTACACTATTTACAAACGGAGTGTCCAAGCTCAGTGGCGTAAAGTGTCCTGTAAGAATCGCGTTAAGCTGCAGTGACCCAAGTTCAGAACCTGAACAAGTTGATAAAGTCTTGCGGCGAAAGAGAGGTGGAGCAAGTCTCTGGGTTGTTGGCTGTGCAAGGGTGATCAGTACCCTGGGAAAGGAGAAAACAACTCCATTTAGAGAGACTGCGGAACAGGCGCCAGAGCATCAGCCAACTTAGCGCTGCCCCTCTGCCAGGCGTCCCGCTTGCAAACAGAGCAGAGCCCAGAATAATATTTCTACTCTTGTCAAAGCAGACAGCTCAGAACTGGGCTTCTAGTAGCTTTTAGGGGCTACCAGCAAGTCAAGGGAAATAAAATCAGCAAGGATCTGATTCACTCTTCTCTCCACTTCTCTGAGGGAACAGAGGCTAGAACCCACCATTAGCTACAGGAGTTTAATGCCAAAGACGTGCCTTGGGTATCACCACAGTGGCCAGCAGGTTTTTGTCCTGGGCTGTTTTGTAGCCATCAGCTCCCGTTCCAGCTAATCCTGCTGCCAAGACCTAGCAATGGCTAGAAGCTGCTGGCAGTGCTAAGATGAAGCACTACAGTACATGTCTGTCTCCCTCCCCACTGGCCTTTATGGCCATTGCTCGTGTTCAAGATAAAGAGGGGTTCTCAGAGGAGAAAGGGTCATAATAGTTGAGGGAGGATTAAGATGCAGGAAAACACGAGGTTATGCAGGCAAAGGAGCTGCAGCACCCTAAACCAGCTGCAATCAGAGAAAGCACTGGGTGCCCCATGGCTCCTGCCCTAGTCGAGTTTGTCCCACCAGCACCTCATACCTTCCAGGAGAGGATGTGGCAGTGCCTGCACAGCTGCAGCGTGTCACCATACTGCTCCTTCCGTGGGTAACACCTTATGAGCTTGAAGTACATCTTCTTCCAATCCAGCTGTCCCTTGTCAGATAAGATTAGCCGTTTGCGAATCTTAAAGAAAAAATAATCATAATTGTAGCAGGTCAAAAAAATAAGAGAGATTTGTCCTTTCCCACTCACGCTGTTCTCCTTTCCCTTGCTTAAGTCTCATCCTTGCTAGTCCTGTAGCAGTTCCCTTGTAACACCAAGAAAACGTCTGCTCTGAACATCCAGCAATAACCGGCTTCCTGAGGGCAACGGCCTCACCCTATGCCATTATCAGGGTCTATCCCTGTTTGGTAAACATTGCTATACCAAAGCCTGAAACCCTGAGAGCTGTTTTATCTACTTTAGCCACGGTTTTTGGCTGGCAGGAGACAGGGACTATAATTGCATGTAACAGTTGCAGAAGTTAATGTATTTTGCTTCTTCATTGACTGTGAGTCAGTGATGTGTCACATTATTTTGGGAAGCACCCATCTTTCTTTTAGAGTTCATTAATTGCGGAGACTGGATTTGAATTTACTTGTTAATAGAAATAACTTCCCCAGAGTCACTTCCAAAGTCAGATTGAGAGTGGGCAAATAAAGCCAAGCCACCACAGAAATCTGGCACGTGGTTCCTGAAGTGCAGAGGTATGAACACCTCAGACATTCACCCATAAACAGAGAGAGGGGATTTTTGTTGTTTTTAAGCTCAGAAGAGCCCAGATGATTACCAGCCTGCAAAGGGACAAGGATGTTTGCACAGGTACAGCGTGGGTAGCGGCAGGGCTGTTTTCCACACACTGTCCTGTCACTCACAAAACAGCTCAGAGGGGATTTTTCGCTCTAAAGGGCAAGAGAGTACGACTCATTGCTCATGGATCGCATCCACGGAGATTCTCTGCGAGGGTGTCAGTCCCTGGGACATCAGGGTGATTGCTGGAGCTTGCCTGCACGTTTTTCCTCCACACGTGGGGCGAGCAGTAACTGCATGACTTGCAGTTGTTACGACCTGGATTAGGGTTGAAGTTCACCGTATGACTAATTCCTCAGGCTCCTATTTCAGGAATCATTACTCTGCTGTGCAAAACCCTCTATATAAATCATCTTCACAGCCATTTTCATGCCAGTCTGTATTATCAGCTTGTGGCACAGCCTTCAGATCCAAGACACAGTCGTGTAAGACTGCCCTACCCGCGTGTGTCGGCTTGCTAGCGGGGTACAACAAGCAATCGACGGCAGTTTGCATCCCTCCTTGTACCTGTCTGTCTGTGAAGTGGTACTGGCAGAGTTTCTTCCACAGCAGTCGGTCTTCGCTGAGCACCTGCAGGTCAGGAGCCACCTGACCAAGGCTAACCAGGTCTCTCCCATCACTCAGTCGCTGCATGATGTTCAATTGTAAACACAACGGCAGGTCCGTGAAAGTGGTTCCTTTGAAGGCAGGCTGGAAGAGACAGACAAAATTGGGCTCAAAGGAAGCTGAAAACCCAAGGAATTCTAGCTTGCAGTGGAGTTCCTGCTTTGTAAACATTGCTCTTTGCATAGGGAAAGAGCAGCAGTTCCCTCTTCTGGATAAGACGACATTTTACATAGAGACCTTTGACTTTCTGCCCCAGAACAGTTTGAGATACCCTCAAGGAAGGGGACATACATTTGTGTTACAGTAGTTAGATACAGAGATGCAGTCCAAGTCTCCTTCTCCCCTTTTTGTCCATGCCACGTCCATACTCGTGAGACTCTGCTCCCAGAAGCACCACCACCAGCTTTCACTACAACAGGACATTGGCTACACCATGGTATCAGCTACTAACCACCCAGGTCTCTCCACCACGAGGGACGCTGACATTCCTTCTCAAGTTCAGCCTCCTGTTACACACGCTACTGGGAATTTCACGCTCTTCTGACATGTGTTTTAGCTTATGTCATCACATGATCCTGCTGTAACCACAGCAGCGGCTGTACCCGCAGCAGGATTTTTCCTTGCATGGCTTCCCGGCTCACTGCTGGCAAGACTAACTTCTCCCCTGTGAACACCTGAAGGACCTGCCCCTTTCCCCATCAGCTGCAGCCACAGTTTTTCAGGCTGTTCAGCCACACCAAAGCACATCCTTGCCTGAAGAGCCGAAAGCCACCTTCACCCTGTCCCCATCCACCTTTGCCTGGTCTACACGGGGTCCAGGAGCGTTTTCCAAGCCTGCATGGTGACACAGCTCCAGGACAAACTGACCACGATGGATCAGCAGGTCCTGCACTCGGGGGAAATCCAAGGCACACGTGGGAGCAAGGGATCAGCAAGCACCACAACTGGGCTCTAGCTGCTCCAAAACCAGCCCCAGCCTTATTAAGGCAAACAGCAGCTTTTAGGATTGGGCCCCAACAAAGAAACAATGTTAGGCAGATGTGCCAAGTTTATCATTTACCCTGCACAGAGATGCTGCTATTTTAAGTCACAGAGTCACAGCACCCATCTCGCAACTGGCAGAGCTATTAACCATTTCAACCAAGAAGCACGCAGGCCACCATCAGCAGGCGAACGCTGCACAAAGCTGCTTTCAATCATGCAGTCCCAACTCCAGCCATCCCATAGCACGTGAAATCCACGGCACAAATACGTCTGTATGCAAACAGCTCCCACCTTCCCTTCAGGACCCCAGTGCCCAGCCTGCCCGGACCATGCAGCACTGCCTAGTATCTGCAAGGACCACAGTGAAAAACAGTGCCTTGTTGAAAAGCTCTCTCCACCAGGCTTAAAACACCTCCCCTTCCAGGAGTGAACTGCCTCTGCCATCTCCAGAGGACATCTCTTGCCTGACAGCTGTAACACGGTATGCTGAGAGTTAAGCTGCAGCCACACTGCCTGGTGACACGTAGATGCTTCCTTGATACAATCCACAAGTCCAGACTCAGCGTCTCTGCCCGTCAGTGCAAGCTGAGGTCATGTACAGGGAAGACATGGAGCTGCCGGAGCAAGTCCAGAGGAGGCCACAAAGCCAATCAGAGGGATGAAGCACCTCTCCTATGAGGACAGGCTGAGGGAGTTGGGCTTGTTCAGCCTGGAGAAGGCTCAGGGAAGACCTAATCGCGACCTTCCAATACCTAAAGGGGACCTATAGGAAAGCTGGCGAGTGGCTGTTTCTTGGGGAGTGTAGTGACAGGACATGGTGGAATGGGTTTAAACTGGACATTAGAAAGAAATTCTTTACTGTGAGGGTGGTGAGGCACTGGCAAAGGTTGCCTAGAGAAGCTGTGGAGGCCCCATCCCTGGCAGTGTTCAAGGGCAGGTTGGATGGGGCTTTGGGCAACCTGGTCTGGTAGAGAGTGTCCCTGCCCACGGCAGGGGGGTTGGAACTAGATGATCCTTGTGGTCCCTTCCAATCCAAACCATTCTACAATTCTATGTTTTGGGGTAGGAAGAATACACTGGAGCCTTGGACCACCTCCCATTCATCTCCCCTGCCAGCCAGTCTTTTGCATTCTCCTGCACCTTCTTTACAGAGCAGTTTCACTTGGGCACAACAGGTAGGACTAAACTCAGAGGCTCTTGGATCAAAAAACCTCAAAGCTTATGCTTCTGTCTTATTTCTAAAGAAACCAGTATGACTCAAATCCTTACAGGTTTTCTGAGTCTGTGCCAAACACTTATCTGCTACTTCTTTTCCCTCAGTACTCCTTTCCAGGGCTTTTCAAACATTACTTTTTTTGGAGAAAGAACACAGATTACATCAGAGCAGACCAGCACGCTGTCACTTTCTGGAAAAAGTTGTGTTTTTTTTTTTTAAAACAGCTCTAGCATATACTCAGTATTTTGCAAAAGTATATTTTTTTTCTAAACTAAAAGGTCTAGGTCTTGGCTTTTGCAAGACATTTTCCCCCTCCAGAAGCCCTCAGTGCACTGTAAGAAACTGGCTGCACAGAGCTAAGCTTGTTCTTCCTTCCTCTAAACTCAGCTGGTTTTGTTCTAGCTTGACCTGAAATCATCTTCCATAGTGTGAAATCTTTTTTTTGCAAGCTTGACATCTGTTTTATTTATTTTAGAAAAGTGTCTGTAAGCCTACACAGAAGTATACATGAAAGGCAGTTCTGTTCACAAGCAGTATTTTAATGCACTTTTGTCTGGAAAAAAGTTCTTTGAAATGCTTGGTCTGTGTTTTACAAGTCCCTAAAGTAGGGGGAAACCCCCACATGGTACTCCGGAGCTGAGCAGGAGGTGAGTCCTGACCTGTGGTGTGCTCAGGGCAGCAGATGCCTGGCTGGAGCTGCCCCTGGGAGTGCTCAGGCACAGGGCAGCTTCCCAGCTCACAGACCTGCTGTGCTCCAGGAGCCACCCCACAGCAGGGCTGGTGCCTCTCCTGCAGGGCAAGACAGCTGTAGCCCAGCCCAAGAGTTGGGCACCAGAGGTGGGGCAGAGATCACCATCAGATAAGGCACTGCTGCTTTTGCAGCTCTTCAAACTCCCTGGGACCTCCCAGAGTTCATCTGCTGCATCCCGCTGTGTTACTCTAACTGAAGGACTGGAAATTGCTTCCTGGCATTCCCAGAGAACACATGTAAAATGATAGAAGCAAGCCCTTTACTTAACTCTTTACAAATGCCTCTCTGATAGACCCACCAGGGAAAAAGGTGCTTTTTATACCCCTTGGGCCACACCTTGGTCTGCCCAAGTGGAAATTTCACAGTCCAGTTCACCACAGAGAAGTCCCACAAGGGGTGCACCAGCACGGAGGTCAGCAGTGGGGAAAAACTTTAGTATTTCTGTGGAGGAAGTATCCATTCAAGGTTGAAAAAAAGTCTAGACATGGTTCTGGGCCACAACTGGTTGTAAGGGTCCCTGCCGAAGCAGGAAGGTTGGACCAGATGACCTCCAGAGGTCTTCCAACCTCAACCCTTCCGTGATCCTGTGAAGATTTGAGTCCCATGCAAAGTCAGGTTAGGAATTTATCAACTAATACATCTTCCTCAGCCCCACAGACACTGTGGAAAAAACAGATGTTGTGAAAGCAGGACTCATCTGGCTGGAACAGGCAGCTCCAGACTACTGGAAGAATCATTGATATTTTCAGCCAGGAAGCATGAAGTTATGCAGCTATTTGGAAATTTGCATTTAATTTACAGATTAAACAAATCTAAAAACCTCAACCATGTGATAAACCAGTTTTGAAGGCAATTTCTCAGCTTGAGAAAGACTTAGTTGATTTTTCATTCTGAGGCCTAAACCTCTGAAGACTCTCAAGAGCAGATGATTTTCTGCCCAGCTCTGTGTACGCAGCACCTCACGGCCATTAAGGAATCCACAGTCTGTGACCAGTAGCAGTGACCATGATCCTGGGTTGTGTACACTGAGTTTGAATTAAGGAACACAAGCAATGCCAGGCATGCACCCAGTTACTCTGGCAACACCAGGTCCTTCCCAGCACTCTGTGCTTGCACTGGGAGTACAGTGGGATACAGCCACCCAAGGGAGAGCTGCTACATGAGAGGGTTTCATGAAAGAGCCATGTTATTTTTAGCCTTCAGGATTTGTGCTTACCCTGGTGATCTGAATGTTGTTCAGCTGCTGCTGCCAGTGGAGAATACTCTCCATCCTGTGCACCCACATGTTGATGTTTCCAACCAGGACAGACTTGCCAACCCGTTGAACCAGAGTGCAGAGGGATGTGTAGAGGGTCTGCAGCAATTCCCGTATTAGCCTGATGTTCTGCTGGTCTTCAAGGACTTTCAAGGAACAGAAAAGGTTAGAAATGGCAACTGCCCAAATTCTTTTCTGAATCTACACATTTCTCAAGCAAGTCACATTACCTGCTGTAACCTCACAGGCCAAGAGAGGCAGCCTGCACTTTTCTTTTAGAGGAAAGCACTTAACATTAGCCAGGCACAGCAGGTTGGACAGCGGATGGAAAGAGATCTTCCCAGGATAAGCAGCTATCTGCCCTTTCTGCAGCATTCCCATTTCCAGCCACTGGCAGCCAGCCAGCTTTCCCCTCCAATATGTGCAAGAGGTTATCTATATGCACCTCTTCTGTGTTTACCCCAGCTGATGTGCAGGGAGACAGCTCAGGATCTCCTTTCTCATTATGTATACACACAGGAACAGGGCACTCTATTCCCAGGCTTCAGGCAGAGCTAAAGCATCAAGGAGAGGAGCAGCTGATTTCAACCATATTTCAGGTCCCCCCCCCAGCAGGTGAACACAGCCTTCGAGCTTTCCTTTCCTCCAGAGCAGTGGGAGCCCTTGATGACACAGTAAACTGATGGCAACACAGCCAAGACTGCAGATGTGCCAGGCTGGGGGCAGGAACAGCCATCCCTTCTGCAGTCAGAAATAGGACTCAGTAGGATGCAGGAGGAATCACCTCTCAGACACCTGCCAGAATCCAGATGTTTCTTCCCAAACGCTCCCCACATAGCCCTTCACTGCGGGAAAGGAAAGTGGGACTGCACTAGGCAAGTAAGCAGGAGTGCCCCTCTTCACCCCTCTCGCACTGCCTGCCTATTCTCAAGGATGTGGTTCGCACAGAGTACACCAGATTAAATCAGACACCGCCTCCTCCTCCCCCGCGCTGTTTCCGTTTCTTACCTTTCTGCACTACTTTTTCCAAAATGTTCATGTAGTTTTTCTGGGCAATGCCACTCAGTGACGTCAGCTGAGACTTTGCTATCAGCTCCAACAGCTGTGAATAAAAATAGAAGTTGCAAGCCTTAGAGCACAGAGATACCTTTCTAATCTTGACTCCTGGTCACATGACACAGCAAAACAGACTCGTTTGCGGCTTGAAAATAAAAGGGAGACAAAACGACCGAGCAAACTAATGCAGCAGGGAAGGAGAGCAGAGGCCAAATAATTAAACCTATATCAAAAGGGGTTAAAAAAGGCATTTGAATGATCTACAGGGTGGAAAACACACACAGCCCTTGATTTCATGGTTCAGAGATGCAGAGAAACCACAGAGCAGCGCTCAGACTGACAGTCTCTATTCACACCGAGAGAACAACCAACAGCAAACGTCACTGTCCTTCACTGGGGCATAAACAAGCAGTGTCATTAGGGAGCACGAGCAAATGCCTGTTTGGATGGGGATATTATTGATGGGGCATTAATGAGAATCAGACTCCACAATTTACGTCAAACTCCTGGGTTGCATAGGTTTTGTCAGAGTGCTGTCGCCATGACAGAAAGGTTAAGCACTGTATTAAAAACAAATCCTCTCCCCCCCAACCAACCCCTATTCCCTCAAGGTTTCCTCTCCTGTTCAGCTCTTACAGCTGCAGTCCCACACCACCTCTCCCTGTTTGTCCTGTTTACTCATAAACCTCCCCTAATGGAAATCTCGCTTTTATTCTCCATTAGGATTTACTTCCCATCACTGATCTCCTGACTCACATACAAGCCGAACACTGAGTTTTGGCTGCAGTTGCTAAAGGAAGCATTTCCCACAGGGAAGATGCCCTCTCCTCCGACTCTCTACCACCATGAGAGCAGTTGTGGAAGTTTCCTATGGAACACTCTGCGAAACATGTGGCCCATGATCTTCCAAGCCTTCCTCCCTTCCCCCAGCATTATATAAATACACAGACTGTCCACGTGTCAGCCCATTTGTTTTGGATGTACATAGCCTTCTGTTTTAATTTAGAAAGGAAAGGAAAAACCTTTTATGCTACAAATCAATCAACACATTACCACATGACTAGCTTATTAATCCTTTATCATCCGCAGCTACGGTGTCCCATTGCTGGCATCGCAGGGAGCCCAGAGAAGGGGCAACTACTTGTGTCAAGTAAGAAGGCTTTTGACAAGACATGATAAGTCATGAGCTGAACTGTTTGCCCTGGGACAAGAATGACAGGAATGTATCCAAAAAGTCACGGGCAGCTTGCCCTGAAGTGGGGAGCTCAGCAAGAGGTGTTGCTGCATTCATTCGCCTGCTCTGCTCATCTCGGGCGCTGGCATGTGACCGCCAGTTAGGAGCGGTGAAATCACCTAGAGTGACCGATCTCTTCCGTTTAATTTCTAGGCCAATGCCACCATCAGATGGCTTTGAGTTTAGATTCTATTAATACCTTGCACCTCGCATGACTGAAAGAAAACAAGACGAAGAGACCTGCACTAACTCCTGTGAAGGGCAGGCTGCCTGTTTTCTTGGCTTGTTTGGGGAAACGAGATACAGAAGAGCTGGGTAATATTTGGTGCACAGGCGGCAGTGGATCTTCTCGCTGTATCAGCTATACTGAGACCACAAGGACCAGATACTCTTAAAAACAAAGCAGTTCGCAAGATGTTTCAAGAGTTTTAAAAAAGGTCTTTTCTTAATTTCATGAAATACTGGAGAAAGAAAATTGAGTATTCCAAAGTAGTATAGAATATCCTGCTTACACTAAACTATTTAGCCTTCAGACCTTTGATTATAGCAATCAACTTTCCAGACTCCATCTGTACATTAGGCACATATGCACCCAGATCAGCTCTTCTGTGCACAAACAACTGCTGTCTCCAGATTGCACCATTCTGGAACTGGCACAGAAACAGCTTCCTCCAGGCTGGGTGTCAGCAATGCTGTGCCCGTTACTGAAAACGCCAAAGGGCACCCGTGATAAGCATCACATAATGCCATACCATAAAGAACAGCCCTGGCATCTGGCTCTTAAGAGCAACAAGGATAAAAATCTCCATTCCTTGAACAACACTAAACTGGTACAAAATTAATTTAGCCAAAGGAACAGAGTCAAATTTGCCTTGTCTGTGTTTATCAAGGTTCAATTTATGTTCAGTGAACCAGCTCAGATATCATGTGTCACCTCTCTTCCCCTGCAGCAATAAACACAGGATGAAATTCCATATGAAAACTATGTTGTGAATACTTTGAGGACTACTCCACTCCCCAGTGCCTGCTGGTTGAAGGGACTGGCTAGCCCTCCAAATCAAAAGACATTTTTTATTCTTCTGTGCTCATATAATACACAAAAACCAGGTAAGCGATACAGTTCATCTGTGGCCCACGTGTTCCAGTGCATTGAAGGTCTTTTAGTGTTGGCACAGACCCAGAGTAGGGTCTCAGTTAATGGACAGCCAAACCGGCATCCACAGCATTATAAAAAATAAATCAATGTTTCCACTTGCATAATACAGACCAATGAATTCCGATTAATGCTGAGTAGGGTAAAAAGGCTGGAAAGCTGCAAGCATGTGTTACGATACAGTTGCATTAAGTCCAGCCCACACTCAACTGAGAGGGACAGATGGCAGGAGAGCACGCACAGGGAAAGGTTAAGAGCAATTTTAAAAGGCCTGCTTTTCAAAAACACTAAAGGATTGCATTCCAGTTGATTTTAACTGGCACTGGGAAGTCTGCACCGCCTCTGGAAAACAGGGCATAGGATCCCCATTCACTTTCAGGTCCTCAGAAGTTGAAAAAGGTGACCTGGTCATTTTCCCAGAAAATCCCTCCTACCACCTCACCCCTATTTTGTTTGTTCTCAGAGGTCTGCGAGAGCCGCAGAAAAAAGGCAAGAGATGCAGTGGGCTGCTCCAGAGCCTCTGCAGAGCTGGCAGGAGGCAGCACCTTCCACAGCAGGGCAACAACCTGCTCACTTCCCTGCGAGTGTGATGGGCTCCCGCTCAAACCCCACAAGCAGTTGGTCCAATGAGCCACTTAACTCCAGGAGCAGAGCAGAGCCTCCTCCCATAAGCATCAGGAAAAAGACCCAAACAAAACAGTGCCATGTGGCAGGAAGAAGGGCCCTTGTTTCATGGCCGTGAAAACACACCGCTCTGCACCCATGTCTGCGCAGCGTTGCTTAGACCTGCTACTGCCAGATGGCACCTCCGCCACTGTCTGTTCAACACTGGGGCGTGTGGGCAATCCACACCCGAAATAACCCACAGCTAGGGGCTTACAGCACACAGAGCCAGAAAATCCTCAGCAGATCCACCAAGCAGGAGGGTGCAACCTTGCCTCAAAAAGGGAAATGCTTTGTAATGATTAAAATCACAAGTCTCAAACTACTGAAGTTTAAATCCGCCTTTGAATACCCCAGACGAGCTATAGGGAAGCTGGACTGCACCCTGTGGGGATCCACAAGCTCCTCCTGGCTGTGGATGTGGCTCCTCACACCTGCACTGCTTAGAGAAGTGTACTGCAATGAAAAATTCCTCCTCCGGCCCCTCCTCGTTCTCACAGCCCTTCACTTTCTGTGGCTGAAATGTCACACTGCCTTTTAGCAGGGAGGGAAGGCAACAGCCAGACGAGTGATAATGATTTACAGCGCAGGTGCTGACACATCTCCATGAGACAGCACCAAGCCGATATTCTTTCAGCACAGCATAAATGCAGGACTCCTGGAGCTAACTGCTATAAAAACTTAACAAATTTAAGAGACTACTTTAGCAGGCTGCACACTATCTAGATCATGTTGTTCCAGAAGAGCTGTGCCCATGCAGCTTAACCTGACCTAAGCTTTCATGATCAGCAACACCTTCCCTAGAGACACTACACAACCATCACATGACAAATATTTCTGAAGGAAGCAGTCTGCAAGAGCTCACTGTCATCTGAACAGAGTGTTCCCAAAGGAGAACTAAGAACTTCTGGGCTGCAGACACTTTTGTCTCTACTCATTATTACTTATGCTTACAGAAGGCTTCCAGTCTTTTCATTAAATCTGTAAAGACCAGAGAAACAAGGACTGCTTCAAGACCAAGAAAACAGTTTGGGTCCTCTGGATCAATCCCACATTTCCTTACTAGCTCTAAAGAGCAAACATTGTCCTGTAACCTGTGGGCAGATGCTGTCATTCAAATGATCAGCAAGGACCAAGTCATGGCACCAATACCTGTACTCAGCAATTCCAGGGCTGTATCAGCAGGCTGTCAAGACAAGATTGATGTTGGGGGAAAATTTCTTCCGCTTCAGTTACATGAACTCACTGGCTACAGTTAACGGTATTTGCCCATGAAAAATACCTGCCAAACTTCCTGCAGCTGAAATCAACACCTCACTTGAAGGAGGTGCCCATTTAATCAGTCAGGAACTCCAAGAACTTTGTTTGGGTGTATCTTACTTCTACATGACAAAAAATCAGCACTGAAAGCACTGTAGCACTTAAGTTCAGAGAAATTGAGAAAGGCAGGTTGATGTCCAGCCTGAAAGCCCATTTTGCTGTCAGCAGTGATGTAGTTTGTCTCTATAGGGCAAGTCTGGGTGTAGCTAGGAGAATCCCAAGCCTGCAGCTGTTTCTCTCCTTTCTTCCCCTACAGACATCCTCATATTCACCCCCCAGCCTCCTACTCTCAACCTCCCTCCTTGTAAAGCATTTGCTTGATGAACTAAGTGTGACATTAATCAGACACCCTGAGCAACGGGTGGAACTACAGAGAACAAGGAGAGCAAGGGAAGGGAAAAGTGTTTTGCCTGCCAATGTTCCAGGCATTTTCCATGTGACAGATTGCTCATCTGTGTGCTCCAGGAGGCCTGCAATTTGCAAAGAACCATAAACAAGATCCACATCTAGGCAGAGCTTTTCATGAGGAAATCTGGCACATAAGGCATTTTAAGAGCTACTATCCACCGGAGACTTGGCCGATACAAGCCTTTCATTTTAAGAAGTCAGTTTTACATTTGATCCATGGTACCAGGTTTAATATCTTCTTTAATCTGCCAAACCACAAGTCAGCCTCAATTAGAAAGCTTTATACTTCTCAGTAGTGCTGTATCCTTAAAACTACTGGAGGGAAAACTACTCAGAAGAGAGGTAATTTGTCAAAACAAGGACACATGCCAACATCCAGACAGAACACTGCTATTTTGGATACGCAGTAGATTTGGGATGCTTTTATGAAGTCCTTATGGGAAAAAGGGGGAAGAAGGTCAGCCTAAGCCACCCCACCAGACCACACCAACTTCACTGAAATTTGAGTTCACTCTGCAAAAAATGTAACCAGACTTCTGCTCAGTCATTGCAGTCTCACACGAGACATCCACCACGCTAGGCTGAGCAGCAGAAGCCCATCACGTGGCACAGTGCAACCTGAGGCCATGCTTAGCAGAGGTCTTGAGTTCTTCATTGTCAGAAGACAAAAAGTCTGCCAAAGGAATCTCTGGAGCGCCAAACACAAGTTTTATTTTATTTTCTTCCTTTGTATTTGACTAAAGGGTTATAGCCTTGGCATGAACTGTTCCTTCCACAATAATCCCCCTAAAGATGACAGGGCTGTGTGTATATATATCCAGTATCAGAAAACAGTGAGCACCTCAGTGCTGGTGGTCATCTTCTCCGTACATGCAGGGAAACAAGCTGTCCCAGAACTGCAGAGCTGGGACAGTCTCAGTTTCCATGGACTTGTATCCCACTTTGCCTCCAGTGCCCTTCCTGCACAGCAGGTGGGAATCACTCCTGTACCCTTCCCAGGGTGACAGAGGTTTTCAGACTCCTTGTCACCTAGACAACAGGTGACCAAACCAAGGTGAACCTGCTCAGGTTATTTCTTCCTCAGACACTTTTCATGATATTTGACTCTGTAAAGGGAAAGCAATACCAATGGAGCTTGCTCCAGAACCTAAAACCTGAACAGCTGGTGCCTCACCAGTGATCAACTGCCAATGAGATGTGAAAAGGAGCTGTTTATAAACAGCCTCAAGTTAATAACAGGTTTGGGTTTGTTTTTAAGCTTATTGAATTCCAAGCCTTGATAAGCATTCTGAAATTCGAGATCAATTTGCAGATCACATGCACATAAACATACAAGCATCTGCAGCCCTCAGGACAGTAGCTCCCCCCAACCACTACCACCCTCCTTGGGCACCCAGAGCCAGAAAGGAAGCCCTGATCTGTTAAGCAAAACCAAGCCACAGAGAACCTGAGGCTGATGGCTTCTTCCTACCAACTAATGGTGTCACCCACTGAAGTTGCTGCCAGTCACACAGGATTAACATCATCCATAATCCTTAACAGAGAATTTAAGATCAGTGCCTGTAAGAGGTCCAGCCCATCCTCAGTCCCAAAACACTCAGGTCCCCAACATCTCTCCTGTATCACTTCAAATGAAACTAAGCTCCACAGCCCTCTTGGAGCTGGAGCCTCCTGTGCAAAAAGGTCCCTGCTGCTCTACAGCCTCTGTAGCGAGCCCATGGTCCTTTTGGGGCTATGAGAATCACATCTAGAAGTTGAACTAAGAGCTCAGGAAGTACAAGCTGAAGTACACTGGGTTTCAGAAGTGACTTTCACAGCTGAAAAGCAGTAGGAATGCTAGGCTAAGGACAGCCCATCTTCTACATTACCACCACCTCCTACTCCATGTTAACAGGTCAAAGAGGAGGTTTTGGAAGTCTATCACACAGCTTCTATCAATTACTTCATGCAAAGCCCAACACCCCCACTTGCATGCACAGACCTCTTTGCCAGTGCTTCCCATCACCCAACTGGTGCTCAGTTCAGAGCCTCCACCACCATCACAGCAAAATAAACTCTGGCCTTTCACTCACCCTCACGACATAGTTGAATCGCCTGGAGTCCAGGATAGCACTGGAGAAGTCAAGTCGGTTGAAGGCTTCTCCCAAGGTGCAGTAACCATGGCGCTAAGAAGAAAAAGCAGTTTGCGTCATCTTTTGGCAGACACGAGTCCAGACAGCACCAAGACGACGTGACCCAGGGCAACTCGATTTAGCAACCTAGCGGGTACAAACCATGGGACCAGCTCACAGCCAGAGGAGGCAGGCCTGTCTCCCGCAGAGCCGCACTTACTGACGTCAAGATTGGGTATGGCCCAATGTAGATTATGGTAGTTTCCCAAGAGTGACCCGAGCTCTGCTCATGACCCATGAATTTACGGGTGAGAATGAGCCACACATTCCCGGGGTTCAATATATAGCACGAGTTCAGAGTGGTCTCATACGGCTGCATCTCTCCATGAGCGCAAGCGAGCCGTTGTGATGAATTCCAATGATTTTCCATGTTAGGACTGTACTGGGTGAAAGCCAAGAACAGTATTATGGCTTGGTCTGCAAATGGCTGTTGCTTTTTTTTAACTGAGGGAAGCAAACAAGTCATATTTTAAACACATGTACAGAACCTTGTACAGCAAGTCCTGGCTCCCTGATTGGGGCTTAAAATCATTACTGAAATTCCAACCACAAGCCAGATCTTCCACTTATCTCTTAAGAGCTTCTGCTGATTTATATCAGCACAGGCTCTTCCACTCCTTGGAAAAAAAACAGTAGAAAAAGGAACAAAGAACCTATGGAGGCACTCACCTCTTTCGTGCTCCCCTTGTGAACATAGATCCACTTCTCCTGGTGGAAATCTGTTTGGACAAAGACATTTTGCTCAGTCTTCCACCTCAGAGGGCTGGATCTCTGTTCTGCTCAACAATTACCACCCTTTTAGTGCAAGTGAAGTTATTCTGTGTTTACACCACTACACTGAAACCAAACCCAGCAATCTGCTGAGCCACTTTGTTTCCGTACTGCTTCATTTGAGACTGCGGCCCTGAGCCTTAGAAAGGGCTTCTGTTTCAGTGACACAGTTCAAGACTGTAAATATTTAATCTGCCAGTCACAGATATACCACAGCACCTCCTCTTCTTTGGTACCAGACAGTAAGTGTGGCTGACAGCCAGGTTTATTTGTTATTGATTTTATTAACTATTCATTACCTTGGTTACAGGCTTGGGATTGAATGTCAAATTTGAAGTTGAGTAAAAATGTCATGAGACACCAGGCATGTGGGATAGAGCTTTTCGCAGTGAGGTCAGGCTCAGAGGAGCATGCTTATGCTTGCAGCTAACTTGCTAAAAAAGAAAAACTTATTTGGGACCAAAATTTTCCTATTTCTAATTGCCCCTCCCTTCCCTCAGAAGTGGGAGTTGTCCCACCCACTCCCCAAAATAGCTTCCCTGTACACACCACATGCTGCTAACTCAGTTTGCAGAAGAGTCCTCACTGTAACAGCAGTTATGCTGCTCAATCCTTCTCCCACCCCATTTTTGCATGGGCTTTTGACCCTTCTACCACACAGTGACAATTCAACAGCTAGTATAAAAAAATTATTCTCCCCATT
The DNA here is from genome assembly GCA_013399095.1 of Psophia crepitans. NCBI lineage: Eukaryota > Metazoa > Chordata > Aves > Gruiformes > Psophiidae > Psophia > Psophia crepitans. Next base: position 51,713 of record VWZZ01007618.1, read on the forward strand.
CTGCTGGATTGCTTTCCTTAAAGGAAATACCATGCTGCTGGAGTCTTCTTCCACCTGATGATGCAGCAACATACTCCTACCTGGTTCTGTGAGAACAAACCCAGCCTTAGTTACAGGCATGCAGACCCAGCATCAGGCCCTTTTAAATAGGTCACAGCAGAACACAGCCAAAAACTGTCATGGTAACATTTGTTTGTTCAGAGAACCGAATGCACAGAGGGGCCAGATTTTGGCATCAGTTTCCAAAATCCTGGGGGATGCACAATGAGCTAATAGTAGTGTGGGAATTGTAACTCATTTCCTCTGTGTATGTTTACATTTGTAGCCTTCACATCTAACTCCAGTACCTATCCTGCAATCACACCAACACAGACCTTGCTGTCCCTGCAGGCTCCCCCACACCATGTCATCCGAGACCCCCGGCTGCTCACTGTGCATACAGAAAGATTTCAAACCTTCCATTGTTTTCAGCAAGCTGAAATCTTATTTCATTTTTCATGCACTCTGCACACAGATAGGATCAAAGCTCACATTCAGGCTTGTAGCCTCTAGTAATGTAGATTAGTACTCAACATGCATATGGAAGGAAGAATAAATTTAGCCTGTTGGGCACAAGGAAGTCTACGGGGGAAAAACTGGAACTGGTTCATTTGAATGTACCATAGGAAAAAATTACCCTCCTTCTGACACAAATGACAAAGATTTGAACACAACAAGCACAACTCCTCAGAGCAGGGATTACTAACAGGGGCATAAATCTTCACATTAAACTGTATCCAAGTTCTCTACTTAGGTCAAACACAGGCGCAAAGCCCTTCAAGACACTCTGGAAGACTCCTCATGCTCTGTGCAAGAAGCATAGATATGAAGCTTTTTCCATTCTTCTGCAGCAACTTTTATTTTTAAAAAAGCCCAAATAGACATCTTACATTGAATCTTGGCTTTGTTATTCAGCAGGTCTTTTTTTCTCTTCTTGGCAGCAACATCATAGTTCAGGCTGTTGAAGAGATTCTCTTTGTTGCAATCATCCTTTTTGCAAAAGCTGTGAATGACACAAAGCAAGGATTCTGTTTATTTCTGTAGTCTGCTGAACACTGTTTCCTGCAAGGAGAGAAAATACACAGGTTTTTCCTTGTGAGCTCCAAAGCTGCCTCCTTGCAGGCTGCTCTCAACAAGTCTGCATGCAGTTTTTGCATCCAGTACTGGTATTTTTAAATGAGCCTCTGGTGCATCATTTCTGTTCTAGCTCAGACAGGAGTAGGTAACAGATTGCACGGTTAGCACTGGCACACTGCTGGGCAGTATTCCCCTACCTTTAACCTGTCTCTATGTTTAAGTAACACCATACCCTCCTACTGTAGGTGGTAAATCCCTCTGAGCCAGACTTCTACAGAAGGACATATTTAGGCATCAAAACACACTCAAAATACTTATTAACAAAGGAGTCCCTACAAAACATCCTTTCAAGCTTACAGGAAAAGCTCAGCTGAGGTTCAGACTTGGCTGGTGGCTTTCCAAACCCCACATAGTAGTGACTGCACAAATTAACAGCTAGGATCTCTTCTCCAAGAGTACTTCTGCATTTGCTGCAGCTCTGATGTAACTATATTATTAGTGAAGGGAGCTATAACCTCTTATTTTCTTTGAGGGCAATGAAAGACTATCTATAAAGAGGCTGTGCATCAACATCATTCTGCAGACCCGCAAATCAGCAGATCCAAGCAGCAATGTGAAACCGAGAAGCCCCTAGGGTAGCCACAGCACTGCAGTGCAGATCCCTGGGGATGGCAGGGGAAGGCAGCACCCAGCACAAACCCTCAGCAGAGGCTCCCTGCACACAGCATGCTGCCCGGAGCTGCAGGGATGCCTCGCAGGGGCTGCATCCAGCACAATGAAATAGCCACCCTCACTGCTCCAGCAGCTTGCAAGGGATGGAGAATGGCTGTCCGCAGCTCTAAATTCAGAGAAGGGTCCCAGATACCTCACTGCACCTCAGCTGCTGTGGCTGGGACAACCAGGGGCTCTGACAGGCACTGAAACATGCTGCCACTCACAGCACTGGGCAAGCTTCCTCTGCAACGGTCACAAGGACCCTTACGCAGCCAGGCCGCTTCCTCTACAGACCTGTTTACATTGTTGAACATCCAAAAATAATGTGCACACAACAACTCACACCATCTACTCAGCACAGGCTCCTGTAAAGGAGTGAACCCTGCAAGGCAAGGCTCCTTGTTTCCCCTGTGATGAAGGGGATCACCAGCCCAGGCCCACAGCCAGGAGCAGGAGGTTTGCTGTCAGCACACACCACCAGCATGCACAGAAGTAACCAAGTCAGAGTTCAGCCCCACAAGGGACCCAGCAGAGTCCCAACAGGTGTTCTGGTTTGGCACTTGCACATGGCCCCAGAGGTGGAGGAAACCTCCCACAGCTTCAGGACAGCACAAACCTCAGTTCCCCCCTCCTGCTCCAGGCCACCCCTCACCAGGCATCACAGCTGCAGGGAAGGCACCACTCCTGCCAGCTCCACCACAACACCGCAGGTGGACAATATTCACAACTGCTCAGGGAACCAGATACTTCCATCAGCTGGAGCTGTCTCAGAAGAACCTAAATCTGAGAGCAGAACATCTCAGCTGTGCACTTCCCCCATCCATGCTGCTTTCTGCTAGGGGCACCAAAACCTACAAACAGAGTATGGCAGTAAGGAGGAAGCAGTTTCAAGCTGTTCAAGCTCATATTTTACCAGGCTTGCACAAAATCAGTAACACGCCAGGTTAACATGCCCCATGCAGAGGCAGAACGCAAGCCCAAGAACACAAGACAGATCTGCTTTAAATCTCACATGTCAACAGCACACCCTTGCCTGTTGACTTCCTACTGAATGGCTGTGTAATCTGAAACTCCCTAACAGCAGCAGTGGATGGATTCCAGGATGGGAGGCAGATCATACCCCTGTTTATGTACTGCCAGGTTTCCACACGCCTCTCCAAGGCATCCTGACAGGTTGAACAGTTGGGCACCAGGACCTGGCCCTGCCAGGGCCTCAGTCCAGGGCCAGCATGTCATCACCTCGCTTTTTAACGGGAAAAGGGATGTATATGCCTGTGCCAAACTCAATATTCCCAACACACTACCAGCCAGACATTTTCCTACCTATTTACAAATCAGATGCTTTGGATTCTAAATTTGATTTTTATTTACAGTTTACATGAGAGGGCAAGAGATAGAGACCTGCTACCTAAAACCCCTCGCACAGTAACATCTCAGTGGTTCACAGCAAGTCCCCAGCTGCTCCAAGCCCCTTTGCCATGGGCATTCCCATTCCTCAGCCCAGTCCCAGCAAACCCAAACCTGACTACAGAGCTGGAAACAAGCCACAGCTCTGCAAGAAACGCTTGGGTTTGAGAGGCACGATCTGGCCGGAGCCCGCTGCACCCACAGCGCTGCGAAGGCTTCCTGCTCGAACAGCGCAGCTCCCCGGCACTTCGCCACCCTGGGGGGCTGGCTGTTGTTTTGCAGCCGGATTAGTCAAACCGCACGTAAGGTACGTGACTCACGGCCTGGGGAAGATTTACAGCTCCAGACACATCATCCCTCGGCAGCCCGAGAGCTCGGGGCACCAGGGGAAGGGATGCAGAGGGGACAGCTCCATCCCCCCGAGATGCTCCCCGAGGGCACAGCGCCCAGGCCGTGGGGCAAAGGCTG
>VWZZ01007618.1:55880-98220 GCA_013399095.1 Psophia crepitans
GGAGGGGCTGCGGTATTGCACACGGGTGGTATCGGTGCGCACACCCCCCCCGTGTATCACATTAAATACCGAATGCAAATACATATTGAAATAGAATCTCGGGCAGTTTCGGGTCCACCTGTAACCCCTATGTTTGATTTATTGATACAAATAATACAGATGTTTCAGATATTTGTGTATCACAAACATATATCCCATTTATGGAAAGGGAATCTAAACACACCGATACATTCAGAACATTGTGAAGGCGTGCAGGGTATATATAAAATGTTCTATATGGCTCTATATAGAAAGCACTGTATAGAGAACAGTATGTATAGAATGTTTTCTAAATGTATGTTTCTCATGTGTCTATTTTGTGTCTGCAATGTTTTATGTGCGTATCTCATGTTTAGTGTCTGCTTTATACATGCGTGTGCCTTTGTACGCGGTGGGTTAGTATACATAGTGCTGCTTAATATTTTCCGGATAAATATACGCGATGAAGGCACGCAAACATCGAAAAAGCAGTATTGTATCTGAAAACAGACGTAACTGTAGCTCATTAGGTGCGCGCACTGGGAGGTGTTGGGGAAGGCCTCGTGCATTGAGCATTAAAACCGGGGGGGTCTGCGCCCGCGCCCAGGCCGAGGGGCGGCATCCGCAGCCAGGGCCGCGAGCGATTTCCTCCACACGGGACATGTCGGGTCAGGGCTGTGACGCGCGTGCCCTGGGCTATGGCGTACGTATCCCCACGCGGTGATTTTTGTACTGCCAAGTTGATGTCACTTGTGGGGTGTCCCTGGGTGGCTGGAGCAGTCCCAATCCCACGGGAAGGAGTGGGGGGCCGTGGGGCGGCCATCGGCCTCGCCTGGCTGGGGCTTGAGGCCGAGGGATGAGGGCAAGCGACACAGCAGGCGGCTGGCCGTGCGGCGGGGGGCTGAGCTGCCCTAACCCGGGTCGCATCGCCAGCCGTTCCCCGGCTGCGCTACCCGCTGCCATGGGGCATTCGGCAACACCCGGCGCTTGCGAGCAGCGGTGTTATGTATTCACCCCCAAGAACCCAAACCTACTCTACCAACGCCCCAAGGTGCAGCGCGGGTGGCACGCGCTGCGGGGCCGAGGGCAGCAGGAGCTCTGCGAGCAGAGGGCTGCGGGGACGGCGTCTGCGGCACGTGGAAGGTCCACCCTGGCGGCGTCGGCCACCGCGGCCACCCCACCTCCGTCTCCTCCGCGGCTCCCCTGGGTGGGTGTTACACGGGGCTCGGCAGGAGGAAGAGTGAAACCCAAACGGCCGGCAGGTGCCACGTCTGAAGGTGCCTGCAGCCCCTGGGGGCTGAAAGCGCTCGAGAGCGGTGGTGAGCTGCATCACATGCAAGAATTAAAATCCAATTGTGAGGACACCAGGGCCGAGGTCTCCTGCTGCCCATCTGATCCACCCCTTCAGGGCAGTGGTCCCACCTTCCTTTACAGGCAGTGCCAGCTATTTTTTGTATGACAGAGGATATTGTTTAAGCTGCAAGAGATCGCAGCTCCCAAATCATCTTCAGTGGGTTTCTTCTGTGATTTACACGCCCCGCGCCTTGGACACGTGAGCGTCTTCAGCTAGCAGCGCTACAGGCGATGCTGCCCTCCTCATGCCTGGAGACTCCGGAGGGGACCAGGTCTGCAGCCATGGAGCTGCTTGGGGTAAGGTCACCTCCTAACAGTGTCATTGAGCTCAGTGTGTCCCCTGCATCCCTGCCTGTCACCCGTGTCCTGCCCTGCTGAATGGGTTAAGCTGGGCAGATCTATGTCACTGAAAACATCTTCAGCCTTTTAATGAGGATCGCTTGGCAAATCTTAGCGCAGGTCCAGTCCAGTCTGCAGAAGGGGATGGAGAGAGAAATGAGTGCTAGAGAAAGCAGATGCAGGGCCTGATTTGTCCTATCTGTTTTTAAAGCTGGTGTGAACTGGGCAATAACCCACAAGCCCCATCAAACCCCTGTGAGCAGCCAGGGAGCCGCCGTCACTCTGCAGCAGGCGGTCGGCTGATGGGTGAAAGTGCTGTTGGGCCAGGAGCCGGGAGAGCCGTGGATTCTGAGTGGGGGACACCTGAAAGCCTTTGGAGACTTTAACATGGCGTGGCAGGAGAGCTGCTGCCATGGGCACCGTGGGACAGCCTGAACCCAAGCTAAAAAAATTTGTGATTGGAAAAACAAGAAGAAAGCAGGAGGGAAGCTTGCTGCATGGACACGCAGGTGCAGAGCCAGGGTTGGCCAGGCTGGACCCACCGCAGGCACTGACATTTCAGAAACGATGGCGCAGACAGAAATTGGAGCCGCTGCTCCGGAGCACGGACCATTTTCCCGGAGACCAAAATAGATTCACTTGCGGCCGAGCTGCTCGGCTCCCACCGTGCGGGCACAGCAGCAACGGTCTGCACGCAGCGGGCTGCGGAGGGGCGGCTTCCTCGAGGGCTTCTCCGACAAGCGTGTGTCCACACTGGGGTGTTGCACGCAGCAGCCTCCTTTCTTTGTTTAAGCCTTTACTGAACAGGCCCCACGGGCACTCAAACCCTGCCTTCAGTCCTCTGCGGGCTGCTGGCGTGCAGGGATTAACGAAGCAGGGACAAAGCCACGCGCACACCCGGGGAAGGCGCAGGGATTTGCGAACAAGCTCCGCGGAGGCATCGGTTTTGTCCAAAGCTGGTACATCTGTAACCGGCTGTGGCTCCGTGTTTATGGACCTGGGAACTGGCAGCAGGGGGATTAAAAGCTGTGTGTTTAGCTGTGAAAGGCGAACGTTCCCCTCCCTACACCACCGCAGCGGCTCTTGCAGGGGCCTCGCTGCAGCACGTCCGTCACGGCCAATGTTAGCAGGTCTGTAGGAACTCGATTGCCCGCAGCTGGCCCGCTGTGCACGTGCACGTTGCACGGACATCAAAGCAGCCTCTTACGCCTCCTTCTAGACCTCACATAACCCCACGCCTCAAACCTTGAACCCCTCCAAGGCACCAAGCAATGAGTTTTATCTCGGGGCAGCTCTGCCATTGCCCACAGCAGGCTGGAGCCAGGGGGAATCAGTAGCTCCAAAGGGAAAAATTGAAGTTTTAGGATGAGTTGGCTATAGGGTGACCTTGCTGAGCATCCATGGGGTGCAGCTGCTCTGCACAGGCTGTGACAAGGACTTTATTCCAGTGGTCTCTCGACTTTGACCTGTGTAGACTCATGGTCAACACATATAGATACTGTAGGGTACCACAGATACCACTTAATGGTGGAAATCAGCTCTGGCAGTGAACATGGGCGCTGAGGCTGCAGGGGAAGGGTGCTGCGCTGGGCAGTGCGTCACAAAACCTGGCAGCGTTGCTTTACGGAAACGCAGTGGGTGTTTGACTGTTGGTCGTGACTCACTTGGGTTTGCGCTGGTAAGTGGACTTTGGGAGAATTGTCGATGCGGTAATGGTGTCATCAATGTCTGCATAAAAGGATGCATTTCCTGCATGGGGATAAAGCCAGGAACCCTCTTTCAGAGCAACCTCTGGGCAACAAAACCTTGTTTGACACATCTTAGAGGATCCTACCCATACCACAGGCTGAGGCCATCCCAGGCGTGCTCCCGCCATCCGGTGGGGGGAGGCAAGGAGCCCACGTTTGGCTGTGGCAGCATGTGCTCTCAAACCTCAGAAGCAAATGCGCCCCTCTTACCTGAAAAACGACCCAGCTGATGGATATTTCCTGAGGGGGACAGTCCTGGTGGCCTCTGTCCCCATCACCCCCTACTGGGCACATGATTTAGTGAGTTGGCGTGCTGTGGCACACGCTGCTGTGGGAGGGTTTGCTGTCTGGCAAAGCTGCGCGGTGACGATGAAGGATACCTAACTTCAGCAATGGTGAGTCACAGCCCAGGCTTTATTTTCCTACACCTCTGTTCTCTGAAAGCAGCGACGCACCGAGTGAGAGCAAATGCTGGAAATGAGCTTGGCTCGCTGGCGCGTGTGTTAGAGGGGTGATTTAGGGGAGATGGTGTTCCCCTGGGACTCTGCGTTTCTCCTCTCTGAACGCTCACAGATACCCTGTGGAACCTTATATTTCTGAAAATTCAATAGCTCTACCCTGTATCAGGTCTCCCTTTGGCCCTTGGCACAGGAGGGGACCCTCCTGCCCCTGCCTGGCAGCCTCATGGGGACTACTTGGTGGACGTTGGTCCCCTGATGTACCCAGCAGTGAATCCCTTCGGGATCCTCCCGGGAGAGGGATGTCCCACAAATGCTGATGACATAAATGCCTCTCACCACAGACTCATGCCTGTGGGTTGCAAGAGCCTGGCTGCAGGTGGGCAGAGCACAGGTCTAACAGCCATAGCAGCGGCACCTGGCAGCGTACGCTGTTCTTCTCGTCTTCAAAGCATTAGCTGGTAGGAATTAATCCTCATACCAGGCAGGCGAGTCTCATGACTCTGGCTGCACAGAGAGGCAGAGTAAATGATGCGATGAAGGGTGAACCAGGTCATGGCTGCGATGAAATCACAGCAGTTCCTGCCTGCCCGTCCTGTGACCATTAGACCTTATGTACTCATCAAGGAGGTAGCTGCCATCCAAGGAAGTGCAGGAGCTGGCCTGTCCTCTGGCGGCAAATCGGTAGGGAGGTGCTGGGCCATGACTCACCTTTGGAAGCAGGTTCCAGTGCTGGATGTGGCTGGGGACTCCCAGGGCGTGTCCTCCGATGACCTGCTCCCAAGGTCTGGCAGTACAAGACCACCCAGCTGAGGATGCTGAAAGGCCGAGGGAAGCGGCTCCCAGCCGGATCGGGGTGCCAAACTTTTTCTTTGTTGCCTTTAAAAGATTGAGCACAAGATTTTAACCCTCTGGATGGGGTCTTGGCTGCTGATGTTGGGGTGAGAGGGCTGTTTTTGTAAATCACTAGTGGGGACTCCAGCCAAGAGACTGGCCCCAAGGGCAGATTTGGTCTCGCCAACTGCTGCTTGACCTTGGCTGAGTTACTTCATCTCCCCTGGGAGAAGCCCACTCCACACTGAATTGGAGCGGTGCAGTGTGGCAGCTCCTTGGGAACCGGAGGGGAAAGGAACACCATAATTTCCTGGGCAAATACCTGCAAACGAGTTTGGTATGAAAACAGAAAATATTTAGAAAACCTAAAATGACGCCCTGGCTTTACCTCGGTTAACAGAACCGTACCCCTGAACACGGGGTGGTGTGGTTAGGACAGATAACAGAGAGGAGAAAGCCGCAATAGTACTGGCAGTTCCCCGCGCACAAAAGACAAACAGCGGGGTGCTGTCTGCGAGCCAACTTCCACGTACGTCGCACGCGAGGGGCCAGCCCATCCTCCCTCCTCCCCGCGCCATAGGTAGCTCTGAAGGAGGACAGAGGCTGGCAGCAAGCTCATGTCAGCAAACTGAAAAGAGGAGCAGCCTGAGCGGCCTGTGCCTTGTCAGATTGGAAGTGTACCTCAGAATTATTTCTTGCTTATAGTAAATTGTCCATGATGTAGCTGACGGCAGCCTTGGGGATTTGGTTTAAGAGAAAATGTATATTTTCCATGTCAAAGGATGGCTCCACCTCCCGCGTGCTGGGTTAAGCCCAGGATTTTGCAGCCAGGACTTGTTAGTACTTGACATTCTGTTCCACAACGGAGAAGAGCAGGAGTCCAGAGCTGGCAAGCAGCCAGCGGTGACAGTCCTGCAGGACACAGGTTTTTCTGTGGGACAGCAATGCACCCAGCCAAGAGCTGGATCAGCTTCAAGGGAAAGAAGGTAACACCAAAAGGCACTAAGCTCTGAGGGTATCGCAACTGCAAAGATCAAGTCAGCAGTGGGGTTGGCTTGGCCTGGCTTTGCAGTGCAGGTCATGGCTGACCTCCTGGAATAATCAGTGAGTTCCAGGGACATCACGCAGTGGCCATGCCCTTCATCCCTTCCATTCTCCTTGTGGCACATCACAGCTGTGGGTCTTACAGTGGGCCTGGAGTTTGTTATTGGTGCTGCAGGGTTTTCTGTGGATTTTGGGGGGGGATGTTTTGTGGCCCCCTGTGCAACAAGCATCCCTGCCTGATTGCCTGCAGTCTCAGGGAGCCCAGCTTGGTGTCCTGAATTCTCCCTTTTTTGCCCACTGCTCTTGTTCTCTGGATGCCTGTTACAGGAAGGTGGTTAACGCCGGGTTATCCCTGTTGCAGCCTCCTTGCATCTTGGTTTTCCTGTCTCCTAAAGGGATTTTGAGCCTTCAGAGGTGGAAGAATGGTGCAGTCCATGGGCAGAATCTGCTGCAGAGAACGGATGTCCCTGGAAGGGAAGGTAGGAACACAGATGGCAGGACCAGAGTGTGAAGTTTCCACCCCTCTGCCCCCCCAGCAGCCTGCGGAAAGCAGCTGTTGCCACTGTGCGAAGAGTGGTCCCTGGGCAGGGCAGTTTCCGAGGTGAAGGGTGGTCCCAGGCACAGTCTGGGAAGGTACCAGGGGTTACCGTCCTGCCCATCAGGCACGCTGCCCGCTCCAGGCCTCTGTTCAACGCTACGGGGGAGAAGACCTGAAGGTAACACCTTGCTGTTGGACCACACAGCACATCTACCCCCTCTCAGGCTCTGAAAGCGGTTGTTTTTCTCACTGACTGTTGGGCAAATGCAGATTTCATGGTCATACTACAGAAACCACTGCAGGGGAAGTTGTTCCTGGCTGGATTTGAAGGTGCTCCCTAGCTGACCCTCTTGTCCTTCACATGTTTCTAACCCAGAACTACCTGTTTTGCAGGACAGTTTATTTTTCCATATGTGAGAAAGCCCTGCCATGCACCAGCAGCTGCTTTCCATGAAAGCCAGAGCTTGGACTGCTCGGTCCCAATGAAGAGCCCACAGGAGTTTCTTGGGATACTCACCTCCGTGTCCGCAGCAGGCTCCAGCCTGGGTCACTCTACATTTTGCTTACCTCAACATCACCCTGGCAGCATCAGCGGGATGCAGCGAGCATCCCTGCCTGATGGGGTGGGCTGTACAAAGCTGCTGTGGGGTGGCTGGGTTTCGTGGGTGGCCAGCGCCCGGCGCAGCCATGCAACAGGCTGCAAAGGGCAGCGGGGCCATTTGCGGTGTAAAACCCCCCGTGGAGGGAGGAGCATGGTTATTAGAGAGTTCCGATCCTCCTCCCTGTTGGTAGGATACACAACTTTTCCTAAACACAGCCCGTCCAGCTGCATTCCTGAAGCACGCATTCCTTGCCGGCCTAGCTCACCCGGAGCACGGCCAGGAATAGCGCTGCGGCTTCGTGTGGGACCTCTCCCAAATACATCTTTAATTGAACAGGGCCACTTGGCCTGTGTGCTTGAACTTGGACCAGGAGAGAAGCATTGTAATTACCGCTCTTTTTACCATTTTCTGCCCAACGCCATCTATTCTTTATCCCTGGCATCTATGACTTACAAGCACCACCACTCTTTCAGCTTTCTTTTCTGTTTCTTGAGCACCCGATGGATGCTGTGCATGCACCACTGCTGGTGAGCAGGGACACCAGCGGAGCCGCCGCCTTGAGTTAATAGAGTTAAGTCTTGTTGTTGTGCAGCGGGAGATACCTAATTTCTGTTTCTAAAACCACATAGCTGAGATTCAGCTGGCTACTCATAGCCACAAAGAATGCTTTGCTGGAAGGGCAGTCGCCGACTTTCTGATTTTTATCGTAAGTCTTGTGATAGCTGGCTTTCTTTTTGACAGCCCCAGTTTCTGGAGCATAGTTTTGGGGTGAGAAGCTCAGCCTTTGGTTTAAACCCAAAATGCACATTTGCAGCCCTGACAGTTGGAGAGGGAAGATGCAGAGCGCGTTCCGAGCATGGTTCTGTGGCTCAAAAAAATGCAAAATACCCCATGTTTTGGTTAAGAAGACAATAAAAAAAGACTATTATGTTTTTAAGACTAAGTTGTGGTCTTTGAGTACTTGGCACTGGCAATCCCATGGAAAGATGCCAGTGTGCCAGGCCTTTTTGTTATGGAGAAGCTACACATAATTTTGAGATCCAGGACTCCAGGGATTTACATGTCCTGAAATCGATGATAAATTCTTCCCTTCACTCCTAGGAAGTGCTGAGAAGGGCACTGATGCAGTGGTGAGCTCAGTGGGGCACCTCTCATGCCCAGGACCTTTTAGAGGAGCAGGTAGGAGGCATAAGACCACGTTGGCTCCTTTCCCTTGCTTTGCCTAGCACTGCCCACAGGCAATCTTAATGCCAGCATTCAATCTAAATATATACAAGTAAGATATTTTTATAACCCTTATTTTTAATAAACAGTTGTGTGAAAGAAGAATGTTTTCTGCTCAGCCCTCCTGCTGAAGACCAATGCACATCTGAGCTTTTCCCTTCAAGTAGGTAATATGAAGACATATTAGGGGCTTTGGCTTCGTCTCTCTCAGGCTTGTTATTGTTCTAGTAGAGGCAAAGACTTTGTGGCTCAGCAACCACAGTTTTTAATCTGCTTTTTTGTGCTTCCCTGTGCTGTGTGCAGACATAATCACAGTGGTCAGTCTTTGCTTTCAACTTCCCCCTTGCTGCCTTGTGATGTTTACATGGTGTGTAGTGTTTTGCAAGCTTCAGATAAACAGAAATAAAAATCAGTGTTGGTTTTCAGTCCCTGGAGTCAACAGCCAGTCACTGGTTCTAACCTTTAACTCTCGCACCAAGAAGTGACTTTACAGAAGAAATAAATAGAGTATCGACTTAGGGTTCCCATGTGTCACACTGTTTTCACATGAAAGCATGAACAAACTAAACGCAGCACGGGAATGAAGCAATAAAGCATCTGGACTTTCTTGGCCAGGCAGAGAGTAGAGCGTGCCTGATTTTTCCAGGAAGCAAGTGGATTTGCAGAGAAAGTGCCAAGGAGTCACAGCAGCATCACTGTTATTACAAGGAGGGGATTTTCAGCACACACTGTGCTGAAATGATGATGGGTGGCTACTACATCTTTACAATTTTTTAGTTTTTCTGTAGGCAATGGGAGCCCAACTCCTAGAAGATACTGGAAAAGAGGAGGCAGCCCAGACACAGCCCAAGAGCAATGCTCTCAAGGTGTTTTCCATCAGAGGTACCTTAGAGCTGGTACCTCTAAGGAGAGGGAACAACACTGTGTACTTGCAGCTGGAGGAATGAATTTCTTTTCAATGTCTTTATCAATGACAGACAATGGCACCGAGCGCACCCCCAGCAGGTTTGCAGACCACACCAAGCTGGGTGGTGCTGTTGACACAACAGAAGGAAGGGATGCCATCCAGAGGGACCTGGACAGGCTGGAGAAGTGGGCCCAGGTGAACCAAATGAGGTTCAACAAGTCCAAGTGCAGGGTGCTGCACTTGGGTCAGGGCAATCCCAGACATGAGCACAGACTGGGAGAAGAACACACCAAGAGCAGCCCTGTGCAGAGAGACTGGGGGGTTCTGGTGGACAAAAGGCTAGACATGAGCCAGCAGCGAGCGCTTGCGGCCCGGAAGGCCAATTGTGTCCTGGGCTGCATCAAAAGAGGTGTGACCAGCAGGTCGAGGGAGGTGATTGTCCCCCTCGACTCTGCCCTCATGAGACCCCACCTGGAGTACTGTGTCCAGCTCTGGGCCCACAGCACAAGAAAGATGTGACCCTGCTGGAGGGAGTCCAGAGGAGGCCACGAAGATGATCAGAGCGCTGGAGAACCTCTCCTGGGAAGAAAGGCTGAGAGAGCTGGGGATGTCCAGTCTGGAGCAGAGAAGGCTCCAGGGAGACCTCATTGCAGCCTTTCAATACTTAAAGGGGTCTTTATAAAAAGGATGGAGAGGGACTCTTTACTTAGGTAGATAATGACAGAAAAAGGGGCAATGGTTTTAAACTAAAAGGATAGATTTCAATTAGACATTAGGAGGAAATTCTTCCCTGTGAGGGTGGTGAGACACTGGCACAGGTTGCCCAGAGAAGCTGTGGATGCCCGATCCCTGGCAGTGTTCAAAGCCAGGTGGGATGGGGTCCTGGCCTGATATAGTGGATNTAGCTGGTAAAGAGGCAGTTTTCACCTTGTAAAATAGAAGGAAGATCTAAGTCATACCAGATCTATAATATAGATAATATTTTACATATATAAATATATAATATGTATATTTAGATTATTATTTTTACATATTGTTTATATAATATGTTATATATTATTATTTATACATAAAAATATATAGTGGCTTGATTTTTAAGTTTTAAAATATAATTAAAACTGCAGGAAGTAAAGCAACTTGCTACTTTTGAGGGTCTTCCCATTCGAAAGAGAAGTCCTGCTTCTTAGAAGGGGCTAATACTGCAATTGCACACCTTGTGTGTGCTGAGTTGCTCATCTCAGCACTTGGCTGATGGGCAGAAGCATTTTTTTTGAGAGTATCACAGGTTCCTTTCCCAAAGGCTGAGGTACAAGCCATGACAATCCTTCAAAATCAAAAAAGGCCCATTTATACACTGGCAGGGGTTCAGGTGTTTGGGGCTGGTGGAAAAAATAATTCATCCCTGCCATAGTAAAATTGGGCTACAGGGTTGCAAGACTGAGTAAGTCAGGAAGCTCAGAGGGCTCATAATTCAGAAGAAGCCCAAGCAGGCCACCTGCATGGCTGAAACACTGATTTTGGGGTTTTTTTATTGGCAAGAACTGGTGCACATTAAGAGCCTCGGAGCTCTGCAGAAGCACTTAGGTGCTCTACCTAGCCACTGCAAATCAATCCAAAAGGGGAAAAAAAGTTACTTGTCATCCTCCCTTGGCTCATGGTAAGATACGTGAGCTGCCACATTACAAGTATTGCCCAAGGAGAAAAATTTGTCCCTCTGATCCAAAACGCATCACCAGGCACATGATGGAACCTTTCTTCTGTTTCTTGGCAGCCGAGATGCATGATTGCCTTGGCTTTAACAAGCCCCCGCGCACGAGGAGAGCTGCGGGGACACGGTGGCTCTGCGCTCCTCGTGCACCAGCGGCGTGATGCAATCTGCCTCCCCGCTCTTCAACAAGGTCAGACTACCTTGCGTTCCGCTGGAGCCAGTTGTGTGCTGGGGGACAGTTACTGTGGCTCAGCTCACCGGCAGGAAATTGTTAAATTTCAGTAACAAACTGCAAGAAGAGCCTGTCAGTTGAGTCTGTCCCAGCCAGTTCTTTAGGCTGCAGGTCCCCTGGAGCAGGCGTTGCTTTTTTTCAGAGCCATATTCCCTAATGTGATTTCCCACCCATACTGCATTAAAAAAAGAAAATAAAAAAAAGAAAAAAAAAAAGAAAAAAAAAGAAAAAAAAAGGTGAGTCTTCCCAAGTTTGCATCTAATTTTAAGGTTCTCCTACTCTAACTCACCAGGGGTTTGCCCAGGCTACGTGGGACACAGTAGCTCCCTCAATCTGAGAGTGCAAAATCGTCTCCTCTGCTGCTGCCAGAGCGGCTCTGGCTGTTTGCAGCCTGTTTGGCATCTGCAGCTGCTGTTGGCGACTTTCCTGCTGATATTGGTGGAGCAGGTTTGTTCTTAAGTTCTCAGGCTGTGTCCCTAAGGAATACTCTAGCCTGGAGCAGTGTGGTGGTTCAAATAAGGCTTTTTTTGTTGACAGCTGCAGTGGACCAGTAGTCCTCTTCCTCCAGCCCTGACGTCTGGAGGCAGAGCTGGTGGCCAAGAAAAAAAATTTCCTAGCAGATTCCATGCTACTTACTGGATGGTGTTGAGCACTGTACAGAGTATTCTGACTTTAAAGTGTGACCACTGTAAGTACACCGGCTGGAGCACAGGGAAGGAAAACACTTCTAGATCTAAGTTTAGTGATCAGCTATTCCACGGAGCATGAACCTTGTGTAGGAACTTACAGCATTCATCTTTCTGTTGAACATCCAACAAGTACTGCAGCAAAATTAATTCCAGATAGTACATAATGGAGGAAAAGCGTTTTTTTTTTGGAAGGGGATGCGTTGCATATGTCTATATGTCTATATCCATTACGGGAAGGACGTTAGCTCTGGTGTGGGAGGGTAATGACACAGGGGGCCTGACGGAGGTCTCATCATGTGTCTGTGGAAAATACATATTGTCTAAGGCGGTGTGCACAGCGTAGGAGCATTAGGAAACCTGGAACAAGTGACAGCTGATTAAGCAGCTGAATTTTTAGATCTCTGAGCTATTTGCAATGCAGAGATACGTAAGACTCCTACCTGCCTTAAGCTGCCTGAGCCCAGTCCTTTCCTCCTGTTCCCAGGCACCACAGCTTACCTTGCACAAAGCTGTTATTGTTTAGCCTGTGCAGAAACAGCCTTTGTCATCACATTGGAGTCTAACTCCTCCAGCTAAATTAGATCATGGCAGTGTAGACAATATACAACCCTGCAAGCCAGAATGTAAATTTATTACTTTTCCCATAAAACTAATTTCACAATGTTTTTTGGAACAAGCCTTCCCGCTGTCATTTGAAAAGAGTATTTAGGTTGAAGGAAGAAAAAGAAGGTAAATTCAACATAAAATCTTCAGACCCAAGATCAGCCCCAAAGTGTTCCTGTCATCACAGTCAGAAGCCACTTTATCTTCTAGCGTGGTTTCACTGTAGCTGAGAACTTACAGGAATGGCTGATACCATGAGAACAGTTGATCCCTTTTTCATCCTTGCGTGGTCCTGGGATTTGTGCATTTCTCAAGAAAAGTCAGCTGGGGATACCACTGAGCTCCCTTATCTCGATGGATCTTCAAAGCCATTCCCCATCCCACTACCAGCCTTATCTGGAGATAAACAGCGATGCTCGGTGCATCTCTGGGCCATCTTCCCCGCATGGTCGGACTGTGCCATCATCAGCTGTTTCAGCAGCAGAAGCTGATGTAAAAACAAAATGGCTGAACAATTTGTAGGCTGTGAAAAAGGGACAAAATGCAAAGCACAGATGGATGCTATTCCCAGAGAGGAGGGGAGTGTGTATGGGATTGATCGCGCTCCCTGTTGGTTCTCCTTCACTGGGGCACATGGGGTCTGGATGGATCTTCCTGAGGGGGCCTTGGGCAAGGACCTGAGGATTTAGATGATGTCAGCTATTCCATGAATTTGTGTGCCATTGCACACTGCCAGAAAAACCACAGTTCCCTCTAGAAAGAGGAACCCATTTTCTCTCCCGCCAGGGGCTGAAGCAGGGAGAGCAGAGCATTGCTGCACTGATCTGACTAAGCTGACATAATAGGCTTCAAATAAATAAGTCCGAGGCAGAGAGTGATTGCAGTGTCATGGGCTTAGTGGTGAAAACGCAGATCGCCACAGGTATGCCCCGGCTGTGAGGAGGGCATTGTCTCTTCCCTTGCCTCTCGCCACATGGGACTCCATTTTATAATTTACATTTACAGCTTGATTGGCACCGCAGACCAGAACCAACAGATGAAACGAAACCTGATAACCCCTCCCTGCTATTTAAAATAACATTCCAAAAATATCCCCCTGTTCCCCAGACATGGGTAGCACAAAGGGCAGAAGAGGACATCGCCTCCCAAATTCCGACTCCATCTCTTTGCCCCAGCTGTAGCGTGGTCATGTCCGGATTGTGCATACAGTGTGCCTAAATATTTCTGTCGTTAACAAAAGAAAGGAAAAAGGACATCCTCTATCAGCTGGCAAAATGTCTGGCTGCAATGACAAGGCCAGGTTGGATGAGGCTTTGGGCAATCTGGTCTACGGTAGGGTCTCCCTGCCCATGGCAGGGGGTTGGAACTAGATGATACTTGTGGTCCCTTCCAACCCAAACCATTCTATGATTCTATGAATGTTTCCAGCAGGAAAAGCTTAAATTCAACTTTATGACATTTTCTGTGAAGTGTCTGCTTTCCAGGGAAACCCTGGGTTTAGAAACATTAAGAGTTTGCTGCCGCGGTGGTAGTACCCCCGAGTGCTCCAGGAGGCAGGATTTTTGTTTCTCTACCTTTCTATCCTTTTCTATGGGCTGTCCTTCTTAGTCACAGAAGGTCTTCTGTGGTGCAGCAGCATCAATGACTCTCATAACATACCATTTTTCTTCTCCAGGAGGACAGACTTCAGTGCTTCCTGGGGGTTGTCGTCTTTACCAGTGAAATGTTGGCAGCATAAAATGCATTAACTACAGGCCCCATAATGTCTAACAGGGATACAAAAAATCCAGCACCAGAGTTATGCCTGTTCACGTATAAACCTGATTTTCTGACCAACAACATGCATGGTTTTAATTTGCTTGATCCTGTACAGGCTATCAGCAGCAGTCAGTCTGGTAGCAAGCTGTTGGTTTTTATCCCTAGAAGAAGTAACACCAAGATGATATACAGGGTCAGAGCTGGAACAAACTAACCTGATGTCACACACATTCAAAACAACATAAAAATGAGCCTGCACATAAAAGCTTTACGTGGTGCAGCACGATTCCCGCAGTTAAACTGACACTGTGTCAGTCAGACCGTCGATCTGGTTTGCTGGACTAACGGCGGATAAAAACTCAAGTTGGTGCATACCAGAGTTTCGGCCCAGAATTTAGTTCATTGGCTAAATTCCAAGACTAGACTACAGCTCTGAAGGCAGGAGCTGAGCTCATCCAGCAACTGGTTGGTTCCTGTGCTGGGAAGCAATAAAAGACATCACTTTCACCAGTGAACCAGATGGATGTTTCTTCTCAGAAAACACGGCTGTGAACTTCAGAGGCATTGTGTTATGTAGAATGGTCATCTCCCTGGCATGTTGGATGAAAATACTGTATCCATAATAGTAAGGTAATTGGCTGTAATTTAGCATATTAAGTAGTCAGGCCTCAGAAGTCATCAGGCAGTACATGGGAGGATTTAGACCGTAGTACAGGCAATCACGGTGTGTGTTTTAGAGGTGCAGGTAGTACTGGAACAGCTCCCTCTTGGACAAAATACAACATTATTCCAAGCACACAGTCTGCATGGACCCACCAAGATCAGCATTTGGTGCGTGGAAGAATGCTGCTGGTCCTCCATTACATGTTCCAGCCAACTTTCTTCTTCCCCTTCCTCCCAGAAAAAATGCCCTGCAGATCTAATGGTAGAATTTGGCTCTCAAAGCTAGAAAGCTCCAACTGTAGCCAAAGTAGTATCTTAAAATAGAAAGAAAAATGAGAAACCAGAAATGTTGTCTTCCTCTTTCAAAAGTTTCAGCAGAAGCTAGCAGTGAGAAACCACTAAAATGGCTCTCTCCCAATTACCTCTCCCAATCTGGTCATCTCCTGAAGTGCTCAAAAGATCCCGCATCCAAAGGTCCAAAGGGACATTGATTTCATGCCTGTGGCTCCGCTATCACTGGAAACCACCTTAAGGTAATTGAGCTCAGGATTTGGTCTTTCCGTATGAATCAGTTTTAGGGAAGCTGACAGCTACAAATCCCCGTGTTTTTGTTCTGATGAAAACAGCCTGAAGATCTAAATTTAACAGTTGATTTCACAATGCTCATTTTTGACTGTAAGTAAAATCACCCTTGAAAAATAGCTTATAATAGGAAGAGATGTATTCTCTGAATGCTGGAAAAGCAAACAGGACTAATTTATCCTCATTCACAATTTAGATCTCTTCTGATGGAAGCTTTCTACTCTCTGCTTGGGATCTCCAGATGAATACTGTGAATAAAAATAATGTTAATTACAGAAGCGGTTCATAATTCCTGTCCCCATTCCAGAGGAAGATACGGCACATATCTGTGGTGTTCAGGACAAAGGAAACAACGCCTGCAGATTGAATCTGGGATGTGAATATTTTTTTCACATGAGGAAACCAGACAGAATATTTTTCCAAGATGAAAAAGACTCTTCTTCACGCACACAGTTATCCTGGTGAATTTCTCCTTGTAGACAAGTTACTGCTATCACTTACCCCGCAGTCACATTACTACACTTTGGCAATGTAAAGAGACCACAGAGTGGATGTAAATACAATTTATAGTTGAAGAATGGCAGGAATCACCTTCTTATTATGAGGCGATTCACTGTAAATGAGTGGGGCCTCTACCACGAAAATCTGCTCCCAAGAGTGACAAATGGCATTTTCTGCTCAGCGCTTTGTGTTTGAAACAAGGTCTGCTTTCACACAAGCCAGGATGGGTACCAGAGAACGACCCGTGCCCTGCTCCTCCTCGTGCCATGTCGGCAGTTCACCAGGTTCCAGCCACGCAAATTCATGGAAGAGAAGAAGATGTGCATGTGTCCTTGGAAACACGGTTTTTATTTGGGAACACCCTGAACTTCGCGTGCCAGCAGCATTCGTCAGTCCAGTACTTAGGAAAAAAGCCATTGCACTTATAAACTGAACACAGCAGAGACCAGCTACTGCGAGGAATTACGCAGAGGCTTTTATAATGCTGCGTACCGCGTCACAGCCCCCCCTCCCCAAACAGGAGACGTGCACCCGCTATGGCTCAGGGCCTGCCTTTGGCCATCGGGGTGACGGCGGTGTCCCCTCTGCCTGTGCAGGTGCACATCTGCATGGACACCTCTGAGGAAACAGCTGGGGCATGGGTGCCAAGGGCACAGGTATGGCCCAGACTGCCCCACTGGGCCAAGTCCTCGGTCTCCCCCGTCCTGGGTTCCTCGGGGTTTCTCCCAGGCTGGTAGGATGCTCAAGCATGTAGGGTGACCTGAGGTACTCTCCTCTCGTGCTTCCTTGTAGTGGATTGTTCCCAAAGCCATTTGCTCACTCTGGTGGGGCGTGACACCTGTGGTCTACCACCTCCATGAGCATCTTCTCTCCTGGAAAAGCTCCCCCAGGTGAGCTGCTGGGCAGGAGGGTAGGTGTCGCAACACCCACTGCCGATGTGGCAGGCAGCTGGGTGCGGCCGGAAGAGCCGCACTCATGGCAGAAGAATGTGATGGGTCTCCCTGGGCTGTGAGGCAGCCTGCTGGCAGGCTCAGTGCTGCACGGCCGGTGCATTGCTGTGTCTGACGCGTGACAGATGAGCAGGCAGTGTGGCATGCTGCTGCTTTTCAGCCATCGGTGGGGCCTGTCCGGAGAAGCAGAGGGCTAGTGTCAGGCTCAGATGTCTAGCTGGATGGACCATGAGGCACCAGGGCTACCAGCTCTGCTCCCTGGCTGCAGTTAGCTCCTTGGGAGAGGCAGGGCTTGGTAAGCTTCACCAAGAGGAGCTGAAGCAGGGCTGATACTTGGCCTGTGATCAGGGCTATGTAGCAGTCCCACCAGCAGTTCCACTCCCTGTAGCTGTGCTCCATCCTGCTCCTTTACATCCCACTTCTGCTTCAGCTAAAAGTCTGCCCCTCAACACATAAACAGCAAGAAAATCAACTCCCTTTATATTGGTCCTTGATCTTAACCATGCCAGTTCCCTGGACCCTGGATTCAGAGCAGACTACAGCTTCTTTAGTCTGCCTCATGGCTGCCTCAGCTTCACTGCCAGCCTCCTGATCCTGCTTGGGCTCAAACCTGGTCCTACTCTTTGAGCCTGACTCTGCCTTGCCCTGTTCATGCTTACCTGAGAGGAGAAGGTCTTTCTCTGTTGGGTCCTCACTCTTTCCTTGGGGGACAAATTCTTCCCACTCTGATGGACTTGGTGTCTGCCTTGCAGAACCCACAAGCTAAGGCCCGAGCTCCAGCCACCAGCAGCCATGGTCTGCTTCTTTAGGGCCTGGGAGTCTGGAGACGCTTGACAGTGAAACTGTTGTTTTGGTATTTCTCAGCCTGTGTTGCCTACTTCTTGTGCTAAACCTACAGTTTAATTCCTCTGAACAGTCTGAGGTGAGGCTGTTAATAAAAATTTTAAAAACGTGATACCCCACGAGAGACCCCTGACGGTACAAGGACCGGCTTTGTTGACAAAGGCCAGCTCATCGGCTAGAGTTAATCAGTTCAGCATCAGTTTAGCATCAGTGAGGCTTTGCTGATCTGCACAAGCAGAAGATTTGGCCTCAGCATCCAGTTCATACTATTTTACAACAGATAATGAACGCAGTATGTCATGCTTGCTTTTCCTACCCTTCTCTGAAGCTGCAGTGTTGGTGACCTGAAAACATTTTCCCACCATTAAACTTTCAATCAGGACATAAGCCCTCTTTAAGATGCTGAACGCCACACAATGCCTTCTCCTTGTGTGGGAACAGCTCTGCAGTACCAAGAGGAGGTGTGATCTTGATAGAGATTCCTTGTGGCACTGACTCATACGCTGTACGTTTGCGCTCATTTTCACATCTTCCTCCTGATCCTGTTTTAGGCTGTGTTTCCATTACTCCTCCACCCTGGGGGAGGAATCCTCAGCCAACACAGCTCTAACCCGGAAACCACAGAGGATGAAAAGACCTTTCATAGCAGTAATGATGCCATGTTCTTCTCCTCTGCAGCTGCATTTTGAAAACAAAAGACCAGGAAGCAAAGTCACCACCCACAAGCAGAACTTGCAGCTCCGCAGCCGTCGGGGACTGGTGCAAATGGGCTTAATGCGGATGCCGGAGAACGTACTTCCTACTGACACCAGGGAACAAGAAGAACCGAAACGATAACCTAATCTAGGGTGAGAACAATGTCTATTTTTTGCATATTTAGCAAGGATAGGCTCAGGCCATGGACTGAGAATTAGCTTTGTCCACACCCTAAAATCTTCATGTTTATAATGAGCCGTTTGGGTCAATCTATTGTAAAGACTAGGGAATGTCTGCAAAATAAGGAGGTGGATGCACTTCCACTTGGTTGCCTGTCAGTAGATGCCCAGCTCTAGTGGCCATGAAAGATTCCTCATCAAAAGGGTAGGAAGACACGTGGAAACACATCTAGTAGTTAGGTGAGTCTGCTGTTTAACACAAAGTGTAGAAGAACAGGTTGGAGGCCGTGTACTGATGTGTACCTCATTTTACTACAGGCCAGGTTTATCTGTGAGCTCCTGGGCCAAAGTGCTCCTTGGGTCTTGATTTTCCAGCATGGATAGCACTTTTGAACTGGCAAAGGGTAGGTGATTGACATCAGACAGAAGGCCTGATTTCATCAAGGCTTTGGCATGCCGCTTGCTGGAAAATCTATTCCGACAAGTGCCATCCAGCGTTATTAAATGTGGCACTGAAAGGTAAACTCAGTCCCTGCCAAGGAACTGCTGCTCTGGGCTTGTTTGCTCTCTGCTTGTGTAGGCAGGCCTGATGTTAGTCATCCATGGGAAAAGGTCAGTGGGACTAGGAAGGGTCTGGCTGCATCTGGCTTTAACTTTTGAAAGCCCCAGCCACTTAGCAGCAGTGTAATCCTGTAAGCTTAGTGTGTAAAAAACCAGCTCTACCTTCTCTTGGACAGGCTCAAGAGCATGAATTGGAGGTAAACTATGACTTAAAGCTCTATGGTATTTCATGTGCACTTTATGTGCCACTGCCCACATGGGGGGTAGGATGGTGGCGAACGAAGCTCAGTGTCCACCTGAGACACTGGAATGTTTGTGGGAAGCCTTTCTGAGCTTCCCCAGAGGCTGTTTCAAACCCAGTGCTAATTCTTTCCTTCTTGACCTGCTACGAGTTCACTCCCGTAGCTGCCCAAAGCCAGATAATCTTCTCCAGATGGCAGTGCTCTGCTTGGATTTCTGTCACCGCCTCTGTGTGACCTGTCCTCTGCTGGGCAGAAACCTGCAGGGTCACACGAGGTGGCCGTGCTGAGCTGGAAACACAGGAATGAGTAATTTCTTCTGAGGTGAGTGGACTCCCTAAAATAAGGAACTAATTTCAAACAGCATTTGGCGTGGCTGAATGCGTTTGTCTTCTCCAACATGCGAGGTAGGGAAGAGCTATTTTCTCCCCAGCACGGAAAGGAAACAGGAGAACTGAGACGCCAGTGCTGACATCTATGAAGGTATTTAAGCACTCGCTGGGATCTGCACATCGTGGCCAAGTGATTTGTTGATACTCACGCGCAGCCTGGTACAGCAGGTGCCTAAACCCCATGTTTCCAAAGTCCTAAGGTACAGTCCTGATCGCAGGGTTGGGTTTCTCAAAGCTCCTTGCAGGACCAATCCTAGGAAAAGGCCGATGCTGCGGGTGCCAGTTCCTCTGTTTGTTTCCACAGTGCCCCATCCTTGCAGACACTTTTCCACCCCGCGCCATGCGGGCACCTCGGCAGAGGTTGCTCTCAGCACCCAGCTTCGCTCGTCCCTCGCGGGTGCTGTGGCAGAACCACCTGTTGCTCTAAATCTGGCGGCGTTTCCTCGTCTCCCCTGCATCCTCATTTCAACTTCTGTAACTACATCTGTGTGACCTGTTCTCTCCTGCTATGTAGAAACTTGGGCAGTCACACGGGGGGCGTGTGGGGTCAGTTGTACTCCCCTGACCCTGTAAATGTAGAAGGGTCAGTTTATTTCCAGAAAGTATGGTTTACATATGGTTTTCCTTTCATTATTTTAGATGTCAGCTAGAAGGGCTCTGCTTGCTCCCTTCAGCAACGGAGAAGTCTTTGGATGCAAGACGCATGCTGAACTGTGTGTGACTCTCTGAAGAGAAACATTAGCCTAAAATATTAGTAAATGTTTTTTAGTGAAGATAAAAGAATATTAGAGAAAATATACAAGGCTTGAGGTCAAAGGTCCATATGCAGTCCATTTTCCATTGAAATCAAATGTCCAGAATGAAGAGGTCAGCAGAAGTTTGCTTGAATTTGGATTGAGGAAAACAAGGAAAGCTTTTTGCTCACTCCAGGCAGTGCTGTTATCAAGACGATCTCGTCATACAGACCGAGACCAGTATTTTCACAAGCAGCTAATTGGTTTGCTTCCTTCCCTTGAAGCACGCTGAGCAGAGCTGGTTTGGGGAAGGCGTGAGAAATGGTGGAGCACCAAGGAGCCCCACACTAGTCCTGGGAGGCTTAACCAGTGCCCTGAGGCTGCTTGGAAGCATTGACCCGTCTACTGTCAGATCTACTCCAGGGAATAAATTAGGGAATTTTGACTTGGACAAGCACAGACAGTACACTGTTGAGTCTTCTGGGCTGCCAGCCTGGACATCTCTACGCTGTGTCCCCTTTTGTGCTGAGACAGGCACGCAGAGGCCAAAGAATAGAGATGCCTCACGTCATTTTTAAGATTTCAGGATGAGTTGAGCTGACCAAGGCAGGTGGTGAGTGCAGGGACCTGAGGAGCTGTGCTTGGAATACAAGGTTGAAGGACTCCTGCAGTTCACAAATGTTACTTGGGAACTGGATAGTCAAGTACTGCCAGTTCCTAGGATCAGCTTAAAGTTAATAGAGCGATGGCAGGTGCCCAAACATCCTTGCAATCCTACATTTGCAGGCAGTTTTCATCACAGAACAGACAAAATAAAATGGTTTTTAAAAACAACACACCCTGCAGGTCTCTGTCCTTGCCACTAGCTATATGAAATTTAAACTACAAAAAAACCCCACTCCAACACCCTAACAAAAAAAGGGAATGGATTCATATAAATAACGTAATTGGAGAGCCTTGAAAGTAGCAAGAATGTGTGAGACTTTGATATATTTTTATCCTTTTAAAATAAAACAGATGCTGAGGGGAGGTTATAAGAAGGCGTCTCAGAAAGGCTGGTGTGAAAACACTGAAAGAACTGAAAAACTTGCTTTTTCCAGAGAATAAGCAAGGACCTGGTCCTACAGACCTTGGGTGTAGAAATGCATGTTATGGAAATGCCATGTTTTAGCATCAGCTGAAATTGCAAACTTGGAACGAAATGAGTGCACGGAGTGTTCCCTACCTCATTACTGTGAATTTAGAAAAAAAAAAAAAAGATTCAGATGATCTCAAAGGGATGATTTTCATATCCAGGTACCCAGCAGGAGACTTCGAGCTTACTTGAGAGATTGCCTCCAAGCAGATCAGCCCTTGCTTAAGCAAAAGCATTACCACTCCATGGGCATGCTCCACCTCCAAACCTGCGGGCGTTTGCGTCCTTTTCGTTAGTCCTGCTCCTCTCCCAGAGGGTCTATAACTCCGTGTTCAATCCATCCTTGATTTCCACGGAAAGCAGTGTACAAAAATATATAGTAGGAAAAGGAGGTGGGGACTAACTTCAGCACTGTTATTTATAAAAGGTTTTTCTTAACCGTGGTAGTCTTTAAAGGAGCATTTAGGGTTTTATTCTTTGGGGGTAGCTTCAGTCAAAATCAGACCTATATTCATTTTGTGCATCTTTGTTCTTATCCAGTGGTTATCAGTTCATTTAAGATCATTGTTATATTCACTTAAGAGCGCAGCACTCTTTCTGTAGGTGTGGTTACTTCCCAAATAGCAAATAGTTGCCATGGGATTGTGTAGCAGCAGTCTTCGGCAATTCGGCAAGACAGCGTTTTCAGGCTTGAGTGGATTCATTCGAAATGCCCCCGTGGGGTTGGTATCATCCTTATTTTAATGATGTGGCAATGGATACACAAAAGAAATAACGTGTTTTGTCCACGATCACTTAGCGAGCCCCATCCTTTCTCACACTGATGATGTGCTCCACTGCTGATATACACTGGCAAATCAACCCTAACGTCCACTGTTAGTGATAATTAAGAGTAAGGGATGAAGTAAGGCAAGAAATAGACTCGACGATCCTTATGGGTCCCTTCCAACCTGAGATGTTCTATGATCCTATGGAAAGATATTCTCACTGTCAGCCATGCAAATGGATGAACAGAAAGCCCTCTGTAATGAAGGGACTTGTTTCCCCAATGATGTGCACCAGGTTTGTCCCTCCCAGCTCCCCCCCATCAAATGTGCTTGTGTGGGTGTCAGGGGAGTCCCACCCGTGCGCCAGACAGGGAGATCGAGGTCTGGCTCCACAGGGATGCTTTGTACTGTCCTGAACGCATAACTTAATCCTGCGAGTGGATAGAAAGCAAAGCAGTGAGGATAATGCACGCTGGAGTTGCTGGCTCCTTTGACTCTGTCCATGTCTTGGACACACTTCCTCTCGTCTCCGAGGAGTTAACTGAGTACAGATCTCAGTATTCTCCTCCCTAGAGTTTAATATGAATTTACTAAAAAAAAAATAAAATTAAAAAAATCCAATCCTTTCAGCTATGAAAATTACCCTCATTTGTCTATAAATAGGCTTAACCTCTTAAACTGTGTCAGATGCTGCTGATTCACCAATCTGATCTAGATCTTCAGATGTTCTCTGCTCCTACAGCTCCAGGGCCAATGACTCATACTGTTTGCAAGTGCCATATCCCACTGAGCCTAGCCGTACCACGATTCTGCTAGCACTGTGTCTGCAGATTTGTACTGAAACTCGGGCAAGGGATTTTCTCCTGCTCAAGCTGAGCTCACCACCATCCTGCAGTCACCAAGCGGTATGTTGTATTCACATGAAAATCCCTGTACTTGCATTAGTCCAGCCACAGATCAGTAGAGCAAAAATGTATTCTAGAATCAAAGAAATATGATAAAGGCAAAACCCAAATGATCCATGTAATTGTTTCCCCAGCTGCGTTTCCCTTCCCTGGTGACAGTCCTAGGAAGGTTGGGCTGCATCACCTATCACCTTATCTTTGAAATTGCTTTGGAAATATGAAAGGGAAATGCCAAAGTATTTTCAGTCAATCTAAATGGCTTTTATAGCTTGTTCCAGGAAATCAGAGAGCCATGACTGTCTGAATGTTCTCTCCTCACTCTAAAAAGGATACTTTTAAAAAAGCAGAAGGAATCCACTTTCCCAGTTGTGTGTCCATTCCTAAAATTGTCCCAAACCTTTTGCTACCTTTCCTGGGGAAGGGACAAATCTAAATGTTGAAAAACAGGGAAAAAACTCTTTTCCTAGGTATGTTTTAGGGTAATGATGCCCTTCTGGCTATGGGGCACCTGGGTAGAGAAGAGGTTGGTGTTAGACACCTGATGCCCATCCACCACATGTTGCCTGAGTTTCCAGGAAGCCCTGGGCCTGGGCACTTTTGTGCTTATCTGTGGGAAGGGCTGTGGACCAGGGAGCCACAAGGAAGAGCTGATTTTTTTTTTCTTTTTAAGGTGTACTTTGGTTATCCAGGTTATGGCATAAGGTGTTGCTCTTGCCTAATGAATGAGCTGCATGCTTTGAAACTCTAGCTGATGATGTTCTGAGGGTCATCTGTGTCCTCTGCTCTGAATTTCCGGTAAGCTCTTTGGGGTAAGGACTTGTGTATTTTATGCTGCTGTCACAAATAACGGACTCTCGGCTTGAAATCCGTGATTGACTGTGCATGTCACATTTCATGCCATTAAAAACATAAGCTCCAGCTTGGAAGGGCGAACATGCTTTTGGCTTCTCTGCCATTTGTATTTCAGTCTGCAGGCACCACTTCTTTCACTGGGTGTTGCTGTTTTTCTCTTGAGAAAATTTCCAGAGTCCCCTATGCCTGGAGAAGAGACAGACTATTTACTGACATTTGTTCCAAGTTATAATGAGCGAAAAGACAACGCTTGTAGACTCTGAACAGGATCTCTCAGCTAGAAGCCTTCAGGTCTTCAGCCTCCCAAGTCTAAAGACTGCCTTCTTTTAAAAAGGACTGAATTATCCATTAAATATCACAGCATCTTGAAGAACATCCATAGGACCTCTCTGTTTTCCTCCTTGGTGGAGACTTGAGCTGGCACTGAGTTAAGCTGCTGAGAGTCTTCTCCTTAGGATGTCACGGCTGTGTGTGCATTGCTCGCACAAGCATGGGTTAGTTCATGCCATGGGTAAGGGGAATTTGGGATCCCATTAATGGCTAATTAAGGGGCAAGCTCCACTGCAAGGGAGACTCAGGGCTGATGTGTGGCCTGAAGCATATGGAGGCACCATTGACACAGCCTGGGTGACGAGGAGCCTTTCCATGCTTTTGCATAGGATGAACCCTGGGTCAACACCTTGGGGAGGGATCGTCCTTTGCTATCAACCTCCTACCTGTGAACCTCAGAGCATGGCAAGGGAGTCTCCTCCGGCAGCTCAGCCCTTTAAGTGTCTCAAAAGGATGCTCTCCTGCCAGGTGGCAGCAGGCAATGGCCGTGCACGCCCTGACCCCTCGGGCTGGTGGCTTCCCATCACACGTTTGCTCTAACGGTCCTCATGCCAGAGGCAAGGTTTTCTTGACAGGGCCCATATTCTGCAATGCTCAGGCTGTCTCTAAGAGTAAGAGCCCTACCCAGGGAACAGATAAACAGAACAATGTTTGAGCCTCTGGTACTCTTTAATGTCATTTTCAGGGAAATATATGTGTCATAACAACACAAAGCAGGCATAGTTCCCTTGCTTTCGATCTGCCTGGTGCCAGGGTCCACGTCATTTCAGCACCAAAACAGATCCAGCAAGTTTGCGGTAACTTTGCTTTTCCAAGCGCTGCCTCTTTTGCCCCCTTGGTTTGTTCTTGTCTCTTGCCTTCCAGCAGCCTTCCTCAGCCCTGTCAAGGGATGTCACGTACTGTTATGGTTAACATCTAATTTTCACTGGAAGCCCTTGGGAATTGGGCCCTTATCTCCACATACCATGCACATCAAAATGGTTTAATCAACCCTATTAATTCCAGGGCTTGCTGCTGATCTGGATAAAACACTGCACTTTCCCAGCACTGAAGCTTTGTAGCCAAGTTTCATGTTGCAGCAGCCTCTATGCAGTTTGCTCTCGGCTCCTCGGGGCTGGGCACATTCCCCTGCAGTCCCCTGGCTCCTGCAGAGAGGTGTCAGGGCTCTGCTCTGAGGCTTACATTGATTACGGCTGATTTGCCACCTCAGAAAAATCCCATCAGCTTGAATATTTGAGCTTGGGAGTCCTTGGTGTCACTTCCTGGTGCTTTGGGCAGCCATTGCCACCTACAAACATGGGTGCAGGGCACTTGCAAAGCTCATCTGCCCAGTTGTTTGGCCCAAGACGGTGTCTGAGAGGAGGGAGAAACCTCAGCGATGCACCAAGACCATGGCAAAATTCAGGGGTTGTTGCTACAGCTGTGGCACGGGTGAACCTGAGGAAGGGGACATGCCTCTGCCCCCACCCTGTGTGCTTTAGAGAGAGGTGGTGGGGCTTGGCTTATTCATCAAAAGCCACAGTCTGACCTTTAGGAGGACTTAGGAGGACTAGACATGGGAGGATGGTTTATAGATATCTTCCTGATCAGATGAAGTGGACCAGATTCTGCCACCTTTCCCCACCTCCAGCAGTATTTTACCCCCCACCCCCAGCCTAAAGCCAAATGTCTCCGACAGCTGTGAGGGTGCCTCATGTTCAAACCAACCATGAGGTACCCACCTAATGACCTGGGGCTGATCGAGACGTGCTGCTCCTTGCTTTTCTCAGAAAGGGTTCTTGCAACATGAAAGAAGGGCAGGAAAACAAAGAGCCCCAGGGAGAAAAGTGACAAGCGGCAGCTGGAGCCGGTGGGTGACACGCCGAGTGACAGAGCAGTTGGGCTCCTCGCAACTCTGCTGCTATTTTGGAAACTCCAATAAACAGAAGAGGCCAGATCAATCTCCCAGTCCTCCAGCACAAAGCCTGAGGAGCCCCGTTGACTTTGGTGGCAGTGGCAGCCTGAGACATCAGTTTCTCCATACGCACCGCGCTTTGTTTGTACCCCAGGCAAACTCATCAGAAACAGCCACCGAAAACGTTATTAGCAGCCCGCTAATTAGCAGGTCTCAGCTCCTTCGTTCCTGCAAGCTCCCACCTAGGAATTCACGCTCATTTGTGCCACGGAGAATATGACTGTTTAACCTCTGCGCGGGCGCTTTCAAGCAGCTGGAAAAAAAGTATGGATGTTTATGTTTTTAAAAAGGGATTGTTTTTGCTGCTGTCAATTATTAATGGCTCTCAGGTCAGGCTAAGGAACAATGCCAGGGATAAATTACCCCGTACGCTATTCATGTATGCCCTCCCCCGTTGTTTCCTTCTGGACTTAGAGGACTCACCTCGCGGTGAACTCCTTGGCGTTTGGGAAAAAGGCCTGACGAAGGGCTGAACTCGGAGTGCCCGTTTATTTATGCATGGACATCTCGCCTACTTTGTCAGGTGTGTTTAATCAAAAAGAAGCAGGAAATGCACTGTAATTATAAACACATTACTGCGCAAGAAGGCGGCTGCCCTTGGAAAGGGCTGTGCTGTTTGATAAATGGGTGCAGTGAAAAAACACAGGCTTAAACCTACGCAGCTCTTTGCTAGATCAAAGCAAAGCTGCCCGTTACCCCACACTGCCCCCGCAGCAGGACCCAGCTCTGGGTTCGCAGCAAGGGAAGTGGAAGAAAGTTAAAAAGAAAATGCAGTCTCCCTCCTTTTTTTTTTTTTTTTTGCCTGAAACTTTCCCCCTAGTATAAAAAAATGACTCAAACATTAAATATTTGCTGTTAAAATTAATAGAACTAGCAATGAACCCAGCTGAGAACACAATAATTAGGGCCGGGTCCAAAGCCCCTTGCTGAAGCCCATGGAGAGACTTATTGTTTTCAGTGGGATCTGGCTCAGCACCCTGGTGAGCAAAGATCTAGTTATGGCATAACCCTGGGAGATCTTGGATCTCCCACAGTCTTTCCATGTGACCTTGCCCAAACTTGCAAGCATTCCCTAATCCCGAGCACAGCCGAACCCGAGTCAGTAATATGCTGGTGCTGGGAAAAGAAAATGTCCTTCTGGGCTGTGAGACCAGCAGCGCTGTAGGTAAGGCACAGAAGGGGTTTACTGCCCTTCTTGGCACCATGAGGCTGAGACATGGCCCTGCACTTACATTAAAAAAAAACAACCAACAACCAAAAAAACCAACAACCAAAACAACAGACATACTGGAAATCGTCCAGAGGAGAGCAACAAAAATGATCAGAGGTCTAGAAAACATGACTTATGAGTACAGATTGAAAGGGTTGGGTTTGTTTAGTCTACAGAACTTGAAACATCCTAATAAACTTTAAAGATGTAAAAAAAAAAATATCAAAAAGGGTAATCAATTGTCATTTATCTCTATGGGGATAGCAGACAGTACAACACACGAGATTTAGGATAGATAGTATTAAAAGCTGTGAGGTTAATAACACACTCGAGTATGTTACTTAAGGAGGGAGCAAAGTGTCTCTCATGGGAGATTTTCAAAGCATTGGACAAGTACCTGCTACGAGGGACCGGGCAGGTCACTGTCCCACAGAGCAGACTGCTTTCAGCCGTGTGGTTCTACGGTTCCCATTGATCTAGTGACTGCTTTGGGACATCCAAGGATGAGACCTTGCAGGTGATGAGCCTTCACAGCCCTCTCTGATTTGGAAAAAAAGCAGAAGGTGCTCAGCTCTTCCAAAAATTGACCCCCAAGCCAATGACCATTTCTAAACCCCCTCTTTTCCTTGGCTTCCATGCTTATTAAATAAAGAGCAACAAATTCCCACTTCTGCATGGGGCCACAATCGTATATGTGAAGCACCTTGCTGCTCTCCCATGGAGTATTCCCGTCTAAGTGCGCACTCAAATGCTTGAATGCTAGGATGATGAGACCTCTGGAAAAGCATGTGGTGACTCAGAAGGTGTTCTGGGTAGTAGTGGCCTTGCAGATCCTGCTTGGGAAAGTCCCCTTCTGACTCTGTAGAAAGGGATGCCTTGGTGGACCCTTGCTAGAAGTGCTTTCACCCATAGCACCACTGGGTATGACAAGTGCAAAGCACTTGGGACTGTATCAGGTATTGCTCTAGGTGGGCCAAATGGTGGCCAGCACCTGATTAGAAAGGCAGCATCCCTTATCTGAAGTGCTGTGTCCAGTTCTGGGCTCCCCAGTTCAAGAAAGACGGGAAACTACTTGAGAGAGTCCAGCGGAGAACTACAAAGATGATGAGGGGACTGGAGCATCTCTCATATGAGGAAAGGCTGAGAGATCTGAGTCTGTTTAGCCTGGAGAAGAGAAGACTGAGAGGGGATCTCATCAATGCTTATATCTAAAGGATGGATGTCAAGAGGATGGGGCCAGACTCTTCTCAGTGGTGCCCAGTGACAGGACAAGGGGCAACGGGCACAAACTGGAACACAGGAAGTTCCATCTCAATATGAGGAAAAACTTCTTCACTCTGAGGGTGACAGAGCACTGGCACAGGGTGCCCGGAGAGGTTGTGGAGTCTCCTTCTCTGGAGATATTCAAAACCTGCCTGGACGTGATCCTGTGCAGCCTGCTCTGGGTGATCCTGCTCTAGCAGGGGGTTGGACCAGATGATCTCCAGAGGTCCCTTCCAACTCGTACCATTCTGTGATTCGGTGACGCTGTGATTCTGTGATTCTCCCTGTAGTGCCTGCCCAGGGGCTGCCTGTCCCCTGCCCTGAAGCCGCATGTGCTGCTGCCTCCCTGTGAAGGAGCACCTCTGCCAGCCCTCGGCTGCCCTGGTAATGCTCAACACTGTTCTCTGGTTTCAACCCTTTTTGCAAAGGGCTGCAAAAGCTTTGGTCAGAGCTTGCAGCAAAGCCAATCGACCACAAGACAGAAGTGTATCAGAAAGCAGGCTTTGTATTTACTGCCCAGTGAACCCAAATTCCTCCAATTATGGGCAAGATGTGAGGAGGTTTTGAAGGGAAGGATCAGAGGGTTGCAACCAGAGCAGAGCTGGCCTTGGCGGTACTGGGGACTTGGGGTGACAGGAGGGCTCCCCGAGGGCCAGGGGAAGGATGCTGTGCTCAGCACTGCGACTGTGCCTCTTCTTTGCACTCAGCTACAGCTGTGCAAGTATGATTTGGTCCCACATGAACGCTGAGAAAATCACTAGTTATACGATATGGGAATTAAAAAAATCTGTTTGCTTCCAAGCGTAAACCAATGACTGTGGCGATGGTTTACAAACACGGGGTTACGGCCCCGAGTCAGCTTTTCTTCCTTGATTCTGGGTACAGTCACGAGCCTGGCAGGAATCTGCGTCAGCTAAAATGCATGGCAGCAACTGGAGTCTCCTGGAGTTTTGGAGCTGAGTGGGGTCACAACAGGAAGGCATTTGGGAAGGCGGCACTGTGGGGTTAGGAATAAACATCTCCCCAGGGCAGATTTTCCATAATTGGCCATGACAAGGCTTCTTTCTCTAGGAACTGGAGCTGGCCTGTGAGGAAGCAGAATGAATCACTGCTCTGGTCCAACTTGGCAAGTGCCGTGATTTAGTCCTGCTTTGCACAGGGAGATGATGATATGGATTGAAAGACAGAGGAGAAACGTAGCCAAAGGCTTCTGAGCTGGGAGATGAGTTTGGGTTCCCACTCATATTTTGCAGGTTTAGTCAGACCCTTAGAAGGAAACCCTGGCAAAAAAATGCTGGGTTTTGGTTCCCTTTATCAACAATTCAGCGCGAACAATAGGGACTCCTGAACACAAAGCTCATACAAACAATAACAACAATTTTATTTCACATGGTTGCAACAGCAGTTGATACGCAATCCCTCGTTCCAGCCCCCCCACTTTGCTAACTATTTGTCACTCTTCTGCTCCCAGGTACAGATTTATGGGAGGCGATCTTAGCGGTTGGAGTTGGTGTCCTGCAGCGTGGTGGTGACCACATGGCTGTGCAGCCTTCTGTGAGGAGGAGGCCTGAGCATGGTTTCCTCATGATCTTGGAAAAGTCCCACTTTCTTTCAGGTATGAGGAAAAGGGGGTGTTGTTTCTGCCATCCTCTCGCTGGATGGTGGTCACCAGTGTTATCTTAAAACCTCCTTGCAATCTCAGCAATCTTACCAAGCCTGGTGACCTGACAGCAGTTCACAGCCTGTTCAGTATCTGATGATTAATCCCTTCCCTTTAAAAATATGCACTTAGTGGCAGAACCCCACAAAAATATTGGTGGAGCCAGAGCTACTTTGCCAAGTGGCAAACTTAGACTTGCTCTTCTTGGAAAGCTGGTTTCCTGTCACTGGCTTTCTCTCATTGCTGTTTTCCAGTGGTTTGGAGAGAGGAGAAAGGGAAGAAAAAAGTATTCCTCCCAGATACCTCTTCTTTTTTACATCCCCTTTCCTCCATGTATCCGCTCTGCTATTCTGGATTTCAGGAATCCCACCAGCCAAAGGGCTTCCTAACCAACCCCGCTGCTATCCCCACTGCAAAAAGAGAAGCAAGCTCCCAGCAAAACAAGATCTCTCAAAAAAGAAGACACAGAAAATCTTCATTTCCATTCCCCCTTCTCCTGCTTCTTTGGAGAGCAGACAGATGGAACAAAATCTTCCCTGCACCATGGAAGAGAGGTAGCTCAGAAAAGTCAAGTCTGCACCTTGTCGCAACGTGAGAGTTTGGATCCAAGCATCAGACTTTTGCTCATTTCCAATTTGATGTTAGGAACATGACCATTTTATTTCTTATGAGATGACTACCATAGATAATGCAGGCAGCTGCTGCAGGGCTGGTTACAAGACTGGAGCTTGGGGCTTCCTGTTCCAAATGCCCCCACCGCTCGAAATGGAAATGGTCCTTGTTCAGCGCTGGGCAGCGAAGGGCCATGACACACATGTTAACACAAATGCAAGTTACCTAGATCTTACTTTCCCTGGAGATACCAGCATTCATCTTTCTCATTAAAGTCTGTACAGGGTCAAATCCTGCACCAGGTTCTTACCTAGCATTTTTTTTTCTGTTTTCTGAGACTCTGGGTAAGGCCTCTGGGCCTTCAGCAGCACCACATGTGATACGGGTCAGGTGAAAATGGCATGAGCACAAAGCTCATGACCTTTCTGGCAGAGCACTCGGCAAATGACTAACATCGCTGGTGCCTTCAAGGTCAGGAGCTTGTGGGACCCATGAGGATTCCCTGTCTGCTCTCTGCAGAGCAAAGCGGGTCCTTTCTGGGAAGGAAAGCACAAAACGTCAT
Organism: Psophia crepitans; assembly: GCA_013399095.1. Lineage (NCBI taxonomy): Eukaryota > Metazoa > Chordata > Aves > Gruiformes > Psophiidae > Psophia > Psophia crepitans. The sequence goes on from VWZZ01007618.1 coordinate 87,526, forward strand.
TTAGAGAAGGTTAGAACAGGGGACACACTGGAGTGTAAGGCACCCATGGTCGAAGAGTTTGTGTGGCAGTTTTCCCTTTGGTGTCCATTTGTCAGTCTCTGGGTCGTAGCAGTCCAAGGAATCCAAGTCCTCAATGACATTGTCTGCAGTGAGGCATCGTCCTCCTGTGACATACAGCTTGTTCTTGATGACGGTGGCCCCATGATGCATCCGTCTGTCCTTCATGTCCGCACATTTAACAAACTTGTTGCCTTTTGTATCATAAGCAATTATTCTCCGGGTATACCCTAAATGTGAAGCCAGAAGAGGAAGAGACAGATGAGAATTAGAGTTTATTGCCCGCAGAAGGAATAATAATATATTTCCTGCTAGTCTTTAATAAAACCAACTATAAAGGTACATAATTTGGTAGAGGTAAGATTTCTAAGCTGGGAAGTGATGATGTGTCACAAGGATGCCTATCTATCTTTTTGTTCCTATTTTTCCTTACCCTGTCTCATAGCACCTTGGCAGCCAAGGCTTGACAAGCACCATAAACCCCACCATATCAGACAAGCAACCTGTCAAGCACAGCTGGAGCTTGCAGTTTTCTGCATGAGCCTTCAGAAGTCCTGAAGTGTTTCTTTTCAGACTCCTAGGGCTTCACTCAGAAATACAGAAACCAATGGCACGTGGGGAGGGAGCAACAATGTCTTGGGTTGGAGTCATAGCTGCCTACCGAATGGAGCTGGTTTCTCAACAGCACAGCGCCATTAGTGCTCGCTCCACTCCCAAAGCCCTTGGTGCCACATCTGTGCTGGCCACCGTGCCAGCGACCCGATGGACAGCTCTTCCACTGAGGGAACCTCAGATGTAACCTCACATCTGGTGGGAGGTCAGGGCTGGTAGCAGGGCCATTGCCTTGGTGCAATGGAGGTGTGGAAGCTTGGTACCCAGCAGTACCTTGCCCATGTATCCCTGTAGAATATCAAGACTGCCCATAGCAAACAAACTGGTTTGGGCCATGTTTTGCAGGCCTTGAAGCCACTTTCCCTAACAAAAATCAAGGCCTGTCTTGTTCAGGCCAACCCACTCCCCTTTATTATGATGTGACCAATCATGCAAAGAGGATCTGAAATGTGACGAAAGCTCTTTTTAAGAGAAAATGGTTTTTTTGTGGGTTTTACTGTTGTTGATAAATAAAGAGTATTTTACCAGGAAGCTGGTAAATAAAACCTGACCATGGTTAATCTCTCTATTTGCCCTTGGCTTCCTCCTTTCCTCTGTTGAGCAGTAACTTGTGTGGGCTTTTCCCCAGTCTCCCCACACCCAGATCCTGTTATCCAGAGTAAGAAGGTGCCTCACGGACAACTTGACCCCCCTTCCATGGCCATGAGACCCTATAGGAGATGTGTATGGAGGGTAGACACACTCCTTCTCAAGCTCCTCATGGTTTTTTTGAGGGACCACAACCTGCATACGCCATTTGCCCCTGTAGCGTGATAGCCATGCTGGGCATTGGCACTTCCCAGTGCTGGGTGGGCTGGCTCTGACCGTCCCTGGCTGGAGCTGGGAACACTCTGAGCAGGAAGGGTGAGAAATCCTGCAGGAGCTGGGCAGGGGCAGGCAGGAGGGAGGGAAAAACAGAGCCCCTACCTCCTACAATGATAATCTGGTCTCCAATCACGACAGCTGGTGCACAGACATTCTTCACCACTCTGGTTTCCATCCGAAACCATGTATTCCTGGAGACATGGTAAACCTGACAAATAGATAAAGACATACACACAGATGTTTATGTTGCATTTTAACTGACAACTGTAATTAGAGAGGAACCTACATTTTTTATTTCTCCTAATGAATGCAATCCACTGGCCTGAGCTCCTGGAAATCTGGTAATTTACCCACTTCTTTTCTTAACACGTCTCCTTGGAAAGCACTCTAGTTCTCCAGGCTTGTCTGCTCAGGAGATGCTAGCACACACACTAAAGCAGAGTGTATCTGCCATGCTCAAGCTGCTCAGCTGTAAATCTTTGTATGGCCGTTAAATCACAGTAACTCCTGGATAATGCTCTCCCAAAGTGCAAGCCATTTCATTTTATTTTCCAGTTATTCTGTGTATTCCTGCCTTAGTCTTAGCAATTTCCTGGACAGACAAACCACAACTTCACCTAGCTTTGCGGGCAGCCACCATGTTTGCCCAGCTTCTGTATTTGTGCTGGTGGCTGGTATGAGCTCAGATTGGCAAGGAGACTTGTGGATGGGACTTAGAGTGATATCTAAGTCATCAATTCATGTAAGAAAAAGAGTTGTTGCCAGATGATGATCATTCAGTCATCTGTATCTGGGTGACGCAAACCTTTATGTCATGTCATCCACTTCTTAACATAGCAAGTATCTCCAGGACATCTCCCCGCTAACTGATAAATACATTTCCTTCCCCCTGATAATCAAGAGCGTTACCACCGCAAAGAAGTATTGCTCACGTGCTGGCTCAAATCTTGGCCTTTAATGATCCTTTTTAGTTAAAGCATCTAAACCAGTGAAAAACAGTCATCGAGAAAGTAACGCTACAACATCGCTAAAGCACCAAATCAGATAAGAGAGGATTTCGTGTATTTTTTCCTCCTAATAGAGTTTAAGCGCTGGAAGCAGGCAGCGAGCCAGGAACATGTGGCAGAAGCCACATTTTTAACACAACTGTTGATACGAAATAACTGTCAGTTTAAGTTCTGGCCCTTTGACGAGTGAGAATCTAATCACCCTAATGATCACAAATCTTTGCTTCACTGCGAGCGATCAGGTGCGTGACCGAGCCCCCAGCCTGGCTGCCGAATGGAAAGCACCGATTTTGGTGAGATTGGCTGCAGGCATGAAGCCTGGCGGGGGCTCAGCCGCCGCCGGCCGTGGCGTCACCTGCAGGAACCCTGGCTCTGCCACCAGAAACTAGCCAGCGGCAGAGCTGGTTGGCACCTGAAGAAGTGCCTCAGGGCTTGTGCCTGAAAAGCACTCAGAGGCGAAAATAAAAGAATAGAATAGAATCATTAAGGTTGGAAGAGACCTCAAGGATCATCCAGTCCAACCATCCCCCCACTACCTAAAGAGTGGCAACGTTCCTTGCAGAGACCTCCCTGAAGCCATGTGCCAATTCATCCTGCCTCTTGCTACAACTCACAATAAAGATTTTTTGTGGGTTGATTTCCTCAGGAGGGTGAGGAACTGCTGCGTGTCTTAGATGAAACTGCCTACGACAAGCAGGACTGACCATTACCTGGATCAGCCGGACAGGGTTTTGCATAATGTCTTCTCCCCCAAACAGGTAGACCCTCTGATCTTTGGCAGCAACAGCAGGGTGAAGGACGGCAACAGGCATGTTTGCCATGCTCTCACAGGTGTTGTAGACGCTATCGTATCTTTCCACAGAATTCAGGATTTCCTGGTTTTTGCCAATTCCACCGAATGATAAAATATAATTTTTATATGCCAAGCTTCTGTGGGAGTAACGTGGAACTAACAGGGGCTCAACCAACCTCCACTGATTGAGTTTGAGGGAGTAAATGTAAATATTATCACTGACCGGGCTCTTCTTATTGCTAACAGGCATCCCTCCGAGCACATAAATATTGCTGTGTAAGCTCACTGCTGAAGCTTTGTACAGGCGCACAGGAAGTTTGGCCAGACTTAGCCATTGGTTGGTCTTGTCATCATAGAGCAGGACATCTCTCGTGGTCTGCTGACTGTCCTTCCTGCCACCAATGATGATGAGGAACTCTTGGTTTGAGTACCGGCGGGGAACATGCAACATGGGCTTGATGTCAGGTGCGTTGGTGCTGTACAAGGAAAACATGTGTTTCCAGGCTGACTCAAGGATGCTTCTGCAGGTGGGCGAGGACTGAACGAGGGAGTCATTGGCGATGAAGTGGAAGAGGAAAGTTGGATGGACGTACTGAAGCCGAACCTTCTTGAACAACTCTTGAATGTAGCGTTGTCTTGCCTGGAGGTCATGCCGGATCCAGACCATCAGTGTCTCAAAGACCTGCTCCTCCTCCCCGCAGAGCTCATCGTCCCCAAGGTAATCAATGAGCTCCAAGGGACAAAGGTCCTTCAGATCCTCAGAAGAGGCCACCTCAGGAAAGCATTTCAAAGCCATAGCCTTGGCTTTTTTATTCAGGCTTTGGCAGTTCAAGACTTTTGCCAGTCTGATCATGCTTAGACAGTTGTCAGGAGTCAGCCTGTCTTGGAGGTAGGCAGAGCAGGCCTCAAACAGCTTAGTGTACTGCAGCATGGAGGCCGTCTCCAAGAGGCACAGTACGTTCTCGGCAGATACAAGAATCTCCCCTGTGTAAACGTAAAGGATGACCTGATCCAAAATCTCGGCGTCGATGCCCTTCAGGATGACTTTAGCCTGGCGACTCTCTCTGAAGTTGTTACAGAACATCGCCTTGAAGTACGGACTGCTGGAAGCCAGCACGTTTCGGTGGCAGGGGATTTCGAAGCCCCCGGAGCAGAGAGTAACATCAGTCAGCATCCCGCTCTGCCGCAGAGCATTCAGCTGCCTCAGCAGTTCAGAGGAGAAGTCCTGGTCTTTGAAGAGAAACTCCTCAGTGGATCCTCCCTCCATAGCAAACTAGGAGAGAGATGAATTCTGGACTTGGCAGGAAAAAAACCCCAAATTCTTAGCAGCTTTTATTGAAATATCCAGCTCCAAGGGAACAAATCAGGACTTTGATGTTGCTCTAAATATCCGTCCACTGTTACGCATAAAAATGGAACATGGGTTAAGCACAGTGGGAAAATAATAAAGAAGCTAAAAGGTCGCTAAGACACTTTAAGATTTTCATAAAGTTATCAGATAGGTTGCAGCTCTGAGGCCAGCACTGCCCGTGTCCCTGGCAAGAAGCAAAAGCGCTGAAGTTATCTCCCTGATTCGGGATGAAAGCTGAACGGCCGAAGCAGTTGGTTTGTTCATTTTAATCACGTCGAATAAATGTGCTTAGACATTTATTCACTATTTTAAAGTATTAGCAGTTTAGTAGCTTGCGCCTCTTTCCCCTAGAGTTAGTCACTCCCCAAGAATGTAAATCTGGCAGAGCTGAACTCTGCGGCAGGGAAAGCGAAACCCTGGAGACTGGGAATCTGCATTAAAACGGTTATTTATTAACTCTGCTTCGCTGTGTTGTTGTTTTTTTTCCTGTTAATCAGACACACAATGACTAAACTAAGTGCCAGGCAGAACGATAGGAGCACTGTCCCGGCTAGCTGCTCAGCTGCAGTGAAAGGTAGGGTAGAAACATTTACCTTCGGTTGTCCTTCACTGCATGCACTTACTCTCTGCCGTTTATTCTCTGCTGAGATTTTCCACAGCGAGAGCCTGGATAAAAACCTATAAACCCACAGGACGTTTCTTTCGGTAGGTAAAGTGATTCACAGAGGGTGATTTCTGGACGTGTTTGTTCTGAAGTCACTTTTGCCGCTCTCGGGCGCTGCGCGCGGGAGCGGCGCGGCGGTGGGGCATTGTGTACATTCCAGCGCTAAGAATAGGCGCGCGCGGGCTCCTCGCTGTTACCGCATGTGACGCCGCCGTTGCCTTTTGCGATGACCTGACCGGTACTGAGCATGCCCGGGTGGTGTTTTTCTGGCAAATGTTTACATATAATAAATAGACACGGAGAGGAAAGTTCACTTATAAAAGTCCTGGCCGTCTGTTTGGAAACAGCAGCAGAACCCTGTCCTGAAGTGCCTGGGAACTCTAGAAGCCTGTAAACAGTCTGCAACGCCTTGCGCTAGGTAATGCACTGTCACCGTGCTTTCACGGAGGAAGACGGAGAGAGAAGGGCTTCCAGGGACCCCAGCAGGATGGACCGCGTCTCCACCTTACGGACGGATCTGGGCAGCATCGGCCCATTGCAGTTGGTGGGAGATGCTGATACACCGGGGCCCCGGACACAGGGCCGCCCCAAGGTGGGCAGGGAGACCCTGGTTACCTCTGCCAAGCAGGGGACAAAATTCACTCTTGGAGCTATCTGTCTTTATGATGCCACTCAATATTTCATGTAGAAATTAACTGGATTGCGGCCTTTTGTGTAAAGAGGTCAGCTCTCTGAAACCCTTAGCAAAGAACTTCTCAAGCAGGTGGTTGGAGGAAGCTCAGACTTATGGGTGGGAGGACTGGAGCAGGTTGCTGAAGCGGGTGCAGAAAACTGGAAACCAGGGTCCCAGGGTGGCACTCAGCTCCCCAGGGTAGACACCACGTGGGTTCTCACCTGCATGTGAACGTGGTGTCCAAGCTCCTTTGGCAGCCAGTGAGGTCCAGTCAATATAACTGAGTCTGCCAAGTTATTCAGGTCACCAGCAAGTACCACCTATATTTGGGGAAGTGAACAGACCTCCAGGCACTGCTAAGTCTCCGCAGCCGCTCAGCTGCCTCAATCTCATGTAGGCATCCATGTTTAACTCCCCCATCTAAGTATCTCCTATGATGACCCTAAACCCATCCCCAGGGCTGGGACCAGTCAAGCGCCTTGTGCCAGCAGAGGATCCTCCACGACCCCAGCTGGCCCCGGCTGAGGTCTCCAGCAGATCCAATGTGATGTGTCCCAGCTCTGTGCCAATTTACCGGATGTTTCAAGAAAAATGGCATTGGCTGCCCATGCCTAGGTAACTGGATCGGGCACCTCATCTGTGCTGAAATTCCTCCCTTTGTTCTGGGATGGGACTGAATCCAAAATGGCATTTCTAAGCATCGCTACCACAGGGAAACACAAGGTTAAAGCAGAACTACTTCTCGTATTTTCAAAGCCAAAGCTCATGGATGAGTCATGTCTGCATCTAGTCACAGTGAGGCAGATGAGCGAAAATCGTCGGGACCCATGGTGCCCTTATGTCAACTCCCGTGCGGCGCTGGTGTTTGCTGTCCTCCATATGTTCCTGCCCCCCCGCATCCGCGGCGCAGCACACTGCAGGGATGGGGGCACATTGTTCCTCTGGAAACAGCAGCTTTGCATCACGGGTCATGCTCTACATGGCCTTTCCCAGAGATTTTTCAATGCAGCATAACAACATGGTGAAACGCCTGAAGGCCAGACAAAACCCTGGAGGCCCAGACCCGTGCTGAAGACAGGGTGGGGCCGGGCTGGCATAGCTTCCTGGAGGCTGTAGCATCTTCCCTTCCTGCACAATCTGTGCGTGTTTGTGCACACGTGTGTGTGAATGGCCAGGCGAGGCGAGGGAGGGGAAGGGCAGGAGCCACTGGACTTGACTTCTGCAGATGAGTCACTTTGAGGGTAAACATGGCAATGTGCAGGCTCTTCTCTCTCCTCCACTAAAGAGATGTCCTGGAGGATGATGCTGGGGCACTGGGGAAAATGCGCTCCCCTCTCCCTACTCCCCACTGCTGCTGCCTCACCAGCTGGCCATGATCTTGCTATAAATATTTAGAGTGGCATTAAAAACCCAACGGAGAAGTTCTCTCTCCTTGTCCAGAGAACATTAGTTACCCAAACAAAACGCCCTCTCGCTTTCTTCCTCGCTCTGTATGTATACGCTCTTGTTGTGGTCCGTTTTGATGATTGATGTGGCTTTATATCTCTGTTCTGGCTCTAACTCGTTGCTGACTGTTTAGTTCTGCCTTTTCCTGGCAGTGGCTTGGATTATTTTTTTAACCCTTGAAGAAACAAATGATGCTATCTGGCTTCACTAACGACACTGCTTTACGGGGTCGGGAAGGGTAGGTGGGATGTTCTGCTTTAGATACCGATAAATGTGGCATTTATTTAGAAGATCCCAGGCTCGAGGGCTCTGCACGGTTATGCAAACTCCTGCTAACCCAGAGTACAGCGTGTGCTATTTAAATAGCTTATTGCTCTTGGGGGGGCTGCTGCTCCCTGCTGAGTCTCCACACAGGTCCCTGCCAATTCGGGGCCGAGGCTCCCAAGCAACGAAGCTCGTGCTGCCTGCTTTACAGCTCGCTCTTCTTTCTTTCCCGGAGATTACGGTTTCAGACACATCTCCAACCAAATGTGCACATCAGCACTGTTTCGTTAGGATTTCCGTTATGAATAAACTAGAAATCATTTTTCACGGCATAACCTAGAACAGTATGTCTTATACGTCCCCTACTGCTGCAGCATGATGCCCAGTGAGAGGCAAGAGCTGTTTCTTCTGTGAGAGTGTAACTTGTCTGAGAAAATCTGTTTCTGAATGAGTTCTTCAGGCAGATTTCCTCCGTTGGCGTGCTGTTGGCCAAACCAGGTCTGGGTGGTCTTTTTTTGGGAGAACAAGGTGCTGCATTAACAGCGGGAGCGGGATGTTGCGTGGGTTGGTGTGACACCATGTGCAAGTGGGGAAGTGGGCTCGTTCGCGGGTTATGTGACCCAGCAGCACCACGGGACGCGATGCTGCAGGTCCTCAGTAGCCCCTGAGGGAGGCTGGAGCCCTTGGGAGCTGGTAAAAAGAGCGACTCTCTGCAACTGCTGCTGGATGAACTCCATCGATGGCCGGTTTCTAGAAAATGGAAATGTCTACTGAAGAATAACCACTTTGCTGCAGTGCTGTATGCTCACCCTCCTGTTCCTTCTGCTCTCTCCTTAAGTGTTTGGGATTGCTCAGTTTTGGAATTAGGATGGTTGAACCTTTGATCTGACCCAGAGCAGTTCTTCTTATGTTTTAATGTAATGGGGTGATGAAGTGTCTGTTATCATGCACGAAGCGACGGAGCGGAAAAAAGCTGTAATCTCATCGGCCAGCAGACAGGTGCACAGAGAACATTGGTGATGTCAGACAACTTCTAAAACTCATACACTGATCCTATTACAATTCAGGTGAAAATGGACAAATATGGATAAGGAAAAAGGAATGTTATGGAGAAACTTCACTGAGCTTATTCAGTGTTACGTGCGCTGCCTCGATGGCTACCAGGCCCCACAGGTATCAAGAGAGACATCATCCCTTTCCCCGGATTTGCAGTATAAACAGACAGGGAGACAAGGAAAAGGGAACAAACCCCAGGGTTTACGTTCCTCACTGTAAAAAGAGACAATTACAGGCATCATAATTAATCAGATGCCATGAGTTGGAGAGGATGGGAAGGTGCCCCAAGCAGCAGTTGTGGCTGGCTGGGGTGACAGCCTTCAGCCCAGGCTGGGAGACCTGTAAAGGAAATGTTTCCCCACACCCAGCACCTGGTTTTGGACGCATCCCGATACTCCCCGCTGAAGCAGCCTCCCAGAGTCCTGCCTGTGCTCAGCCGGAGCCCAGTGTGGATTTACTATTTGATTTGCTGGATTGGGAAAACAACCCTTTGACCCTGTCTGCTGGCTCTCTGGTTGACATCTCAGGTTCACTGAAGGCATTGAAACTCCCCAAGCTAGCAAGCAGCAGAGAAGACATTGAAAAGTAAACAGAATCCAGTGTGAACATGGGAAACTGATGGACAGTTGTACCTGACAATAAGATGAAGTCCTTTGTGTTTCTTCAGGCAACAGAAATACAACGACTATTCCACATGGCACTACCAGGTGTGGTCTCCTGCTCACAAACTACCTAATTCTCCCAGAGTTATGGGAAGATTGGACTGGGGAGCCCCTGGGAGCTCACCTAGCGCAACCTCCTGTTCACAGCAGGGCTAACCTCAGAGTTAGATCAGATTGCTCAGGGACTTGCCCAGCTGAATTTTTGAAATCTTGAAAGACGGAGAGTTCGCAGCCTCTCTGCACAATCTGCTCCAGCCCTGAACCACTTTCCTGGTGAAGAATTTTTTCTGCATGCTCAATAGGAATTTCCTTTGTTGCAACGTGTGAATGCTGTCACTTGCCCACAGAGAATTCTGCTAACTTCCTTCTGCTGCTACTGTTTGCCAATGATCTGATCTTCTTCCTATTCTTTCAGTCCAGATACCCTTATGATGCTTCTCGTTCAGTCCTCTGTGACTACTGCATTACTCATTTTCTGTTTAGCTGCTTAGCAGACATGATTTCCCTGAGTGCCTTATCACCACAGCTGTCGTTCACACTGGTATCATACTTAACTCTAAACTAAGGCTTAGTTTAAGATTTGAATGAATGTGGGTTTAGTTCTGATTTTGTGGGCGAGCTAACAGACTACATCTGTAAAGACCGGTCCTGAAATCTGAACGTTAACTTTGAACCCCTGACCTAACCTTTTGCTATAGAGCCATAGGGACTTTTACAGCATTGGAGACACAGAGCAACTTCACAAGTGTCACTGCCATCACTGTATGTGTTGTGTACAGATAGAGATACAGCATGTAATTCAATAATAACTTTGGCCCAGTATGTGAGGATATGAAGATGTGTGGGCTCCTGGCTTGGTTTCAGGCCAATCTCTAATTAAAGAGTGAAAGATTAAGATGAAAGCAATTGTACTCTTCCTTCTTTAGCCAGAATGACCTACTAGTGTTAATTAAAACAGTCTTCAGGCAAAAATAAATTTGGCTGCCAAAGTTATGCACTTCACATTAAATAAGGACATAGCTGGGTTTAAAGCATGCTGAGCTTCTAGAGGTTTCACAGAAACCACTCACATAGCTTTGGGCACTCTTGTTGGAACATTTTGAAACAAATCCTTTGCCTAAACCAGCTCCTTCATATGTATTTCAGACACCCGCTGGCTTTTTCTTCAAACTACATCATTTGAGAATGGGTACCTGCCAGCTTATCTTGGACTGAACACACAGTGTGACCTCTGGAGGATAAAATA
>VWZZ01007619.1:0-46394 GCA_013399095.1 Psophia crepitans
AGTCCCTCTTTATCACCTTTAGGTTCCTCCCTGCAATCTCTTCCCTGCCAATCTGCATGACCAGCAGCGGATAATAATCAGAGGGTTGGACCAGTCTAGGGAGCTTCCTGGTAACATCTCTGATGCGGGCCCCAGGGAGGCAGCAGACTTCCCTGTGAGATGGGTTCGGCCGGCATATGGGGCCTTCCGTTCCCCTTAGGAGGGAATCGCCTATGACAATTACCCCCCTCTTTTTCCTAACAGAGGCAGTCACAAGGCACGGGGCTGACTTCCTTGCCCTGGGTGACCGCCTAGGAGGACCTTCACCTACCTCCTCACTTGCCTGGCCCTCCAGTTCCAGAGCCCCATGCCTGTTGTGTAGGGGCAACTGGAAGAGGGAGGGAGGCTGCGAGAAGATTTGCTTCTTCCCCCAAGCAGGGACCTGGGGGGGAAGAAGCGAATCCTCTTGTGGCCTCCCTCCCCTCATGTCCTGTTGTTTTTGGGGACAGTCACAATTGCTGTTGATATTCTCAGAAAACAGCCCCCAGCGTGAGATTTGGATTATTTGTCCTTTTTTTATTTTATATAACCACTGGGTGATGAACCATTAAGCTAAAAGCAACACTCAAATCTATTGTAGGTATATTGTTTATTACCTGCTTACATTCTTTTTGTTTTACAAATGAGTCCTAATCTTTGAGATATTTATGCAGCTTCTTTTGGGAGTCAGTGCTTTCATATCTGAATTGTGTTTTAAGAAAGGAGGTTTAACTTCAAGACAATAGTGCACCAAAGGCAGACAGGAGATTTTGGGGTTTTCAAGAGTGCCAAATAGCCCTCAGTGGTTAGACTAAAGGTAAGTATCTTTGCAGAAGATTGCAAGCAAACTTGCAGACAGAGATATAGGATGAATAATTCTCTTCTGTATATGAAAAAATGTACATTACTGCAGAAATTCTTACTAGCAGCCAAGTCTGGTGATATGTCTTATAAGTAATTAGTTTAACTGATGTGGAATCACTATAACCCCAAGACTTCAATAATTGTTTAAAGATTTAAGTTTCACAGTTGGTTTCATAAGCCAGAATAGTCAGCAGCCAGGTTTGTGGCTGAGTTGTGAAAGTTAACAGAACAGTGTGTCAGAACTCACTTTAAAAAATGTTAAATTGAAGTCATGGGACTGGCAGCGAAGATTTTTAAGCAGGATGCAAAATTTTACCTGTCACAGTTTAACTAGTGAAGAAATTTGCAGGTGCTGTAAGATAGATACCTAAACTGAGACACAAGTTCATTCCTGTCTGAGTATGCCTGGGTACAGGCAGTACCCAGTAAGAATAGAAATAGGAACAGACGCTAATAGTGATAAACCAAGAAAAAATGATGCATACTAGGAAGAAAGCTTGAAGTTAACCCAAGTTTTTACATGACAATATATATGCTTGAAGATACTGTACTTATGAACTCAGAAGCTTTTCTGTAGGCTTTAGTTTGATAATGTCAAAACAGCTTTTTTTAAAAAAGTATGGCTTTGTCTATTTAGGAAGAGCCAGAAGGTTCTCCTTTCTCACAGAGCAACTCTAAGATGTAAGTAACTACGAATAAACTCAGAAGTTGTTTTGGCAATATCCTGTTTGAGAGAGAAAGCAGGTTCACTGTAATAAATATCTTTCTTTACCAATAGACATAATCCTGTAAATTAACTGAGCTTGTGTCAGTTAACTGAGGTGATTTCTAGAGATTTTTTTTTGACTGTACAGATTCAGTACTAGAGACAAACTGTCCTGAGCTCTAAATGGTGGAAGCCTCTACTGAGAGCGGAGGAAGCTTTGTGGTAGCGCAATGCAACTATTTCTTTCCTCCACCCAAATAGACCAAACTTTAGGATTCAGCCTGCTAGACTGTCTCTTTCAACAGGCTTAGGACTGAGTGGAAGCTGTTGATAGTCAGAAGGAATATACATGGTTAACTTCAGCTTAGTATCTGTTCTAAACAGCTAAAATTATATGAGAGAAACCTCAGACTGGTCTTACAGCACAGACTTTTTTGCCTGTGTACTATTAAAAAAAAAGTTCCTTAGTCAAATCTTTCCTGGAGCCTAAAAACATAGGATGTGAAATCCTTTTTTTCAATATAAAGCAGTTTATATTTTTAAAAAATATATAAAATGCTCTATATTGAGATTATATGAAGTTCGTTTGTATCTGAAATGAAATAAAACAAACACTCGAAGTTTCTTACAATGGTGTTCACATTCCCTGCTAAGTTCTACAGGCCCTAAAACAGATGGTGAGGCCTTTCACAGTCAGCTATGCCACACATCAAGATGAGGAAAATGTTTTAATTTTCAACAGACAGAGCTGATGACAAAGAAATAAACTACTGTAACAGTTGCTTTATAAGTCCGATGTTCTGAAGAGGCACGAGAACTACCAGATCTAACAAAATTCAGAATTATTTTACTACTGGGATATTTCATCTGAGATAATGAAGAACTGATTCAAAAGAGACAAAAGGAATCATGGGAAAAAAAAAAGAAAAGAAAAAGAAAAAGGAAATTAAAGACCTTCTCCTCAACCTTTTCACACTTTCAGAACCAAACGGCAACCAAATTTTTCTGAAGTCCTGGAATAAGTAGAGAGAGAGTTTTTATTTTGACAATTGTAATTGCCATCGAGGTCTGAAACTGTAACACCACAAAAATGATGTTTCTGGCCAGCACCTGAAAGGTAAGTGCCAGAAATCTCACATGAAATGCTGGTTTTCAGGAGACTGCCAGTTCAAACTGGAGATTTGATAGGTTCAGATAATTTCAATAAACATTCAGACTTCTGGATGATTGTCTGAACCAAACTTGCACTCTGAACCTTTCCATTCAACTGTCTGTGTAGAAATTCACATTTATAGTTCATAGATAATAGCATTATCTGGGATTATATTACTCAATTTAGTCAGCCACTTCTGAGATATATCTACTGATACGTTACTCCCCTCACACCCCACACCCCTTTACAAGCTTAGTGTTTTTCAGAATGACAGGATTTGGGAGACATTTTTATGTCTAAAATTTGTTTTCAGGAAGCTTGAATTAAAAACAAAGACTTTAGTGAGCTGTGAAAACAGAATTAATTTATGTTGACCATGCTGACAACAATAACTCCTTGGGTTTTTTTCCCCGTGCACATCACCCACAGTCTGATACACACGAACATTTGATTTTCATTTCAAATTTACCCTAACAGTACTTTCTTTTTCCTTTCCGTTGATGGAAATCTCTGAAATGAAGAGCTCAGGCAGGTTTCTGATGTGTAAAATAACATAGATTTTCTGGACACTCAGAGCTTATGTTAAGCTACCAACCTCCATTATATCACAACTTCAGATTTGTTTAAACAAGTTTCCACCTGCACAACAACCCCTTTTACTGCCAGTGAAACACACTCTTCCCCAAGGAGCCCAGTATTATAAATCACTGAAGTGCACATGCTGCTGCTGCCAGCGTGAGAGGGGTCTGGCACGATGAATCTGAGGAGTAATGAGGGACATGCAATAGCCCACACACATTAGGAAAGGAGAAACCAGAACACAGCCTCAGAGTGTAGAAAGCAGTGTATCAAACGGTTTTAAACACGGCATAGTAGATTCAGATATGTAGTTTTAATCTGCTAGTTGTGACCATGAGGAGAGCAGCCAGTCCCAACGCAAATACACACCAGCAGATAGCCTAACATGCATGTGTACATACACCTGTGCATTATAAAACAAGAATAAACTCTAGCATCAGACTGCATTATGTGCATTTCATCAAAACAAGAAGATATGACCTTCAAATGTTTGGACAAAAACTCCACTGAATTGAATAGAGCAGAATCTGAGACTTCATCCTGCCCAAGCTGCATGTTTTCACCACTTTACCAAGTCTGCTCAACTGATTTCTTTTCTCAGTAAGGTCTCCAAGTATGAACAAAAAACTACACTCAGCTCTCTCCCTAGCCGCAGTTCCCGTTGGTAACAGTAAATTGCTTTCTGTTGCAAGAGCCTGTAATGCCTGTAGTCTCCATTTACCCTAGACTCCTTCCCTTTTCTGAAGGAAACCGGTGGTCTTACAGCATCCTGGGGGTGGTCTGCAGACCTCCTCTTAGCTGCAGTTGCTCTGGTTCCTGTCTATGCTCCAATCAATTCATACCCAGCTCAATGCCACCCACAGTGCGCAGTTGCATGAGAATATCAGAAAGTTCTCCGAAAGATGCCAGCTCTATCTTCCTTTGATGTGCCATATTAGGTCCTAATGGTCCAGATTCTTCCCTTGCACACATGCAGCTCCTGCTGACTTCAACCAAGGCTGCAGATTCACAACACAGCTTTAAGCTAAGTAGAGACTAACCGCAGTTTCTGAAGTATCTCAGAATAGAGCTTCCTCCAGTACAAGAAGTCATGTTCTTCAGTGCCTCAGCTATACCAGTTGCTGGAATCTGTTTGTCCCCAGGAGGACAAATGTGTAAACACATTTTTATGGGTACACTATTGCAAAAGACTAATTGGATTAAATAGTTCTCACCGCCCGAGGATTTTTCTGTACTGTGTCTACAAATTATACATGTAGGCACAAGCCATTTCTAAATAAACTAGCCTGGACACTACTGAATGCAGCTAGAAATGTAGGAAGGGATTCAGTGCAGAATGCAAAATGCACAAGGAGGCTGGGCAATATTAATAGAATTTACTCATACTATGTTTTGTACTGGCTAATTACTCTCTTAGAAGTACCTAAAGATAAATCAGCTTCAACAACTGGTATGAATTGCAGTCATAGTGTAGACCTCAGTATAGCCACCACCAAAAACAGCAATCGTTAAGCATATGCAGTTATTTGCAGGACTGAATCTTAATTATACCATAGCTGTTCCACTCCTTCATCCACCATATGTGTAGATGGCAAAGCCAGGTTAACAGAAGATGACATTCACATGCCTGTGGATTTTTGGTTCATTTTTTAATAACCGACATATATTTTATGGTAGAATTACAGTGATGAGCTGGGTGCAGTTCTGAAAGCAATCAGAAGCAGTTATTTACATTTACTTTAGAAAAATGCACCATATGTCAAACCCAAGGCAGTTTATAAAGTACACAGGGAAGCAGGAATACTTCAGAACTATCCTTTCTATCTTTTCAAGATTTTTGCCAAATTCATAAATATGTAACCATCACAACTGATCTGAAAGATTCATGCTTTGTGTGCAAACATACTGTGCTTTTTGCCAAGTCACAGGGTTATCCCAACAGCAAAGGCTAGATTGAATTTTGTACAGCAGAGACTCACAGAATTTGTACCCACATCACTCATTCTGTAGCAGCCTGCAATTAATTTGTTGCAGAAGGATAACAGATTATTCATCCATGAGTAGTAAATTTAATACAGGCTGGAAAATCTGGTGGAAAAATTAGGATTGAACTATTCTCAGTTAGCTCAGACAGGAGTGTCTTGACAAGACAAGACAAGGCAAGACAAAATGAGACAGTATAATACAAGATAAGGCAAGGCAAGACAAGTGAAGGTGTGAAGTTAGGTGGAGTGGGGTGGTTTGCAAAGTCCCTTATCATGTCCCTACTTGGGAAGTGAGGGGTTATCGCGCTACCACCATTCAATCTTCAGATTACCTACTCGGACAGCATCTGCTCAAAAGAAATACAGGCATTAGTACTCCAGTACAGATTAAATGGTGGGATGAATTACTTTGTACCTCCTTCCTTCCTTCCGTGTCTTTTTTTTCTCTAACCTCATGAGTTCCCTTTTGCAGGGTCACGTAACACCGCAGAACTTGCAAAGTGTGCAACTTCCCCAGCACGCTGATTGCCTTGGCATTCGTCCCTCAGAGTCATAAGGCCTAAAGCTGTGACAGTCCGAGAGTCATTTCACTCTGCCATGTTTCCTGGCAACACGGTGGGAGAGAAACTCTGCCAAAACCATCAGTGAAACAAACTATCTTCATAGAGCTGGTTATTTTAGATTTCATTGAAATTAAGGACAGAGGAGACAAGCAAAAACTGTTTTATCTGGACCTCCTGTTTATTTCAAAACATTAAATATTTGTATCTCCAATCCAAGCGACTATTCCCCTAAAAATTGTTCCATGTAATATTTAAATCCCAACTCCATCCTCTAGCGTCAAACAGGTACTGGGAGGCTCATATCTGGATACAGATGGGGCCTCACCAGCGCTGAATGGAGGGGGACAGTGACCTCCCAAGATCCCTTAACTGCTTCCCCTCCAGTGCAGCCAAGCATGCATTATTCGTGATGAGAGCACTCTGTGGGCTCATACTCAGTCTGGTTCCCACCTTCCCACCAGGGCTACAATTGAGACTGTTCTCAGCCTGTGCTAATTCATAAGTTGTTCTGTCCAGATGCAGGACTTTGCACTTCTCTTCATTGTGCTTCACACGTTTTCTGTTGGCCCTGTCCTCAAGTTTATCAGGTTCCCTCTGGACTAATACTCTGCTACTCAGTTTGTCACTAGCTTCCCCTATTTATTATAATCCTAGAATTCTCTAAAAGTATGTCCTGCCTCATTATCTTATTCTGAAGTAGCAAACATTGCACCTATGTTCATGGCACAAAAGGTAAGTGATGAACAGAAGACTTCAGATTCAGATATTCCCATGCCAGAAAGACACATACCACAGTGTTCCGCCAGATCTTCCCTCTTTGCACACATGCTGCGAGCCGTCTCCACTCTTTTCTTACAGATAGGCCAGTGTGAGCAAGTCATTGCAATATTTAATCATTCTCACTGCTAGGAAATTCTGTCTTGTTTAACTTTGTTTAAGGAAATTCTTTCTGCCCTTTTCCAACTGTTTCAGATTTCAGTCTAAAGCCTTACTACAGTATTACATGAATTGGTATGGGAAAGCAACCTCAGACATAGAATTTTAAGATATTTGCCCCATATTTTTTAAATTGATATTTGAAATTTTCTGTTGCTTTGAAGATGGGAAAGAAATTTGTGGAAAAGGTTGCCTATGTTTTCCCTCATTTTCAATTTTTGAAATTTTACATTTTAAAAAATAACTTTAGACCCATTCCACTGTGGATCATATAGACCATATCTAGACAGTAAGAAACTGTTCTCCAGGTGTGTTTTATAGATTGATATGAATTTCAAACAAGGATAATTTTTACACAGTGAAGATGCCCGAGTCTGGTACACTTGAGAGATGATAGATCTGAAGTCTTTGGATATTGTTTCAATATCTACGATCAGTTAAGAAGTTCTCAGCCTACTTTAGACTTAATGTGTTGCTTCTCAGAAGCTCTTGATTTCTGAATTGAGGAGCATGGTGTGGTTAAGAACTAACTCAATATTGGTATTTCTTCCTACATAGAAATCTGGTTGTAGCAAGTTTAAAAACCACAACAGTGGAAATTTGCTAGTGTACTAACTTAAGAAACTGAAGTTACGACCTGCTTGGGTTACTGCTGTTCAATACTTGTTTTTCCTTTCTTTCAGTATTTATTTTCCATGTATTTTCACTGCATCTGGAACTGGTGCTAATTTGCGATGAGAAAGTCAGAAAGGTGAGAAAGAAATGGTAAAACAGTGCAATGTGGATTTCCCATAGATGTTCCAGCTGCTCTGTACTTCTCTGGTGACACACAGCAGCCTTACGTTAGTTAATCTAGTTTTATGTCTGTCTTGTATCACCGGGGTAGCATACTGACACAGGAACATATTGGTGAATCTGGTTCTGTGAGTATGCTTTTGGTCAGGTTTGACTTATTTATATCTGTGTAATTCAGCAAAAATAATTCCTTTGACATCAGTGGAGTAGTAGCTGGTATGTGCGTGAGGAAGCTAGAGCGTACATCTGAAGAGAAAATGCTCATATTTGTAGCATTAGAATGGTATTTGAGAGCTCTGCATGCGGTTCCTCATTATCACAACCTTTTTGTGAGACCTTCTGCAAGACATCATTTTCCTGTAAAATGAGTGTGGAATTTTTTTCTTTCGTCCTTCCCATGTCCCATTTACTCGTGTTAAATACTGAGATACAGCAACTGCTTCGCAGTATGTCTTTGAAAAACACCCAGCACAGCAGAGCCCTAATTTGTGATGAATTTGTAAAAAAAGCTTAACTTTCCTTAATTTATGATTAATGATGCTTTAGATGAGACACAGAAAAGCTCACAAGCACTCTGTCTTTTTCCTGATTACCATGTTAAACAGTTTGACTGGAGCTGTTTGTATTTCCTCCAATACACTGGTAGCATTTTCTTTTGTACCTGCCAAAGAAACTGGACCTCTGATAGAACCCTGGAACTGCACAACACCTGGCTTTTTTGCCAAAATATTTTCAAGGTGTTGCATGGTGGTGAAAAGTAAATTTTGGAAATTTTTTTTCCCCCCAGTGCTAAAGCTCATCCATTCCCAACAAAAACATTGCTCATGTCTCAGGCACTCTCTGCCTTACAGGCTATTTTATGAAGAAAAGGGGGAGGGAGGGAACACTCTACATAATTCCTCACAGTCCCCTGCCAGCATCTACCTCATCAGTGGAGCTAAGTCCAAGAGGTATTGTTAAATCCTTATGCCATCCTTCTGAGACTTATATCAAATTTTGTTTCCCTTTACATGTGCTTCCAAGGCCACAGGGATTGCTTCGGCATCAATGTAAAAAAAAAAAAAAAAAAAAAAGAAAAGGCAAGGCGGGGAGAAAATCCCCAAGCCTCCTTATTAATGTGGGAGGTCTCAGCTCCCCCAGAAGGCCTGTGCGATGTTGAGTATGCTCATTTGGAGACAAATTTTGGCAGTTTGCCACCACGAAAGGACAACGTGGGCTCCTGAGCTGTAGCACCTCTGCCACGCTGTAGGTGTTTGAGAAGTGATGGTTGTTAGAATAGGCAGTGTGAGTTCCAGCTTATGCGTGGAATAACAGGATGATTTCCTCTCCCCTGTCCTGTTTGGATATGTCTGTCTTTGTGTGCAAAGGTGGAAAAGTGCCTTGGTCTCTCATCTGTTTAGAAAGCGCTGGTCTTGCTGGCCAAGAAAGCAGGCAGGTGGGCAGATACTTCTTTCCAAAATTTCCAGTTGCACTATGTGCCTTCAGCCAGGCATGAGGCTAACTTGTGTACATAACATTTCCATTCATTTGTCGCCGCCGCTCTCTGAAACTACTCATTTAAGAATCATATTTTTGATTGATTGCACCAGTTCTATTTGCCTATTTCTTTTACATGCTCCACCTTGTTCCGTTGTTTATTCCCAAGCCACCTATGAACTGACTCACCTGTTGTATGCTGAAAAGTCTGAGTTGATGATGAATACCAGTTCTGTAAAGCTGTTCAGAAGAGGCAAATTACATGGCCATTATAAGTCAGTTGCATGAAAATCCTTGGGTAAACATCATGTAAGTCAATGAACAGAGCTCCAAGTTGGCACGTTTTCCTTTTAGGTAATGGATAACCCTGCATACAACTACTAGAGTGTTCCCTCTGAACTAATAATGAGGAGGAAGCAAAGATCATACTTGGATTTAGTACAGCCAAGTGTGAGGGCAAGAGTTTTATTAAAGGAGTTCAAACAAAAGGGCAGGCATGACCAAGATGTTATGCCTAAGGATTTAAATTTAGTTTCCTGTATAAGTACGCAACGTCTGCCAAGAGACAAATTGTTTCCAGGGTAACACTTGAAAAGGGTGATCGTATATCCCTTAGAGTCGGGCTGTTGAACATGCGTATAGCAGGACGCCACCACCACTTTGTGCGTGCACCAAGTTTTACGCAAGAACTGTGCTAAGTGAGGTTGTGTTGGAGGGAAAGTCGTTCACAGCGCTCCTTTTTTTTTTTTTTCCAGCCATTTTCCAAGAGAAGGGCCACCAGCAAAGGATTTCCACCTAGAAGTGTAGTGCTGTATATACTGCTGATTCAAAGCTTAAATGACTGTATAAAAGCACTAAGTCTTGAATTTTCAGAGATGGCTGATGGAATTAGGTACTCCGTTCTCATTGAACTGCAGAATTGGCACACTTCCTGTCCAAGCTTCTTTGGAAATACCAGATTAACAGTCCATGGCACTGTGAAATGGCTGAAAGACTGATCATTTGGTGCATTTGATGTCTAATTGCTGAAGCTAAGCTGATGATAAAAGGAGTTCCTTATTGATTCCCTGTATGATAGCAAGTTCAGTAAACAATGTGTACTACATTAGTTTTGAAAAATGTGGACAAGTCAATCTGAAGGCTGGCTCAGGGCAGTCCTGGTGGTGACTAGTTTCATTTCAAATGCATCCTGCTCTAGGATGTTGAAAATATTGTACTGAAGATTTCATGCTAGTTTTCTGAAAACAGGAAAATAAATGCTAAAATATCTTTTTCATTCAAGTTGTATCCTGCTTTTTATCAGGTTTGAGATAGCTAAGAGATTGCCTGATCTTTTTTCAGTTTTTTGATAGTTTTAAAAAAATGAGGAATTTGAAGTCACTTTGTGTTGACTTGATTAGAGAGCTTTCTTTTCCAGCTTTTTGGTGAACTGCAAAGTTACAAATATTTAATTTAATTTAATGTTTTACTCATGCCTTTGTTCTTTTTTTAGTGAAACTAAAACCACTTATCAAAATGAAACGTCATTTAGAATCAAATCCTTTTGTTCTGAAAATGTCAAAATGAAGTCTTTAGAGTTAGAAAACAAAACAATCCATTTTCCAGAATCAACACCAATTTAAAAATATTTTGGTTTATCAAATTTGCATTACCTTGGCAAAAAGAAGAAGAAGAAAAAAGAGTTGTATTCTATTTTATTTTATTGACCTGGATCTAGTTAGAAAAAGATACAATTTGAGTGAGGAAAAGAAAAAAGGAATATAATAAAAGAGAGTGCCAGGGCATTGTATTGCAGTTGTCTTGGTGTAAACACAGTGATATCAATTTTCAGGGTTGCATTTTTCTTCTGTTAATGCAGAATCATTTCTCTCTTGGGTGGCTGACATAGCAGTGTGCAGATTTTAAATGTCAGCTCACGGTTTTCTGCTTGGTGGAGCATACTTATTTCTGCCTTCTAAGGTTGATTTAGAATTTTATTGAGAGAAACTTTTGTTTTGAACCAAAGCTAAGACTTTTGGCTTCCTTCTGCTCAAAGCTGAAATACTCAAGATCATGATCTCCTTCTGTAAATACCAAGATAACTTCTGCTCTTGAGAGCAAAAGTGTATAAAGGACATAGTTGGTTTAAAAAAAAATCTCTGTTCTCAGGCATTTGGTTGAAAGAATGGGATGTGGGGGAAGGAGGGTTTGATTGTTTGTAGTTTTACGTCAGGAAGTCTAGCAGAAGCCACTGCAACATCTCATAAAACATTGTGCAGCTGTGTGCAGACCTCAGGGTGCACAGATGCGTATGTATTATATTTCCTTGGAAGGGGCACATGCTGAACTTTTCGATTTTGACACCCGACAGCATCCAGCAAAGGTGAGGTCTGCTACTTGTGCTTTAGGTTTCAAAATTAAAACCGTGTGTGTTGTAGTGCTCACATGACATGTATAAATGTATAAATGAGGCCCATTAAGTGAGTGCGTTTACACATCATTTAAATGAAACAACACACCTAACCAGATGGATTCCTAAAATGAGTAATTGTGTACTGTTATTTCCATAACTATTGCCCTTTCTGGTATACCCTCACTTCTCTGGTATGTCTATCACTTTGATTTGAGCTTCCAGATTGAGGGCCAAGACCCTGCTTCTCTATGTTTTCTGTGAAGATCTTGGTGTCATTATGTGCAACTGGAAGTGGGATTTTTCTCACCTAACTTTAGCCATCGAACACTTAGGCTCTAGTCTAAGCTTGTCTTTTTGGCATCCTCACTAGCCAATGCAAAGAAAAAACGCTTTTTTTCAGAGGGCGGTTTTACCCATCCAACAATATACATAAAAGACAGTTAGATCCATGTAGTCCTCTTGATGTGCCTGTGACTGATTGCTTATGATAAAGGGAGTCCAGAGAACTAACTGGGACAAATTGCCAACCTTTCGATGGGAACAGTTAGTGAGATGAAACCAAGCTTAAAAAATAATATCAAAGAACTAAAAAGAACACAGAGAGAAAACGGCAACATCCAGGGGCTTTTGGGAGACACTGAAAGCCTTTACCACGTCTCTGCATATAGCAATTTCTATAGCATTTTGTTCGACTTTCCATGAGAAAGTCTGTCAACAGTGCTGCATCTTATTATGGTTTCCAGGATGGCTGCCCAATTTAAAACAGGAAAATCAGGTCTCAAATCTTGACATGCATGTAGGAGGACTCCAGAAGCCAAAATCTAGCTAGATGTCTGCAACAACTGGATAAAACTACCAAACAAAAATAGAATGTTAACAGTCCTACAATCCTTTTTTTTTTCAATTCAAACCTTAAACATGCCAGTGGCATGATGTATAAACTCTTGTTTTTTAGATTTTGTTGTCTTTGTTCTTGAAAATTGGCAAAGTATCCCATGCAAATACTACCCTCCACCCAGACAATTCTAGCCTATATGAAGTTGTCAAAACACATCTACTTCTTTTTTTCTGTTATATCAACTTTCATTCTTTTTCCCTCCACAGATGGTAAGAGAAAAATAATAATAATGCCAGCTTTTCTTTTTTTTTATCCCTTGGATTTCAAAGTGCTTTACAAAGGTCAATATCATTATTGCCCATTTTTCATATGTGGAAATTGAAGCATTTAGCTGTGAAGTGGCATCCAAATATAGAACCTGAATATTAGTTTCCAGTTAAAAACAGAAGTTGATATTCTTTTCAGTAAGATTTCCAGCAGCTAAAGTGGGTCTTAAGGAGTACTGGTACGTTAGCAGCGGTGCATTTAGGAGTTCTGGCACAGAGGAAAGTCAGTCTGCAAATGCCATTCATTATTGTGACCCATTTTTCTGTCATGGCACTTGGTCTTTGCCACATGAGTGTGCCAGACAGCTGCACAGCAAAGTGTTGTAACTTCTGGACTGTTCATCAGTTGTGGTTTTTTTTTTTTATGGTGATAAAGTGAAAGCTAAATTCACAGTAATACAGAGTATGTGTTCACATGCACGTGCAATGTGTGTAACATAGGTGTGGATCCGTGTGCTATGTGCGGTTGTTTGGCTGCGGTCTGAGCTGCATCTGTTAGCAATGAAAAATATGTGTTTTCTCACAGACATAAAATTCCGGGCCACTTAAAGGTGAATATTTTCATCAGATCTCTCCCCATCCTGTAATTTATAATCAGTGGAACTAGTGTGCAGTGCTTTAAGACCATAAAACAGATAGAAAATAATCACGAAGGGAGAAGTTTGTAATGTTTGCCAGATGATAATCCAGAAAGTCTACATGCTCGGAATTTAGATTGGTGACCCCTGTTACCTTCTTCAACAACGCAAGAAGGAAGAAGATAATAAGATTATGTGTTGCAGAGTAAGTAGTCAGCAGTGCAAGGGGGCATATTTCTGTTAAAGTGTGTGGACAAGATTTTATAATTAACAGCTAGTTTTATACACATCTTACACATGTGCCGTGGGATACAGCGAGAGGACTGGTCAGGGCAGGGAAGGGTTGGAAAGCATGTCAGAGGACAGAAGTGAAGAGCTAAGGGAAGGTAGCAAAACAATACCATCCAGTCATCCAGCTGTGAAAAGGGAAAAATCTTAAATGAAGGATCCTGTCTAGGCTTTGAAAGATGCCATATATAATAAACTGCTTTGTACTTCCGGTTTATGTTTTGTCTATTTTATGAGCTCAAGAGAGTAAGTCAGTCAATGTAAAAATAGAAATGCTTTGCTGGAAAGTTCTCTACCCTTTTCATGTGATATGAATCTTGAAATATTAATTTCTTTTGCTTGTTATTCCTAATAGGACTGCAGTGCATTTACAGCTCTTGGAGGCACTTCCCAGGACTCTCTGGCTACATCGTGTGAGTAAGACCACAGACCGTTCTCTGCCTCTGAGGTCAGTAGCTTAAAGAGTTGTTCAAGTCCTTTAGCCTTCAGAGGCTTCAGAAGCTTTGGAGGACTGTAGCCTTGTGTCTGGGGAATCATCCCTGGCCCATGGATACTTTCGAACAGTGCCCAGGAACTGTTTATGAGAGGACCAATGGCAGACACTGTTTAATTTACTTGCTTAATAGATGTACCCTGTTTTGTTCTAAGTATCATCCATATTGGTTCTGTAAATAATCACACACGCAGCCATCCAAGCAGGAACAAAAATTAGTGAAAAAACGTCTCTTATCTAGAGAAACTCCTTGTTCTCCTTAACGTTAGTGAGATTATGATGACGGTAACATGGTAATTATGAAAATCAAGTTGTGCTCTATCATGACAATAGGAAACTAATTCAAAGAAGGTGTTCAGTTCTCACTCTCAACATCATTACTTCTCTGCCTCTAGGTAAAGATCTGAGGACCCAGGAGCTCTATACCCAGTGCAGAAATTTCGCTAATGATTTGACTAGGTTGATTCTCCGACATGGTGTTTCTTTTCAGCAGATTTGTTCAGAAGTCACTATGCAAAACCAATAATGAAGTTGCAGTGTTGAATTTTAGAGTTTTAGATATCAAGATAAAACATGCAAAACTGAACGTTTTCATTAATTAATGATTGCTAATTGCCCAGTCATCTAACGTTTGGTGTCCTGGACCAATGTGGTCACTTAAACCAGTTTATTTTGAAATTGATGGGACGTTTGCCACTGATTTGGGTCTTTCCAGTACATAATAAAAGCTAAATTAGCACAGAGATAGTGACAGATGGTCTGAAGTAGAAAAAAAGCCAAATCCTCATGTAGACTGTACTGCTCACAGGCATACAAATAAGCTTCTGATTGACTGTCTGAGCCTGACCTGAGCTCTGACCTGAAGTGTACAAAGCTTGAAGGTTTTACATCCAAAGTGTCTGTTCTCACAGTGCATTCTGGAGCTCTTCCAGAAGTGTCCAGAACTTCCTCTTTGTCCCAGGACGTATTGCCTTCCTCTTCTGGCAACAGCCCATGAAAATACGCAGGTAGAAACAAAACAGAAAGTTTCTAGCCCACGGCGTATTATGTTAAGGGAATCTATTGTATTGACATATGGGTAACTAGAGATGAATGAACTAGTTCAGTCTAAATAACAACCAGCCTCAACCTTTGACCACTCAAAAAGTGACCCTAACCCAAATCTTTTTCCAATTTGGATTGGTTCAGAGAGATCAGCTGTCGAGTCTGTCAGCTGGTAGCCAGACACCATAACAGACATAACTAATTAGGATATGTTCCCTCATCTGGAGATTAAACATATTTTTTTGTGCTCCTTGCACGTTCCCATAGTTACAACTTGCATTAAAACCTCCTGGTCTGAAAGCAGCATCTTCAGGACCAAAGCAAGTGAAAAACTAGCTTTTTCCCGGAGAAACCTATGGGAGTTGAAATTGTCTTAACTGGATGTTTTCTCCCTCAGCAAAGTTCAGCCTGCAAAGTTACTGACACCCCATCCTCACAGAGCATCTGATTCTGAGTTTCAGAACAACTTATTTCTCAGCTCCTTTAGTGTAACTTAACTCATATATTATCAAAATTTGTCCAACAACCATACGATTTTGTTACTTAAGAGAAAATATTGCAAATCCAAAAGTTCTAAAATGATACATGATTTAGGATTTCAGTAAGATGCCATGTATTCTGGTGACTAGAACTCATGAAGTGTCCATGGAATAACCCATAGAACTCATGAGGTGTCCATGGAATAAGGATAACCCATAAGACTGAGAAAATTTAATTTAGCAACTGAACTTTAGACCTCTACTAAACAGCTTGCTGACTGCAAAAAGCAGAGTATGAAGCTTCCCTATCTTTCTAAAAATAAACATCAGTGATGATGTACATGTTCTTCTGCACGTGCTATAATTACAGCCTTTGAGTCACTTTGCTCTACCATTTATTATTCTGCCCAGATTTCAATCTGGTTCCACAATGGTCAGACAGTGTGCTAATGTGTCTGAGTTAGAGTATATTTACCCTGTACTTTGATGCCAGTGGTATTCAGAATCCGGGGAAAAGTTAATATAATGGCAGTCAGGATCTCAGTAGGTTTCAAAATCAAGATTAAACATACTTATGGCTAAAAAGACCATAGAGCAACTTTTTGATAGGGAGTCTAAAACTCACATGTTCCACATGTGTTAGTCAATGGTGAAAAAAAAGATTGGAAGAATTTAGCATTTCACAGAAAGTAAACATCATGTGCTCAATTTCTTTTCAAAAGAGATTGTTCTCCTGAAAAAGAGTTTTAATTACATATTATGTATATATTGCCAGAAAATATTTAGCCATTCTGCGTTCAGCAAGGTACATCTGTACTGTCTAAGTAGGATGGTACTGTTAGTTGTCTGCATAATTAATTTTTTTTTCATGCCAAACTGTGGACTCATTATGTCTAAATGATAGTTCTCTATAACTGGAACAGGAAATGTATTTCCATAATCCATGTGTCAAAGCTGTAAGACAACTGAAATGGTTTTCTAGAAACTCTGCTTTCTGACAGCCCATACTCATTTCTTTATTTTTTCTGCAAATCCAGCTCAAACTTTCCCTTGCTGAGTCAGTAAATGTTTGGAACAGAAATTGACTGCTGTTGAATCTTGCTCCTTAAATATTCAATGGCTTAGCAGTCAGGATTTATCTGGCATAGTGAAACTCAAAAACATTTGCACCAGAAGGCACAGCAGCCATGAGAGCTGAATGGGTGCAATTTTCATTGAATTTAATTTAACACTTGTTACACATTTTATAAGTTTAAAAATGCTTAGGAACATAGAATCATAGAATCATTAATGTTGGAAGAGACCTCAAGAATGATCCAGTCCAACCGTCTCCCCATCACCTATTACCCACTAAACCAAGTCCCTAAGTACCACATCCAACCTTTCCTTAAACACCCCCAGGGACGGTGACTCCACCACCTCCCTGGGCAACCCGTTCCAATGCCCGACCACCCTTTCAGAGAAGAATTTTCTCCTAATCTCCAACCTGAACCTCCCCTGGCACAACCTGCAGCCTTTCTCCCTTGTCCTGTCACTAGTTATCTGCGAGAAGAGGCCGAACCCCAGCTCACCACAACTTCCTTTCAGGTAGTTGTAGAGGGCAATAAGGTCTCCCCTGAGCCTCCTCTTCTCCAGACTAAACAAGCCCAGGTCCCTCAGCCGCTCCTCATCAGACCTGTGCTCCAGCCCCTTCACCAGCTTCGTTGCCCTTCTCTGGACATGCTCCAGGGCCTCGATGTCTTTCTTGAGGTGAGGGGCCCAAAACTGGACACAGTACTCGAGGTGCGGCCTCACCAGGGCTGAGTACAGGGGGACGATCACCTCCCTGCTCCTGCTGGCCACACTATTGCTGATACAAGCCAGGATG
Organism: Psophia crepitans; assembly: GCA_013399095.1. Classification (NCBI taxonomy): domain Eukaryota; kingdom Metazoa; phylum Chordata; class Aves; order Gruiformes; family Psophiidae; genus Psophia; species Psophia crepitans. The sequence goes on from VWZZ01007619.1 coordinate 17,381, forward strand.
CCATTGACCTTCTTGGCCATATGGGCACCCTGCTGGCTCATGTCCAGGCGAGCATCAACCAACACCCCCAGATCCTTTTCCTCTACACAACTTTCCAGCCACCCCGCCCCCAGCCTGTAGCGCTGCCTGGGGTTGTTGTGGCCAAAATGCAGGACCCGGCACTTTGCCACATTAAACCTCATCCCGTTAGCCTCTGCCCAGCGATCTTCTAAATGGTTTCCCTCAACATTATGAATCAAAAGTTGGGGCTGATTTCTCCTGCTTCGGCCATGTATTTAGCCATGGACATATCACAGCATGTGTGCTTTTGTGGGTACCTTACTTGCTGCCACCCATCTGCCAGTCCAGACGGGTGAGGTCTCACACGATGTGGGAGAAGGTATGTTAGGTATCCTACAGCATTTCAAAAGGCACCAGAAACTTGTGTTTAGGTCATTGAGTCTGCCCCGAGCCCACAGTTGGCTGAATCACTCTCTGTGCTGCTTTCATTGTATTAACTGCATTTTCATTGACCACTTATGGGACTTAAGCACCTGGCCCACATAATACACCCCTACATGTAAAGAATTAACTTGGGGTGTATAAATCTCTTCCTGAATCGTGCCCTTACTCATCGTCTAATCATTTAGTCTCTCAAAGAGAAGACAGGCATCTCTTCCAACCATCTCTTCACCCCAGTCTAAGGGATGACTCACTGTGCCTCTTGGAGTGCCAGTCTCCACTGACAGTGGAAAGCCAAGCTTCCAGGCAGCTGGTGAGATGTTACAGGAGTCCTCACCCAAGCTGTTTTATCCTGAAGATTTGGTGAAAACCCTAAGGTTTGGGAACACAACTTTTTGGTCTCTGTCCATGCTTCCCACAAGCAGGGGAGGGACCGAACCTGAAGCTCAGAAGTCAGAGGAGCTTTGCCTTGATGTCAGTGCAGGAGCTTAGGATTTTACAGAGGAATAAATACTGCAAGCCCCCCAAAACTCTTCCTGGATCAACAGAAAAGAATATATTTGCAAAACAGTACACATCTGATCAGAGATGTCACACTGAATGTGTATTTTCACTTGCTTTGTGTATTTAATTAGACATAATATGAAAGAATTGCTACCTACCTGCACGGTTATTTCATTCTTTCTGTGAATGCTGGGTACACATCGCATCAGGACTGAATGGTGAACTCTGTATATCTGACCTCTAATCCAGCAGGTCAGTGGAGCTTCCCTGATATTACCTATACTGGACATGCTGACCTTTGAAGAAACATGTTGCATATGTAGGAACAGAAATAAATATGGAAGTGTTTTCTTGTGCAGCATGTCTTTTCTATTTCTTTGATTATTTTTAACAATAGTAAAGGCTTGATATTTTCCAGGCATTGTGACTGCTCTTCATCTAAGAATCTCAAAGCATTTTAGAAAGATTAAAATTAACCCTAACTCTGTATGTATATGCTATGTAAGATTTATTACAGACAGTTTACAATACTGGAGTTTAGTACATACAATCAGTTACCAGGAGGAAAGTTGAAGCAGGGTCCAGTTATCCAGTCTCCTAATCTTGTCACTAGAAATCTCTAATTAATATACAAGCAATTCTTGTGGATATGGTTAAAGGTACAAGGGCCTTCACTAAAAAGCTCAGTGCTTGTCAGCAGCTCCTATACTGTGGAACCATTAATGGAGATCACTAATAATATTTTTGATTCTGTAAAAATGTATAGGAGCATTGGAAAGGTACTTCTGGTTTGTTCATGTTGCCACACTGGTAAGGCAACCCTTGTTAACAGCCTGATAGATCCAATGGCCTTTTTAATATGAAGCATTCTTTTAGCATGTCTTAAACCATCACAAGCCCCTCTAAGCAAAGCTGTCGTTTAATATATAGTCATGCAGCACATCTTTACCTAGCTTAAAGCCAGTCTGTGATTCCCTCGAATGCTATCTATCAGCAAAACTGCACAACAGTTGCGTTGGTACAACACTCCCTATGTCCAGTGAAAGAGGATTTCGATCTGTTTTATCCACATTTTGATATTGATATGCCAGAAATCTGGCAGTATAATGAAATAAAGTGTATGACAGCCTTACCAGGATGATCTTACAGTCCAAGGTCCAAATTATATAATGCTTATTCCACCACAGCACCGATTACCTTGGCTATAACTGTAGAATTACTAGCCTGAACAGAGAAATATAAAATTGTGGATGGGCAGGATAATATCCTCATTTAACTCTCTACAATAGACCTAATGAGTAGGGTTGACGGTTAATGCAAAATAAGATGTGGACCACTATGTTTAAATGATGTGAAGCACAGGTCATTTCAAAGTTAACAGATTTTTAAGACCAGAGGTAGCACTGTAATCGTCTGAGTCTTATTTCCTGCCTAACACAAGCCAGAATGTTCTGCAGATTAATTTGTACTGTGGAGAGAATCATTATTCTTTTTTTGAAGTCAAGAATACTGACCTCAAAAGCTTATGTTGAACTAGATGTGGAGGTGATGGGTTTGAGCTTATTTGTTCAATTATTTCCTGGAGAAGCTGCACAAGCAAAGGTACAGAAATCAATTTTATCTTTTCAAATCTTCTTCCTCAATTGTCTTATTATAGCAGTGTTTATGATCTGGCCTATATTTATTGCATTCTTTGCTAGCATAGGCCTTGCATTCCTCACTTGATGTTTGCCATGTGTTGGGCATTACTTGAAATACATAGTTCTGGTTTCTTTTCTCCACAGTCACCGGGCAATTAACTGATATAATGTAGGCAGTTTCTGAAACTTCATTTCAAGCCATCAGTTCCAAAGGTAACATATTGCTAGAGTACTGGCGTCAAGAAGATGTCAGCAAAGAAAAGACCAAGGCGATAAACAATCAAACTGGCAATGAAATCCAGCAAGATCAGTAAAATGGCATGTGCTGCAACCTGCATTCCTTCTTTTTCTCTCCTTTTGTTTCCATACATACATATACATACATATATATAGATATATACACTCTTGTGTGTGCCTGTGCATGTAAATGGATTCTTGCATCTGACATAAACCATAAAGGATTGGGTTTATTTTTTCCTAGCTGCGAGATGAGCAGAGGCAAGTTTCACCAGTTTGACTTTGTGTGTCTAGATTGTTCCTGTGGCTATTATTACTCAGCACCTGTACTTCCACTGCTTCTTGTCTCCTGCAGGAAAGTAGGTCTGTTCAATATCGGAGCAGGTAAAGTGAAGGCTGTGTCTCAAGCCACTGCTTTCCATTTGTACAAGCAATAGGTACAAAGTGGACATTAAACAGACACCCTGCTGTGTACCTGATCAATGTCTGTTTCATGTCTATAGTTTTCATGTATTTATCTTATACCTGCTCCAGGAGCTCTTTCTCTCTCTTCCTCTCTCTCTTTCTCTCTCCCCTCCTTCCCCAAACACATACTTCTTTTTTCTTTTACGTAAAAGGACAGATGATGAATTAAGGTAGAAAGTGGCATCTTTGGGAAGATTAGATAATCAGTGCCTCTGGGACACAAACCAAAAAAACCCCAGTCATCTACAGGCACGACAGAGCTAATCCACTAGTTAAGATGGGTCTAGGAGAAGAATTTAAAGGCAGTATTAAAATAAGTGGGATACAGCCTGTGTGCTGCACTTACCAATTCTGCATACAAATTCCCTCTTCACTTTACCCAAGTTTTAATGCAACAGAATCAAGGGAGTTCAGTTCTAAATTTAGGTGTTTCAGTTCTGTGAGCTCAATCCACCTCTGAAAGCATCAGAAGCACCTGCCCCGCTGCCTTAAACGGCTGTCCTGGCTAGACAGCTCAATGCCAGTTCATGCTGTTGGCTTGCCCTTAAGAATGAGTTGAGTTCTATAAACCAGGAGGAATACACCCCTGCATGTATTTTTTCTTGCAGCCGGTGACTGCTGAAACCATGCAGCATGCTCTAACTCTTTCTGACAGCTATTGCTTTTCCAGGAGTCTTTCAGCCTAACATTGAAATCGGTGGTGTAGGTGGTACCTGAGAGGTGTGGCCAGGCAAACCCTGATAGCTGCAAGAGAAGAAAACATGGTTGATACTGGTGAAGAGTCTAGAATAGGAATTATGTGCTGGTCTCTGCTATCTTTCTAGGCCATCTCCACCCACCAGGTTTAAACCCTTTACCTTGCCCTCCATTAGATCCCTGACTTTAACACTATTGACTGCATATACAAGAAATCTATCCATTACTTATGGCTAACAAAATGCAGTATGGCATTCAGTGACTTCATAGCAGTTAGATATAGTCTGTGATAGATATGTATTTTGCCTCTACTACTCTTTGCTCTATATACCATCTGAAATCTTAACTTGAAGGTCAAAAGCAGAACAGATACATTTTCATGTATTTTCCCTTCTTTAGTTTGCTTCAGAGTGTGTCTGGAGTGTCACCAGTTCAGGTGACAAATGCATTTGATCCCGAAGTCTTTTCCTCTGAGACCCTGTGACAGTAGCAGATAAGTCACTCCAAACACAGCATGATTCATGTCGTTGCTCCAGGGAGTTCAAACACCCAGAGCAAAGCCCTAACAAAGTAAAGGTCTAAGCACACGTTTCCCTCTACCTGAACCTTGTTATCTACTTCTGGGTGTAGGGAATCATTTGGTACATCACGATTTACTGGTCATTCTGCAAGTGCTGTAGTCTGAGTGGACTACAGATCTGGTTGGACTAGATGATCCTTGAGGTCACTTCCAACCTTAATGATTCTATTCTATTCTATTCTATTCTATTCTATTCTATTCTATTCTATTCTATTCTATTCTATCAATTTTTGAGAAGGTATAAAGCAATGAAATTTAGATGGCATCCCATCAGATGTGTGAACACCTCTAAAAACTGAAGTATGAGGTTGAGGTGATGATGGCAGAGATGTTGCTTATCAACCTTTTGCACAAGGGGATACTTACAGGTAGGACATCTAGGAAAGAGGAAAGCTTTTCTTCATCTGTTTTTGGTTTTTTTGTTGTTGTTGTTGGTTTTGTTTTGTTTTTTTTCCCCTGCTACTTGTTATCACAGAATCGTGTTGTATGGCTTTCTATCACAAAATACAGCTAGTCAGACTGAGGTGAGTAGAATCACAGTTTTTTCCATGCTGAATGAGTGAATACTAAACTCATGAAGGCACAGGGGTCTTCTTGCCTTCCCTCTCCCTAACCCCATGAATCTTTCATGCATAGGTGCAAAGTGGACCAGGAGGTGAGGCAGTCTCTGATTCAGAATACTTTACAGGTGCTGGTCAATGAGCTCTGCTAGACCATGGGACTGGTGGGCTCTCACCACTTTTGACCAACATGGCTGTAGATCCTGGATCCTCCTTTTTGCTTGTACCGGCCTAGACCAGGTTACACCCTTCCTAGATGACAGCTGGCTCTTTTCAGTGCTATGTCAAATAGCATCTACCAGACTTAGCAAAGCGGCCTCTTCACAGGACTGAGTCAGAGAAAGTCTGTCTCTGCAGCCTAAATGGTACTGCACATGTATCTGTTCCTCCGAGCCAGTCCCATCCAGAGGACATCACAGAAACATTCAGCACAGCACCTAAGCTTTTAAACAAGGAATTAGGGTTGATCATCTGAATACACATATCTAAAATTTATTTTACAGATTGGGCTCCTTTCCCCCAATTTAGGTACATGGTTTACACTCAAATTTAAGGTTCCTGATGAAGAAGTTTGCACAAAATAAGTGACTCATTTCCCTGTGTAGTTAAAGAAGAGAGGCAGGTGCCTCTGAAGACCCATGGATGGTGATTTTATCTATCTAATTTGATTGATACACATTAATGAGCATAGCAGGGAAAGAACAGAGTAGAGCTGAGCAAGATTCTTTGCTAATATTTTTCATCTTGTAACTTGAGACTTCTCTGCTATGATCACAATAAAGTCCCCTGCATGCTCTGTGTTGTGTTGAGCTCTTCCCAAGGGTAACAACAGTTCTAAATATGTCTTTCTTTTTTAATTATATCATCACCTTTGTACTGGATACTGGGCTGAACCAATCAAAATGTTCCATGTTTGTTTCCAAACATAAATTTTGGTCATTACTGATCTGTACTGGATTTAATCAGTGACCTAGGAACTTTACCAACAGGGTCCTCAGCTATTCCAGCTAGATCTGGTTTTGAACAGGTTTTATTAATACTAATTGGGGATACCATTTAAGTATCCAGATAGGATATTAATTAAAAAGGCATTTTGTTGGCCGATCTAATGGTAATTTTTATGATTTCTGACTCAGATTCCATTCCTCAGATTGTCACTTAAAATATTTCAAGATGCATCTTCTGCAGTATGTCAGATCCATGTAATGACAATGAAGTTGTTCCAAATCATACAAGAAGTTGAGGAAAAAAAACCAACAGCATTCCAATTCTTCAGAAAGTTCCAAATTTCAATTAAATTGAATATAGGCATAACTTTCACAGAAGAACAATTCAGCTTCAAGAAAGATTACTGCTATAAAATGAATTAGATTCTAGAAGGAGAATAATTTCCTTTTTAATAAATGCATATATATATTAAACAAATGTGTATGTATATAGAAAAGGGAATACAACATCCACAATGTTTTTTATCATAAACTAAGCCCACACTTTAGAGATAAATAAAATATTTTCTGTTGGCATAATCAGATTATTCTATCTTCTTGGATAACAGTTTGCCATATGTTCACAAACAAAGCAGAGAACAAATATATCAATTTTTAAATTTCAGATTATCATAAACTAAAACTAAAAATCTATAAAGAAAGGAAAGCATAGGGGTAAAAAAAAAAAGGACCGGGTTCTTTCACGCATTTCTTGTATGTAATCCCACTCACATCAGTAAGTGTGTGCATGAATAACTGGGGAAAAGTTTGGCCCAGGATGTGGAAACTATTTGATAGAAAATGCTGAATTAATTTAAATTGCCTGGGGTATGAGCACTATCTTGTGGAATGAAAAGTGGCTGAGGAACTATAAACAAAAGCAGAAGACAAAACATTAAAATCTAAATTTGTGGGAAGGTCTCTTCCTAGTGAGGTACTGCAGGGATCTGTATTCGATATGGTTTTATTCTACATTTTCACTAATGATGTAGAAGCGGTAAGCCACCCATTAATGAAAGCCCTCAATGATGAATAAGAGGGTGGAGTTACAAAAGGTGATGAAAGACAGATAGTACAAAGGAACCTGGATACAGATCCAAGATTCCCATTGACTTCAAAAAGCTTTGTAGCAGATCAACAGAGATTAGAAAGATGGGCAGGAAGAGTGACAAAATGAGATTAATTTTGGAAAACATACAAAAGGATCAGGTGAAAAATTATCCTGGACCTAATAATCATAGGGATACAGAAACATGGAAAGCAGCAATATAATTGAGTTTGCAATGCATTAGAGCAAGGAAAATAATATGAATAAAATTTGAGGTTTATATGCTGCAAAAGGGAGGTTGCATGTTCTTGTGCTAAGGGTAGACATTATGGAATATTATTAGGAAGAGTAACAAGGGACCCAAGGGCTACAAAAGAAGAACAATGTGCAAATTCAAGTTACAGTGATGCAGTCACCTCTATATCTACTATGTATTGGGGAATAGGTACCTACTATAGTTATACACATCCCACAATGAAGCAAGAACAAACAGGTCCCCAAAATACCAGAAAACTATTATGTTGAAGTTAGCTGTACTCTGGGGTGGCACTGACCTCCTCAAATCCCTTCCAAACTGAAATATTTAATGATTCTAAATACTGGACTCTATCTGTAGCAGTGCTAACGGAAAGGCAGTTTATTTTAAATAGTTTTGACACACCTATTTCTTCTTTTTTTTAATATTCTTGTGGCCAACCTCATGAATATTTTGTAGGGGTTAATGATGTTAATGTTAATAGGTCAAAATTATGAACGGGTGAATATTAGGTATATTTGTGAGCATCATAATAATTTTTAGCCCAGGAAGTCGAGTCAGACATGTTTGGCCAGATTTTCAAATAGTATAAATAATACTAAAACTATCTTTAAGGATGTTCAGCTTTCTAAGGAATTTTTATAAATCTCATTAGATGCCTTTGATAGTTGACCCTTAATGACTGTCTTGAACTTACATGAGAAATTTATAATAGGAAAACTGAGGAAATTAATGCAATGGATAAAAGTCTACAGCTTTGTAGAGTCATTATAAATATCAAGAATCACTAAACAAGGTTTTACCAGGCAGCTGCAACCTTCCACTGCTATAGACCATCTTAGATCCACTGATTAAAAACTTGGAAAATCTAACAGATCTTTTTGGCTGCCTACTCAGGTAGTATCTTTATTTACACTAGGATTTGGAAAGGCACTTAAGCACATGCTTGAGCTTAATTTTAAGCAGTTGCTGGAGTGCTTTATTGAACTGGGATGCAAAATCCATGATTTCCTATTACCCAGACTCAACACTGCGTATAACAATGTAAGCATTCTTTTCAAATAAGAAACGCTTGCTAATCCAGTTCAGTTCTGAGCATTGCTCTACATTTGCTGGAAACAAACTAAGTCTGGGGGAATAATGTGTTTTGGAAACTTTTTATTCCCTCCAACATCAAGTGGAATTTGCTTTTTAAAAATACAAACATTTTTAAAGGTACAAAGATTTGTAAGAGAGATTGGGAGGCATGGCTATAGCCTGATTCCTTTTGTTAATATACCCTTGTAAACCAGAAGCAGCTCCAATAGAATTTAACTGTTAGGAAACCGAAAGATCAGAACCACGGCACTGTTTTCTTCTTTAAATGAATTTAATCTTTCTGTAATGCTGGCTTGAATTTGCTAAAATAAAGACACTATATATAACTGTGTCTCTGTTAAAAGCTTCTCTAAAGCTTTTCTTCCCTGTGAGGGTGGTGAGACACTGGAACAGGTTGCCCAGAGAAGTTGTTGAGATCCCATCCCTGGCAGTGTTCAAGGCCAGGTTGGATGGGGCTTTGGGCAACCTGGTCTAGTGTAGGGTGCTCCAGCCCATGGCAGGGGGGTTGGAACTAGATCATCTTTGGGGTCCCTTTCAGGCCCATCCATTCTGTGATTCTATGATTCTGAAGTGTCAAGCTAGCATAGGCGAAATCCAGGTCCCGTGGAAGGGTAACAGCAGGTCACACACCTTAGCTCTGCATAAGCCAGCGCAGGGGGGCAGGTAGCAGGTAACACTATGCAGGTGGCACTGTGCTGTGTCAGAACTAATGAGCTTTGCCTTCAGCCCTGAGTCATAGGTCCATTGGGGAAATTTTATTGCCCTTAAGCCAGTGTTTCTTTAGGAATGTCTGGACCGTACCCTACTGTTTCCTTCCGTACCAAAAATATTAGCCCAATAGAGTGTGAAGGACCAATAACAAATATAAATGGGCATACATTAGTAAAATAAGGTGAAGTTATTCATTGATATGGAGTTGCTTGGTGATGCTTTTATTGGTCCTTGAAAAACTTCTTAGCTCAGCTCACTGCAATTTCTACCATATAGGTGCAAGTAGTGGTTGAAACAGTATTTGTCGCTGACACTGCACAGAATCCCAGGCATGCATGCTGTGCCTTGCCAGCATGGACGCACAAAGGAATGGATTTCAGAACAAAAAAATTCTATTTTATTTTTTTTTTGCCAGGACTTCTAAATTTCCATTTTGACTAGGGATGTATTGCTTAACGAGTCAACTGAACAAGAAGTGATACTTGTGGTGGCATAGTGAAAAGTTACGAAGTATCAGTGATGTAGGTTAACTGTAGCTGACCTCCTTTGTGTGCCAAATGAGCCAAAAATCTTCACCTTCAATTATATAACTGAAGATTGTGTGTAGTCAATAATAAGAAACTCTCTCTTACATGCAAAGGAACGTTAGTGTCAGAGATGGTGCTAGGATCTTTATGGTTTGTTTTGAAGCTAAACATTTTTTTTTTCCCCCAGGAATGTCAGCAAACAGATTTGTCCTTAAATTATTTGTTATGAAGCTTTGGCAAGTAAATTCACATTTTCTTGCATTGCTAAGCTATAATTGGATGGAATCATGTGATCTATTTTTATTCCTTAAATATTTCTATTCAGAGATTCATCCAGAGTATTTTTAAATTAAATTTCCATGAATCCTCACTTTCCTTGATCACTGATGATACCAAGATAAAATGATTTGAAGATAGACTTGAAATACATGATTTAAGGACAAAATAAGAATGATTTTGTAGTTAATTTTAGGAAAAAAAACCCTACAAAGTCAGCAGACACTACTGCCAATGTTATAAAGATGAGTGCATCACAAGTGCCTAGATTACCCAGGCAGACAAGAATAAGTTTATTCCATACCTCTGAGATAAGAATTGGCTCTGTCATACAGTAAGTGATCCTTCACTCAATTTGGATTATCACACATTGCAATCAGTCAGGACTATAAAAATGTGACTTCCCACTCACACTCAAACACAGACTTCTTTTCCTCCCCAAATCAAATCACTTTGTGATGCTTGCATTCTTTCAACAGACAAAAATTTTAGTGTTGAGAAATAAAAAAAAAAATCTTTTTTTTTTTTTCCTCCTGAAATAAGAATTCCAACACCTGGTGAAAATTGGACAGCATTTCCTAGAAATGAGGTCCAGCTCTCTTGTTGTTAAAGTTCCAACAGTGTTGTTCATACAGCAAAGGTTGTTTATCCTGACAGTTTTAGTATTCTGGGAGATTACATTCACATTTTCTAAAAGCAACCCTGAATCTTCATCTGGTTTCAGTATTGCTCCTTCTCTACTTTATATCAAAGCTATTACATGGTTTTCCTGTTCACTGTTAAAAAGTCATTGCTGTACACCTCAAAGCCTGATGCTCTAGGTTGATAGATTAATAGCAAACCACCCTTCCAAGAATGAATGCTTTTTTTCTGACAGGTCAATAGAGTTCAGTCTATAAAGCTGAACAGATATTTTTCATATATGAAGTACTTCATGATTTATAACATTATATTTAATTGCTTCAAATAAAACAGTGTAAATTCCTATATGGGCAACGTCAGGATATTGAGCTTAATGAACAAAAACCTGCTATTCTCACGTCTTCAGGTTTACCTAAATCCATTGCATTTCTAGTACAGGTATAATTATCAGCAGTCTATCTGCATCTCATGCACAGAGGATCAGTGTATTCTATCTCAGACTAAATTTAATTCTTAGCCTGTATGGATTCCTCACCCATCTGAATACTGTGCACAAAGACAGCATAGAGTCTCTGGCACCCATTATGATTCCCTTCCCAGTCTCCTGAAAAAGGTTTTATACCAGTATAATTCTTGAAAGCCCCAGAGGCTGATTTAAGTTTTCAGCTAAGAAATTGTGCTAATAATAGTGTAGAATTGCAGGGTTTTGAGACCTCAAAAATATTTGTGATCATTATTTGTTATATATTCCATATGGTGACAAATTACTTTAGAAAATACCACAAATACTTAATACACTTATGATATTAACCCATTTATAATAAATAATATGGGTGGAGTTATTATGTAGATGATTTAGTGTAATCTCTTTGGCAGCCAAGCAAACTGGAAAGAGGGGTTTTTTATGTACACTTCTGTTAATACATAGTATGGCTTACTACATGATTAATAACTTAGTGCTTCTCATTGGGATACATAAAATGTAGTATAAATAAATAAAACCATAAAACAATTAAGGGGATTTGTACTCACTGATTCGTTCCTGTTTATGAATATACAGTGTTAGTATAAACAGACAGGGGGTCCTCACTTTATCCTTTTATCATTTCCAAATGTTGTTATAAGATGGTAACCCCACTGAAAACAAACAAAACAGCATGTCATGTAAATGTAACTTCAATCTAACATCGTGTTAGGTCAGCTCGGCTTTGAGAAATATGTGGCTTTTTCAACTGTTACTTTTGCTGGAAAGTTCTGTTTGTAAATGTCAGTGATATCACTTAAAAGGAAAACAAGAAAACCTTATGTGGAAAAGTTGCAGAAATGCTAAAGGCAGCTTTCAGTTAAATTCTTCCTAAGAATTTACATTTTATGTATTTATCAGGATATGTCTTTAATGAAGAAAACTTGAGTTCATAAAAAGATTCTCTGTCTATTCTCCTGTAAATTTCCCAAACCACACTCCTTATATGAAGAAAAATAGGTTCCCAGCAACTTTTTCATTTCAGTGAATGTTACACTATCTTTAAGATGCAAAGTGGCACCCCAGGGATGCTACACTTCTGCTTCACTTCCTAATTCACACAAAACAAGAAGTATTTCTGTGAAGATGGCTGAAAGGGTAGCTGCCAAGCATGAAGGAAGCACAACTCTGTGGGCCAACATAGCAGGGGCCAGGAACGAGCCTGCAAGGAAGTGGCAACATAATGGGTGGTGCCTCGTGCGAGAAGGGAGTCGTATCTAATCTATGTGGGTAGAAATCCTGCTACCACACAGAGCTGCAGAAGGGTACTAAAGACTTTGTAAAATTGTTAGTATTCTCCTGAAAACATAAGGTATGGGAGTTTGCTATCAGAAAGTTGAACTGATGCAAGTAAGAATATGTCCTGCTTTTATATCGCCAACTTGGAATAAAGGCTGCCAAAGAAACACTTTACCTTGTAACATGTATTTAAACCATGGAACCCATTGCTGCATATAAACAGTACAGATAAATAAAAAGCATAGAGGCATTTAAAAACTTTTTTTAAAATCTTGGAAGAATTAGATTTGGAAACGAGCCTACAGACATTCCTCTCTGGAAGCCTCTAAGCTGTTGATTGCTGAAAAATGCAATTAAGATGTAACAAAAGAAATACTGCTGTAGGATAGTCCTCTTATACTCAGTTTCCCCTGCTGGCAATAGTCTTCATCCAGGGGTGCAGGCAGGCTGCTGCTTTCAGTCTCTCTTGACCTGCCCAGCATGAATGCCCTCATGTTTTGGTAGGTGCAGGGCTGCTATTCTTGGAGATATCTAAAAGACATGCAGATGTAGCACTTAGGGACATGGTTTTGCCATGGACTTGGTAGTGCTAGATTAATGGTTGATCTTAAAGGTCTTTTCCAACCTAAATGATTCTATGACTCTATGATTCTGTGATTTGACATAAAAGAGAGGGCAGCATAGTCTCATATACATGAAGTAAGGTCTGGAAGGCAAGAACTTGAGAACTCTAAGTGTAGTTGTGGCACTTACTTTGTGAGCTTTAACCCACAAGATTTTAATTACTTTTTAATCTTTCCTTCATTTCTCAGACTGCTGATACAGGTCAAGCGGCCTGTTGAATTAATCTGTAAGTCTCAGGGCTTGAAGAACAACATTCCTACCTTTTCCCTCGCTATTAAGCTCTTAGCAGCGTTTGCAAAATGCTCTTGCGTTCATCATTTGATCTTCGTTTTCTTTCATCAAACACATTCACTAAGCTGTAATATTCCAAAATTAATAGCTTTTACTACTGGTAACCTTTGATTGTGAAAGTTATGTATTGCTCCTAAGACAATTAGTAAAATTGTGATGGCCATACTCACAAAAGAAGTACTTTACTGCATGAGGAAACACAGTGTTTGCCATAAATGTCTCACAATCTGGCATTACTTTTTGAAGACGTTCTCAAAATAGTTTATTTTGCGATTGTTAGGGAAAAGAAAAGGGAAAAGAAAAAACAAAAGGAAATGTGTTTATAGTGTGAATACCTTATGCTTTTTCAATCAGCATAGACCCCTGAGAATTTGTACTGCAAGAGGAGTGTGTGTGGCTTCATGTGTGTTTGCGTGTCTTGAAGGTGTTTTTCATTTCTGCGATGTAATGTGGCTTGAACTGATGCAAGAAGGGGATGTTTCGTTCTACAACTTTATACTACAGGAAGAGCTCAAGAACAACAAAAATAAATTCAAATGCTCTCTGTTCTGTTCAATAATGGTCTTTTGCAGGACAGTGAAGTTTCCCACAGAGTAAATACAATCCATATTATGTAAATATGATCCTGTGTACATTCATTTCATTTAACATTGCCATCAGAATAGCACATTTCACACGTGGGAATGCAAAGCCCAGCAAGGGAGCAAATTAACTGCCCGCAAATTGTTTGCTAACTATGAAGTTTTCCAAAAGAAATCTCTAAGGTATATCTTTACCAAGGGCACTGTATTAGAACTCTAATACCACATGTTTCCATTTGAACAGATGGCAGTGAAAGGTTTGGCTGAAATGTGTTATTAGTTAACAGAAAAAGACTTACTGATAGAGATCAAGGGTACTGTTTAAATTTACTTAGAGGAATGGTGGTTTGTAATCCATTCATACTTGCGAGTATAATTACTTTATAATTACTTGTAAGTGGATAGAAGCTCAAAAGTCCAATATATTTTCTGCTGCAGAGACTGTATCATATCTGCCGTTGTAATTGTCTCTTTAATGTGTTAAGAGATGCCTTAATTCAGGTTGATCTACTGTTGAACTGAAACAAGTTGTAACATAATTTCTGTAATTTCATTTCTAAAAATTCAGAGGAAGCAACATATTTTATCAATTCTATGATTTTAAAAACCAAGAAATCCTTGCTTGTTAATGGCACAGTTTGCATTGTGTCTAAAAGCTAAAGGAAAACACATGCCTGTGTTATTCTTGTTACTCATTTGTGCTTTAATACAGACTGCTGGATGCTGGAATTCCTACACCCAGAACAGTGACTCTTGGCTGAGAGTCTCAGGCTCAGCTGGCACGTCAAGAAACACAACCTACCCCTACTTTCTGCTCGACCAGAAAGTGTTTAGCGCGTAGCAGGTTCAGCCCTTGGTCCTCCCTGTCAGATCCATAATGCTTCCTAGTGATGACAAAGATTGAGTTAAGTGACTTCAGCGTGTCTGAAAGTCCTGTCTGAAGTCAGTGGGATCACTCATATGGACATAGTTAGCCATACATATTGGTGTCTGAAGGACAAGGATGAGGGGTGCTGGGCTAAGCTTGCCATTTCACATTAAAATAGTTGTGGAAAGATGTATTGAGTCAAATTCTATTGTATTGATTTCATGTGGATAGATTAAGGTTAAAGTAATCTGCAGTTAAATAAGTATAAAGAATGATATAGTGTACATGTCAGAGAGAGAAGCTTACAACAAACATGCCAGTAGAAATAGTTTCTGTTCTGCACAATGGTCTAACTAACAACTCAACACACACAGAGTAGATGAATGAGTCAGCTTTCCTTCCACAGGAGAGCTCCCTTTCTCCATGTGCAAATTTCCTTTTTTTAAGTAAATTTATTTCTTAATTTTATTCAAGATGAAAGTTATTGCAATCACCTAAATGTGTTCAAACAGAGGCAGAATGTTTTTTAAATCAATTTTTTAAATTAATATAATATAAAAATAACATATTTCTCCTTTCACATGCAAAGTTTTAATACTATATTAAAGCAAAAATCATGTTGACATTCAGTATAAGATATGCAAATATACTTGTGTCTGGCATGGGGAAATTTTTTTGTTAAGTTACTTTCAGGAAAAAACATAAAAATATTTATTTGATATTTAGGACTTTTCACTTAAAATAAATACAGTTGTGATGTAAAATACATTTTCAGTCTTACTGAACCCCATTACTGAGCCAATTTTTTTTTTTGCTTGAAGAAGTTTTTCTTTCAACAGAAAAAAACAACCCCAGAATGTCATGAAAATATAATTCCAGTTCTAGGAGAAGTGCTCATGGTCTTGTACATGATTCAACTGTATACTAGTGCCAAATACTAATAAAAATTCTCAGCTGGCATTTTACTCCAGCTTAAAATACTTTTACAGTCTGTTTTTGGCCATTGCCAGTAGTAGATGCTGGGAACATGATGTCATAGTCTTAAAAAAAAAAATCATATATAAGAGTACACATAAGATAAGTTCAGTGTAAGACTTGTAATCCCTTTACTCGATGCTGTTAAGCCTTTTTTAAAGCTTCCATGGGTTTTGGGAACCCACGCATCAGGAAGAACATTTAGCCGTTAGAGACTGTCCAGCACAGAGATCGGAGGTCTAGAAAATATGACCTCTAAGGAGAGATTGAGAGAAGAGCGTTTGTTTAGTCTAGAGACGAGAAGACTTAGGGGAGACATGATAACAGTCTTCAAATATGTACAATTGTGCTGCAAGGAATTGGGCAATAATTTGTTCTCCTTGTCCACTTAGGACAGGGCAAGAAATAGTGATCTTGAAATGAAGCAAGATTGAAATAAGTGAGAGAAAAAATTCTTATTTGCTGGCAATGAAAGTTTTGGGTGCCACAAATATTAGCAGAAAAGTAAGTAAACAATAGTGATGGATCTTTTATCTTCCAAATAAGACTCGACTCTTAGGTCATTTTCTTACTGAAGTAAGTTGAACTATGGCAACAAAGGAATGAGAAGCCTAGCTGTAAAAAAATGGGAGTCTATTTCAGAACATACTGACCAAAGCAGAACTTTTTGGTCATTACAGGTAGCTAGTCAAAGCCTTGTTCAGCTACAGCTGGGAAGAAAGTGCTGTTTTCAGACATATGACACACATAATAAAGATGTGGCATATTATGCTAATTCTGCAGGTAGTATTGCAAAGCTCTTAATATTTCTTGGGTTTGGGTCAGTTGCCTAAAAAGATGCACTTAGTGCCTTTTGAGCCACTAATGTCTACGTATCCGAGATGTCCATACAGGAGTAGCAGACGTAGCCCTGGATCTAAAGGAGACATCTTTCCTTCTGGAATGGCAGCTGGAGGCCAGGTGTGATATGTAAACCTTCTACAGGAGTACTGGAAAGAAGCAAATGAATTGAGTTCCTACTGCCTGGAGTTTAAAGACTTGTCAGCAAACTGGAAAAAGTCTATAAAAATAAGGTCAGAAACATGTAAGGTTTGGAAAACATGGGGTTTTCTTATGGCAATGAAGAAGCTGAAACAAGTAGAGAAAGCGAAGGACTATGAGTGTGAAGTGTTGCAAAGATTCTGATTTCCATGAACAAACCACTTGTTGAAAATTGTGTATACTGAACTTAACAAGTTCACACTAAAAAGCTAACACACATTTTTGACAGTGAGAGTCATTAAACCGGTACCATTTGCATAGAGATGTGAGAGATTGTCTTACCATTTGAAATTTGTTAAATTAAGAATAGTTTGCTCAAAAGATGTGCTGTGTCTAACATAGAAATTATGAACTGGAAAAGAACTGAATTTTTGGGCCCGTATTATGCACAGTGCTAAATGAAATGGTATCACAAAGACTTAAGTAGGGCCACAGCTAAAATATTTGTCCTCAGCCTTTAGTGAAATTTGAAATACACCTACTGGCCTTTGTAGGCCTTTGTAGGTTTGCAGTAGCTGTACACATCAATAGCAAAAATTAATCCAAAATCACTACAGTAGATGTTAATAAGTGTTCCTTTTGACTGTAAAACATATGGATTTATGAATTAACTTTTGTTGCATTAATGGAATCTCTTTTCGAAGATACTGACTACTTTTCTATTACAATGACAACTTCAGAGCAAGGTCAGTTTGTGTAAATTTTGTACAAATGTATGTGGATAGATATGACCATCCATTCTCCTGTAGGCTAAAGTTTTAAAACTCCAGGTCTTCATATGCTTAAGCAGATGGACTCCCTTGTCAGTAATAGGAGTAGCTTCACAGGGCTCAAAGAGTTAGCCAGGGCAAGATTCAGTTTGTGGCTAAGATGCCTCCATGGAAGAGTACATAGATTACTTAGGAGCTTAAGGGACTGTTATTGCTTGTGGAGAGTGGGATAGCATCTTACACCCCTTGAGATGCCTTGTGATAACCTGCAAGGCTGCCACTCCCAAAAGGTACAAATACCTATAAGCTCTGCAACGTATCTGCCAGCCTTGGCACGTCACTTACATTGGGTATCTACTAGTATCTACTAGTGTTAGTTTAGGCAGCTGAATCTCAGTCTTGCATAAGTTAAAAACCCTCATACATTCAAAGTAATGACAAGGAAGAAATTAAACTGATATATGAATTTTTAAGCTTCTTATTGTCATCTAGTTTTAGTGTTTCACCGTCTTTCAAGATTTTTATCCTCCTTGTGAAGGAGATTGTTACCCTCGTAACAAGGGAAAAATACACTGTGCACAAAATAATTCCACACTGGGAAGCCTCTAGTAAAACAGAAAATCCAGCCTTAACCTTCTACTCTCTGGCAGTGAAGAAGTATTGCATACTTCAGTTTTGCATAATAGCAAATTTAGTTGCGTGGCAGAGAAATAAATATCCTGAGTCCAGATCTTTCACACCCTTCTGCATTCTCAGTTCTTCTAGCTATTTTCCAGGCTTGTTTTGAATATTCTGTATTTAAAATTTAATATTCAGTATGTGTAATTTTTAAAAATGGAATATTACATGGTATTCACACAAAGTTAAAAGCACACTAGTGCTGATCTACTCTTGTATCAACAGGGTCTTTCCAAACACCAATTTTCTCCTACTCTTATGTCACAAAACTTCACTTATAGTTTAGAAAAAGTGCATGAATAAAGGATAGGATATAAATAAACAAAATTTGCTTTTCTCCCCTCTGTCTCATTTTCTTTGGCCATACTACAAAGATTTTGATAATGCACTTCCTCAGCAAAGTTCTTTTGATAACTCTGGAGGACCTCTGCTGCATCAGAGCTATATGATATTTTGTACTGGATAGTGACAGCAGAACTCTAAAGTCTAGAGCAAGTAGGAACTTAAACCATATTTCAGTTACTTTGAAAAAAAAAGTCAGATGAAATTGTGTAAAATATAAATAAAATCATAAATATCTAAACTGTGCGAGGCAATTGGACGAGGCCAAACTCTTTTCGGTGAAGGGTAGTGAAAGAACAAGGGGCAATGGTCAAAAACTAGAACACAGGAAGTTCAACTTAAACATGAGAAAGAACTTCTTCATGGTGGGAGTGATGGAGCACTGAAACAGACTGCCCAGAGAGGTTGTGGAGTCTCCTTCTTTGGAGATATTAAAGACCTGTCTGGATGCCTACCTGTGCAGCCTAGTCTAGGGCACCTGCTTTGGCAGGGGGTTTGGACTCGATGATCCCTTCCAACCCCTAACAATCTGTGATTCTGTGATTCTGTGAATGGAATCTCTTCATAAATTACTGTAAAAATGACAAATTAAAAAAAAACAAACCAACAACCTTCTTTGTAAGACATTAAATATAAGCTTCTATGAAATTCTTATAATTAAAGCAAACAGCAGCTACAGGAATATTTTGTCTTTTAATTCCACAATCTGTTTTCATTCAGTCTTCCATCCCATCTTGATATCCCACAGCATATAGCTTGGAGAAATGGAAGAGCAAGGTATTGATCCTGGATCTTCAACTAGTTTAATTCAGCTTTAAAGGCAGGTGCCTTTTTTATAAGTCTCTGGAGAAAAAAAGTGCAGACTTTGAGTTTGCACCACAGTGATGTGGATGTTGTACAGCTCCTTGGGCAGCTGAGGTCAAGCCTTATGCCAACAAAGGCTGAGACAGTGAGCTGAAGCAGTTGTGTCTGCAGGGCCAGAGCTGCAGTGAGTTTGGGAGAGTGGAGCAGATGTCTTGCTCTAAATAGAAGCTACAGCATAAAGCAGTGTCTAGGCAGCGAGTGCAATCTGAGACTGGGCTCCAGATGAAGTTCTCTAATGGTATAGCCATGGCCTGGAAGTCACAACCATGGGGATGAATGGAGAATCTGGCATGTGAGGATTCTCACTCTAGTGCATTTCTTTTTGGCCATAATATTTGCTTATCTCGTTCTTCTCTTTCAGTGCACTGTATAACACTATTCACTTGCCGTGGCCTGACGTACAATTGACTGAATATTTGTGATGGCCTTCTGTTTCTAATAGCCACTTGCTGGTCCTTGGCAAATAGCCACGATAAGACTAGAGTAGTGTAGGCTAGGTGGAACAGAAGAAGATTGTCTTCTTTTAAAACACATGTTTTATAGCCTCAGGAAATTACTATAAACCATTGCACCTTGGAAAAGGAATAGGGGTTTCTATTTAAAGCAGCCTTTGCAAACAGCCCCTTGACTCGCTGTGTAGCTTGTGCAATCACATGGATGGGACTGGATGGAACTTATTATTTTTAGTAGAATCAGAGAAGACCTGCAAAGCTGGCAAACTAGGTGGGCTTTCCTGATGGCTTGCTGATCTCAAGGCATGTGTGGATATCTCATAGCTTACACAGCTGTAATGTTCTTTCACACACTCTGGCTGGACTATCACATATGTTGCCACAAAATGTTAAGACATCAAGACTCAAATGTTCTTTTGTTCCTTTTTCCTCTCTGTGTATGTTTTACTCAGTAGCTTTGTTTATTTTCTTAAAATATTTCCTTTTTGTTTGCATTTCTTGGCAAAGGCCTCCTTATGTTTTTATAACTGTAATCTTCTTTTGGTCCCTCTGCCAGCTATATTACCCAAGATTAGCCACAAGTGTGCTCCAAGGGCTTCAGTTCCTCAGAAGCACTCGTGATGTTAACAGGAAACCAAAAATAGCTTTTCATTTGCCTCTCAGCCTAATTCATTCAGTCCAGGTACAGCACTAAAGTACAGAAACATTTTATAGCATTGTTTTCCTTCTTTTTATCTGCCTAGTCTCAGTAAATATGAAAGGTGATCTTATGTTGAAGAAGTGTGCAAAAGGCAGATAATTGTCTTTGGTATGGAATTATTTATGTGGATTTTTATGTGGTAAGGAAATGGCTATTGTAGAGCAGAATATATTCCCTGAAATGCCGTTTCTGAATCAGAACTGCCTTAACAGCTACTGACATTTCAGTTTTAATGTTAGGAGACTGTTTTTGGAGCAGGTGAACATGAATGCTGAGCCTATTCCAATTAGAATTAGCATGTGGGACAACCATCAGTGTCCAGGTGCTCCTAAAAATGTAACAACACGGCTTTTGCAGGGAAATATCAAATATTAATTTATAACCAGGTCAAAAGAAATAGTCCAATGTACTTTATGATTGACGTTTCCATATAGTCAACATCACTTATGATGAAGGACGAGATCTCTTTTTTTGTGAAAACCACAATTCCTAAACGGTTAATCCACAGGCATTGTGCAAGAAGCTACATTTCTAACCTTGTGCAGTTTTAAAACTTTTATTTTACTAGCAGGCTGAAAGTTGTTGGCTTGTCAGAAGCCTCCTTCAAAGAGCGAAATACCAGCACCTCCTGAACTAACAATAAGACATGTTTTACTAGTAGTGATGAAACATCTTCTATAAACACTCCCTACCTTACTGACCATCTTTTCCCAGTATTGATTCACCACTGAAATATTTGTGTCACTTGAGTTCAAGTACATGAAATCAAACCGTTCAGTGCTTGGAGTTGTATGAGTGCCACTAAAAGCAGCATGCACTTCAGCAGTTAGTGAATTAAATAAGCAAAAGCATGCTAATGGTCTCTGTGAGACCAGTACTGCTGACCTTAGAGAGAGAATGATAATAAAATGAAGAATACAAACAAGAGATGGAACCATGGGCCTTTTATGGGTCATATCAATAGAGCATGCAGGGATTCAGAGCTACATGTTATCATTGTCAGACCATCAAAAGAAATGTATTTTCTATTTCTTTACAATTTTGCTATCAGAAACTACTCTGAATAATTTCCCTGAAATATGTGCAAGATCCTACCCCTACTACATTTCTGCTAGATCCAGCAGCTGATAATTGTAAAAAACTTGAACTAATCTCTTAAAACCAGGAATTAATTTGCAGTTAAGAGAAGTTACTCGTATTTCATAAGTCACAATTTGGCCAATAAAATACAGAATGTAAATAAATTATATGGAAATATTTTTATTGATAGGATATTTCAGATTTGACTGGAATTTGACTTTTCTCCTACCTGAAATTATTTAATATATTGTTTATGTATAAGAAATAAAATGACCGGTGAACAAAATGTGTTATCTTTAGATAACAGATATTTGAAACCAAAGAATGCTAGATTACAAGCCAGAAATATTTAATTATGTTTTCCCTGTAAAATATCGCTTATTATATGTTTAGCTAGAGGGACATAATCAGAGAATATATAAAAGATAGAATAACTAATATGAGAAATAAAATATATTTTTGCAACATAATATGCCTACATAAACCAATGGTCTTCCCTGCAAGTTGCATTTCAGCTTTTGTTCTCATATTTGTTTACACTATATTATGTATACTGTATTTCACAGTGGAGAGCAAGAATGTGACCAGCAGTTTAGATCCCCAAAATAAGAGTGAAGCCAGCTACGCCCTTTTGGAAATCTTTTGTTAGTTTGAATAGCATGTTTTCTCCTTTGCTGTGAATATATTGCAGGGGTTTCTGTGAAACTATTATCCACTTATTCAGGCATTATAAATAAAAAAAGTCTTGGGCCAAAGCTGGGAAAGAAAAACAGATTACCTCTTTCAAAATATGAAAGTATCCTGCAATGTTTTGTCTTGACATGGGCAGATGTTGGCAGCCGAGCTATTTGACCCTGACACCATTTCAATGAGTATTTTCAAATACATGAGAGGAGGAATGATGTTGCTGAATTCTTGCAGTATTTTTAAAATCATAGAATCATAGAATCTTTGAGGTTGGAAAAGACCTCTAAGATCATCGTGTCCAACTATCAACACAACACCACCACGTCTACTAAGTCATGTCCCGAAGTGCCATGTCTATGTGCTTTTTGAACACCACTAGAGATGGTGATTTCACCACCTCCCATAGCAGCCTGTCCCAGTGCCTGACCACTGTTTCAGTGAAGAAATTTTTCCTGATAAGCAGTCTAAACCTCCCCTGGAGCAATTTGAGTCCTTTTCCTCTTGTCCTATCACTTGTTACTAGGGAAAAGAGACCAACACCCGCCTCGCTACAGCCTCCTTTCAGGTAGTTGTAGAGAGCAGTAAGGTCTCCTCTCAGCCTCCTCTTCTCCAGACTATATTGCCCATTTAGTTTAGGGCAGTATAAAGAAACGTAAGTAACAGTGAATAGAACTGATTTACTAGGGAACACAAGAAAACAAACAAACAAAAAAGGATTAAAATAATGTATTTTCCTCTCTTTTCTTCCCACTCCAGAAAACATTAAAATCAGATGTCCTAACTCTGTGAACATTTATCCAGAAAGATAATTTCACTTTCAAGAAAACTGTCCTATAAATGCTTATAGCTTGCAATTTGTTTGGATGACCGTTAATGAACCCAATAGAATGGATTTATGACAGCAATGAGGATTTCATGGGTAGTACCACCATATTTCCATGTTCTTAACGCGTTTACATACAAAGCTATACATATCAACTGAACATCCAAAATAGTTCTAGATTTTTTTTTTCTATGTCTTACTCATCGATATAAATTTACCATCTTTATCTAATGTACAGGTACAAGTAAGAAAGGTAAGATCAGGAGGAAGCTTATGGTGTTTTAGTGCTTGAGCTATTCAGCCAGACATTACCAAAGTGAGAAGCAAAGCCTTGGTTCTTCGGAATATCGCCTGCATATGCTGACTGGTATAATCTAGGAAAAAAAAAAGAAGAAAGAGAAAATAAGACATAGATCTTCCAAAGGTACTAGCAACTAAACACAGAAAATTTGCACCTTTACTGACAGACAGTAGCCGTGCATTTTTTATCTATGTGTATTTTACCATCATCACAATTTAAAGAAGGTAATAAAATTAGACTTCAGAAATTGAAAAAATCAGCTCTGACTGTTGCTAGCCATTACCAGTCATTACTCCAACCTAGCTGTCTGCACACTCCTATTTGTAGATCTCTGTCATCTTCTTTTTACATAAATACTACTGTCCACCTCTTCCTTCTTCTTATCCCACCTTCCTATTTTTCCATTCTCCAATCTATATTCTTATTGAGAGGTGCACATCTTTAAAGTGCTATGGACCAAAAAAATACATGATTTTTTTCTTGAACATGTAGAACAAAACCAAGAAATGTTAAACTCCTGTATGTATCTCTTTCTTACTGCTGTGGGCACTGACATGAAACATGTCCTTTCATGCATGTGTTAAATAAAATACACAAGAAGCTCAGAGCTTACTGGAAATACCTCATA
The DNA here is from genome assembly GCA_013399095.1 of Psophia crepitans. NCBI lineage: Eukaryota > Metazoa > Chordata > Aves > Gruiformes > Psophiidae > Psophia > Psophia crepitans. The sequence goes on from VWZZ01007619.1 coordinate 41,455, forward strand.
ATCTGTGTCTTCCCATATATATTCTTGTATGTTTTATACCTGTCGCTGATTTCATTACGGATATATTGCAGCATCATGCTGCCACAAAGGGGGTCTGCTCCAGGGCTATTGAAGGCTAAAAACAAGAATGCTAGAGTTTAGATAGAAAACACACTCAAACTCACGGGTAATTTGTATCTCACACAGCCTGGAGAGCAGGCGGGTGGAGTGACACTCTTACCAGTGCTGCATTCATATACTTACACATATTTATGACTCAGTCATATCTTAGCGCAAACCTCCACATATACACTCTATATACACCTCCTCTAGCTAGCTTCCGTGTTTTCAGCACACATTAACCCTTTCTACATTTTCAGTTTTGCACCTGCAATTAATTATCTAAAGAAATCCCTGTAATGAAAGCACTGGTGTGGCTGAGAGACACGCCAGGCAGATGTGCACACAAAATACACTAAAAATTTCACTTGTATTTACCTTGGTTGCCCATTAGCAACAGTTACACAATGCTTTGGCTACTCGAGTTTTGAGAAGAAACATAAAAACATTAGGAAACGAGGGAAAGTAAGAGCTCTGCAAATGAGGAAGAAGTCCAAGTGTATGCCGCTAATTGCTTTCTCTTTAAAAAAACATGATTCAACAATCACTCCTACACAGCAAAGATACGATAACACACTTTTCTAAATAGAGTAACAGTAAGAAGAGCTGCTAGAGAAGCTGACTTTTCCTTTAACTACTGTTCTTTAAAAGTGATTCCGTTCAACAATGTACGAGGTCGACAAGTCAACGCAAGACCACCCTGCTTGGGGATTTGCTCTCAACACAGAGTTGTGTCAAATCCCTCAGCTGAGAAATGTCAACCAGCACCTTTCATATTTATGGTGACTCATAAACAGGAAACTCAGCCCTGACCACGACACTGGAGCTTTTTCATATCTTAGATCCTTTTATGAAGGAAAAAGAAAAGGGTAAAAAAAAAAAAGGAAAAAAAAAAGAAAAAAGAAACCTCTCAAAACAAAACAAAGAACTTAGCAGGACATTTAAAGCAGCTGTCTTCTATTTTACATGCCAAAATAAATATTGCCAAATTAGTAAGGCATATTGAACAAACTAAGCGCTAAATGCAAATTTATCGACTGAAATACAATGGTAGAGTAGCCAAGGAGCTTGCAATGGTATAGTTCATCTTTGAAAGTAGGTGTTTTGGTTGGCCAGTTGCTGGAGAGTGACATGGGAACAGTAATATAAAAAGAGAGCATTTCTGTTACACCCAAGATGAACAGTTTATTTTAGAAAGTTCAAGTAAACATTTTCTAACATACATTCACTAGTTTCAGAGTGTCTTTTGCTACCAAGAGAGAGATAAAAACTGGTTTTAAAAGTCTCTTATGAAAATACAACATTTCAGAAACGGTAATGTCAGCATGATAAATTATCCAACAAAATTTTGGTGGAGTTTCTCATTTCAGAATAATGAGACAGTCTTGGTTCTATTCCCCCATATTCTTATATGGACACACATGACCTTTTTATCTCTGATGTGATTTAGCCTTAAATAACTAGAAAGAGCATCACAAGAGCTGCTATATACATGTTATAAATGAGTATGAATACATATATATATATATATATACATCCCCTCAATATCCAGAGGGAAATAACCAGTCTAACACACTAAATCTAGTTCCTGGGAAGTTTATACACATGGTTTACATGACAGCTTATGAGCCATTTCTGTCAGTGTTCACTATTCCATAAGTACATTTCATTGTTACCGAAAAAAAAAAAATATTTTCTATTGGGAAAACCAAAGCTCAAAGTTTTGCTTCAGGTCAGTCCAACTCAGACTTTCTTTCATTTTGGCATTACTGGTTTGCTGGCTATACACAAAACATTCAGATTTAAAATGAAATGTTTAAGGTCTCCCTTCGATAAAGCTGATAATACATTGCAGGAAACATACTGTGGCCAAGAACTCAGATTCATGTGGAAGAAAACCAGAGATTTTTTAAAGTAATGAAGCTCGCATAGATCAATATGGTTCTGTGAGTTATATAGTTAATGTGAAACTGATTTTGAATACCAAGCATACCTCTCTATTCAATAAACCAAACAGAAGCACTGAGATTCAGAGATACAAATGTATTTTTCAAAAAACTGTATCAAAACATAACATTGATAAATTAGTGACTCACAACTAGTTGGAAACTTTCCTTTGGAGAACAATTTCAATATTTTAAATTTTCCAACTGAATTTAGGGTGAAATAAACGGTGAAATATTTAAATGTTCCTTGGGATCAGACTCCATTTTTTTCCTGTTGCAATTTTCCTTTTTGACCCACTAGGGGTAGCATTCCCAGGTAATAATCCCTCCTTTACCGTTTAAGCAAGCTATACTGAAACAATTTTCTTTGTAAAGGTAAGAGCAAACTAGCAAGATCTCTCCCCAGCTGCTTCTGTTCCGATGAAACAAGAAAAATGCCCGATTACAGCTAAAAGTTTCAGCCAGCTTTTCAGATCAGATGGTAAATACCTGCATTTCTGTCCTGTAAGCGTAGCTCTCATTGACCTCACCTCCATCACATCAGCTCGTTGCACGGACCCAGCCACGCAAGGGCTGGTGTTTGGGAGCAGACTGAAATCAAGTGGCACCTGCTTCTGATACACAGAGGTTTCAGCTTCAGTTCTGCTCTCCTGTGCTCAACCACATATTTACATTGAGCATCTACAGAGTTGCAACTGAAACTTCTCTCCCAGAAGACTCTGGGGAGCGACCGCTGCTTTGGTTATCAGCAAGGACATTTGGCAAAATGTGCAACGCAATTAAGAAAAAACAAAGTTGTGAAGTTTACTGTTTGAGTCAGCCCAGTTCAAAACAAACAAACTTATTCCAGCAAAATGTTATTGGTTTCCTTGGCTATAGAGCTCTTCTGGAAAAGAAAACCCCCCACAAAAATCCCAGTGCAATTTTAAATTCTGACGCACTTCAGGGGTTAGATTTTCCTCACAGAACACTGCAAACACGTTTTTTTTGCATTAATTTAAAATCAGAGTGGATATTTTACAGAAACCTGGCTTTCTGTGCTCTGAAGAGGCCTACACGTTTCCTGATTTGTCATGAAGATTTGGTCAGGGTAAAAGAAGTAATATTTCCATATGTTGAAAACTTACATGGGCCTTGACGAGGCTAAGACATAGAGAAGAGAGAAAATAAGAGCTGATCCAGGAGGTTTCTCATAACTGAAAATGAGACAAAACCTAACTCCCAGACTGGACTGAGAGGGTAAATTTGCATCACCACAATTTTATGTACCATGGCGGCATTTAGAGTATAATCTTTAACCCATGCCAGCACTGCTTCTGTTGGAGGAGATGCCTTTCTCCCCATCCCAGGAGGCCAGTCTTGCAAGACAAAATACCAAATTATTTTTCTTTCTCAGATTTATACTTGTTTATCTTTTTCAGAATTCATCTCAAGTAAAATGGATCCAGCTTTCTTTCAAATAATACAAAACATATGGGATCAGGGTTGTGTAAGTCACAAGTTGACAAGAACCAAAGCCCTTCAACGATTGTCTCAGACCCACATGATATTCTCAAATCTGACAGACCCGTTACACGAGCAAATCCTTACAAGCTGGCAGCCAGCTTTGTAGCAGCTTCACAACACGGATGGCTGCGAGGAGAGTTATTCCACTTACTTGTTCTTCACGCTGATTTGTGTTACACCATTTCGGAGGGCAGAAATGGGTGAATCTCATCTTGTGCCAAAACACTCTCCCTGCAACACAGACTCCTCTTGGTCCTCGAAAGCTAATATCTGTGCAGGGCCTATCTCAAGCTCACTTGCACATATGAACAAGCCCTCAAAATCTGCTAATGTCAGTGTCCTCTAATACTGAATTGATTGATATGTGTTGCATCGCAAATTGCCATGGCAGAAGGAACCATTGCTTTGATAAACATGGAGAAAAAAAATTATTTTTAAAAATTTTTGCTAATATGGGAATTATAAGTTTGAAAGTTTAGAAAACAGAAAATTTAGAGAATTTCTTCATACCGACAGCCACTGTTTTCAGTCACACCTCCCTTCTGCTTTCTGCTACCTTTAGAGCAAAGCACTTTTTGTAAGAATTTAACAATATGGAGCGCCTTTCGTATTCACCACTGAATTTGGCTACTGGGTGTGCTGAAGATGCTTACTTCACCGTGGGCCTAGATGTGCCTAACACAAATTGCACTCCACCGTACCATCTTTCTACTGTGACAGGTACGTCCATGCTGCATGGATGTGAGCCATCACCTATTGTTCTGTGCCATGCATCTATGGTACAGAGGCACCATACGGATGTCATGTAGGTTTCGGCTGCCATGCAGTAACGATGTCCAACTAACTTGACAAACTGTATTTAGGCAGCACAGGGGGAGCCACCCGTAGTGTTCAGATACCTGAAAAGCTGAAAGTTTTTTCCTGACAGCGATCATCGGCACCTGACCTAGAGCACGTGCACCTTCCAGGTTTCTCAGAGAGCCCCATATAAGCTGAATACACCCTGCCCTCCAAAAGATGCAGGCCACTCTGTACAGAACATCTGCACTGCCTCTCCATGAGCAGTTTAGCATCAGCAGAGCTCCAGACAGCCTGACTTTATGGCTGTGGAGGAGATCGATGTGCCCAGTGTGCTGTATGGAGGGTAAAACTCGCAAGCAGGAAGCACCCGTGGGTGTGACAAAGCTGGAGCTGGAAGCAGTTAGACATGTTGCATGATATAAGTAGCTCAAACTACGCAACAGCATAAGTTCCGCACGTGCCATGGGCAGAGCAGAACCAATTATGTTTTATCAGTCTCAGACTGCTGTATTGTCCCCTTCACTTTTTGACATTGATCTAGTGGAACCAGTGCATGTAAAGACACACTTTCATAGTCTTTTTTTTTTT